>PUQB01000100.1:382219-598099 GCA_003024785.1 Selaginella tamariscina
TTAATCCCGCCACCCTTCTGAATCACCTGAAGGGGTGTGCCAAATAAATCTTGCCTAGTTCTCTCTGAGATCGAAAAGGGTGGTGGGATTAATCCCGCACACCCATTCAGGGGCTCTAGAAAGGTGGCGAGATTAATCCCACCCACTCTTTCAGGAGGCATAAAAGGTGTGGCGAGATAAATCATGCCGCACCTTCCATGTGAATATATATGTGTATTAGTAATGTAAGTTGCTTATCTCATTTTATTTACTTCTATCATTTTACCATATGTGAAATTGTTCAAAACTCACGTTTGTGGTAGTTTTAAAACCAAATGTTATCTGTCTTTTGCACGATCACAAACATGAGCTTTAGACAATTAATCATGTCCACTTCTCTCTGAGACATAGAAGGGTGTATGTAAAGTTATCAGTGTATTAATTTTGTTTATTCGGGTTTATACAAGTGTGTGTGCGTTTTATATGAATTGTATTTATAATGTATTATTGTGCAGAAGGACGATTTGATCAAACAAGAAGATTTAGTCATTAATATAGAGTCGTCATTAAATTCTTGGTAAGAATTAAAATAAAATTTGTTATACTTAGATATGTGCTTGAAGAACTAATCATTTTGTATTTAGATGTGGAATTGAGGTGACATTGAAGACAAGAGGAGGAGATGAGATGAGCAGGGGATTTGGAATTAACTTGGCCATATTTCAAAATAAACGGGAAGCTCATTGGAGCAACCATGGTTATTGTCAAACTAACCTCTGTCACATCGCATGTACAAGCAAAACAATGGAAAGTAAATTTACTAGTCAAGCACCCGAAAGCAGTCTGCGAACCCAGATTGGATGATGCTCGACACATATGCCTTATTCCATCCAATGTCACGTTCTCGGATCCAGAGGTTGCCAGTTACAACATTAATCTCGGGTGGTCTTGTCGAATTATGGATAGTAATGTTCATGTGTTCACTAATGATGTTGACTGTGAAGTTCTTCTTCAACTTCACAAAAGCTCATCTATGGAGGGGATCCAATTAGATGTCTACTTCGAAGATCTTCAGACTCATCGAGTAGGTGTATTCTCAATAAAGATTGCTTCAAAATACAGAACATTCACAAGTGGAGTAATCGTCCTCTCCACATTGAAGAAGAACACAGCGACATCATTAGGGAGATTGAGAGGGTGACTCGGTCCCATGTTCTTTACATATCACGTTCAATTTGCCTAGGAATTTTTGGAAGCTAAAAGAGTGTGACGAGAACATTAGAACAGCTGCAATCGGGGATTACAATGTTGATTCGAATCGTAAAAGAAAATCATCAGTCGTTTTGTCAACTGCACCTATGGCATCCCATGCTGCAATAAGCCACAAGGAAATGATGTTGGATGATAGGATTTATGAGTGTAGGGTTAAGTATTGCAGCGTCAACCCAAACTTCAATTACATGTCACTTAACCAGGAATGTGTAGCTGAGCTCATGGAGAAGATGAAGGATGACAATTCTTACACCATTCCACATAATGCTGTTTTGTGCCCATATTACGAAAGAAAGAAAGGCGCTGAGAAAGTGTGGGTAACAACACTAGAACAAATCATGAAGATTTAAATGGAGAATAGAAAATCAATCAAGTACTACATCATTAGTGGCCAACACACAATAACGGCAGCCCAATGTCTTCTCAATGAACACAAATGTCACAACCTTTCCCTCTCCCCTTATGCCAACTAGGCAAAGGGCCAATTGGTGTTTATGAGAGGGCCCTGGTCATGATGACCCAGGTCCGCTTGGGTCTTTTTGCCCACATATCCCACATATCCCACAATCTTTACCCAGGTAGTCAACTCACCAGGTTAGAACTATGACACTCTCCACCCATTTGAGAAAGTGGATGCCCTCATCCACAGACTTCAAGGGGTTGCTACTCATGCCTTCCTCCAGAAGGTGCAGCCAGAGGCGTTTCTACTCATGCCCTTCCTCCAGGAGGTGCAACCAGAGGCGTTTCTACTCACGCTTGGCTCTACTTACGCTTGACTCGCAACCCAGCCCGCAAGCTGTACTCGCATCACATGTCAATCGGGCCAGAGGCGATCACAGAGCCGCTTGGCTGTACACATGTGATCGAGGGGTTTAGTTAGGCAAGGACAAGTGCGCCAACCTTAGTGGCGTGAGCTTTACTCAAAGTTCATCCCCTAATAAGAATCGAACCCGGGACCGCTCCGCTACCAAATGTCACAACCTTTCCCTCCATGTCCCTTCTGGAACATAGAGTCTCTTTTCTTTATAATAAAGAACTCCATCTCGTACTGCAAAATGGGCCTGTTTGAGTGCATCCATTCGACTTTCTATTCCTGCTGGAATATTACCATCTCTTCGTAATTGATGAACTTGTTTCCTCTTTGCCACCAGGTTCAAAGCTTCCTTGGCAAACTTGTCCTGAGGATACGCCGTCACAAATTCATCCACCAAAGTTGACACGGGTGCTGACATAATACGAAGATGACCCTTTCTACTGAGTGCATCAGCTACCACATTGTCCTTTCCCGCCTTATGTCTGATTTCAGGCTGAAATCGTGCCAACTTCTGCTGCCACCTAGCATACTTTGGTGATAGCTTCGGCTGCGTTTCAAAATATCTTAGAGTTACACTATCTGTCCAAACCACAGTGCCATGACTTGGAAGATAATGACGCCAATACTCCAAGGAAGCAACAATAGCATACATCTCCGCATCCCTCGGTGCTTCTCATTACCCCTTTTCATAAGGGTCTGCTACTATACCTATCTCTCATTAGTATATAGTTACGCAAGACTAAGTATGAGACTTTTATCGAATCAAGCTCTTTTCCGATATAAGAGTACAAGTCGTAAAACCCTGTTCTTTGTAAACATGTCAATCTGGCCAGAGGCGATCACAGAGGCGCATGGTTGTACACATGTATACAACAAGGTCTTGCCAACTGCCATTCATCTTTCACAACCAACTTTGGTGGATGCCTCTCATAAACACCAAATGTCACAACCTTTCCCTCTCCCCTTATGCCAACTAGGCAAAGGGCCAATTGGTGTTTATGAGAGGGCCCCTGGTCATGATGACCCAGGTCCGCTTGGGTCTTTTTGCCCACATATCCCACATATCCCACAATCTTTACCCAGGTAGTCAACTCACCAGGTTAGAACTATGACAACAACAAAGGAACGATGGCAACAAAACTTTCCGAGCATACCCGTGAGAAGCTAACAAAAAATATCGGTGTTTTTAACTAAGCCGAATCTCACAATCGAGCAGTACCATAAAGTTATCGGCAGAATGGGATGCTGCCAACACCAACCACTACAACAATAAAATATGGGAGAAGTTCAAACACACACGAGCCATGTGGGAACAGCTTGGGCGACTAGAAAGAGCTACTGCAGGGAATATACAATGTGAAATGTACCCGGTAAGTAAATTGTCTGGACGGGATTTATCTCGCCGGTATATTAATCTATCTCTTTTTTTAAAGAGTTGAAGAAATTGTAGCAGTTGATTTTGCCTAGGTGGGTGAGAAAAAAACGCCCTTTTTTATGATGTTGATTTCTTGTCCGAGGATAAGATCTTTATCAAATGGTTGGGAATTATGGAATCCTTTTCAAAAGGAACACTGAAGAAGAAGCAAACAAGTGAAAAGGAGCCCTCAAAGAAGTCTGCAAAGAAACCTAGTAAGACGCCAAAGGCTAAGTCTGTTCAATTTACAAAGGATGTAAACAATGATTTCAAACTCACATGGTTGAAGCCTTTAAATGGAACAACGATGGAGGAGATGGAAGTCTTGGCTAATTTGGTGATTGATAACAAACTACATATTAACAACAGCATCCCCACCTCTCCTTTTCATATCAAGGCAATGGAGTTGAAGATGGTCATGCACTTCAAGCAGTAGTTGGGAATACACTACCACAAACTGGGTTGGACCTCAGCCTCAACATACGAAGAGGTTAACAAATATTTGTATGTGACAAACGATGATATGCTTGTCCAATGGGTGAATCAATCGGAAGATTGGGCAAGAATCTATTGCATGCCAACGCCAAAAAGGAGAATATTGTGATGACGCCTTCTCTTATGGCAGTCCTTTAGCAGCAGAGAACCGAGTTAAACTTTATAAAGGAGGATGCTACGAATCATGACAAGCCCTACATATGTTTGTTGTTGGATTTGGAGACTTTATGAGGTAACATCACTGCTTGTAGGAAACCGTTTCAATTGTTCATGATGGATCGGCTGGTGTCAAAAAATCCTTCGACAGATAGGACACTAGAGGATTTGGTGGAGAAACTTAGCCATGCAAGCATGTACAAAGAAGGTATTTATTATTGAATTCATGCCTGCACTCTTCACTGATACCTACGTTTTCAGGTATTTATTTCTTGATTCTTGCTTATGTCACCGATACTTTTGCCTTCGCCTTCGCCTTCGCCAAGAAGAATAGACATTGTTGGACATGATTTTATATGAATGATGCTGATCCCAAGTGCATTGTTACGGTTGTTCACTTGGTTGTTAGGAATGTGCTAAACAATTTCAAACTTTCAAATGACTGGCCAGGCATCTGTTTGCACTCCAACGGGCCTGAACCTCCATCCGATACACCAATAGCTGAGAGGGATGTATTCGGCAATGTATGTTATCCAAACATCACAAGTCAAGTGGCACGGAGCATCGTCAACTTGATCAGGAGTCCTCACAGTGATGCATGGGTTTTTGACTACTGCACTAGGGGGTCCGTCTTGAAGGAGTGTTACCTTCGGGATACTTATGTGTTTACCGTTGAAAAGGATAAGACCATGGTTGAGGACCTGAACAAGTGGATAAAGAGGTTCTCAACTGACTACCCCAACAAACCCATACAAAAGTATTTGGGAAAGTTCCCTCCCGAAAGTGCGATAGCTCTAAAGATGAATCTGGTTCAATGTCGGAGTCTGAGGGCGAACTTCAATCAGATATTAGATCGGAAGTTATCTCGAGGAGTACAGAACATTCACATACTCCATTACCCATGGAAACATCAACAAAAGATACGGAAGATCATGAACGATCTACCGAGTGGTTTAGACCTTCTTCGCCTCACTCAGAAGGTAATAGCGAAGAAGAATTGTTAATGAGTTCTTAGAGTGACGAATAGTTGTAAATGAGTGTAACATAAGGCATTTTTGTATATTTCATTTATATTTGTACAGAAAATAAATTCTCAAGAATTAATAAAGCTTTTAGTTCAAACATGGGTCACACATTAACAAGGTAAATAATATACCGTGATAATTATAAGGCCAGTTAACTATCATTTTGCAGATGTATTGAAACAGTTGAGAACATGGATTTTCAACATTGCCATGAGGTAAGAGAGGGGTTTGACGAAAATTTCTTGTGCCACATGTCAGAATGACAGAGTTCATGCAAGAAATGGATAATAATGCAGCTCAAAACATTGTTACCATGGGGACCACTTCAGTTTTTTCATCGCCATTTCTATTGCCTTAGTTCCTAAATCACTTTCTTCAGCACCTGTAATATCTGAATCTTGTAAGGATAATGTACAATTAAATGATAAAGGGATAGGCAACAATATAGTGTCAACAGATAAATGTGAAAGGGAGCAAACAAGTGAGTTGCAAAGCATTTAAGAGGCAACGCTACCCCATGTTACCCATGGCCATATTATGTTGTTGAATGTCAATGGTGTTCTGCTTCATCGACAAAGGCCCGAGGATAGAAAAAAAGAAATTAAACAAGGAGATTTCATTCCTTGTCATAGTAAATTTCAATATGATATCATTTTTCGTCCAGGGTTGAACCGTCTCTTTCAAAAGCTTAAGGAGATGGGTGCACTTGTGGGGATTTGGTCATGCATGTAGATTCATAACTTCACATCGCTGCTGAATTTGCTTAAGAAACATTGTAGTGTTGCAGAAGACGTGATTCGTAAAAATTGGATTTTTAACCAGCAAATATGTTATAAACCTCTCAAATTTCACAATATAAAAAAGGAAAGCAAGCCATACTTCTTCAAGAATGAAAGATTAATTGGGCTTCATGGGGAGATCAATCAGTTAAGGATAATGAAGAACGCACATATCTTAATGGTAGACGACTCTCCTCAGAAGGCTATGCTTAACCAAAACATTGCTTGTATTCATCCAATCACTTTTGACCATATTCTGATACCAATATCATGGATAAGCTAGTGAACTACTTGGATACGTGCCTCAGAAAGAAGAATCTCGAAAACTTTTGTGAGCAGTATCGACCATATCAAAAATTTCCTGACGCTTTTCTTTTTTGTGATTTTGAGTTTTATAAAATGAAGGATAGCAACCGGGTGTTTTATAATATTATTCTTAAGAAATGTCATTTTTTAGATGAGCCTTTATGCAGACCTGGTCTTATCATATCTTATATATTAACAAGGATAGCAACTCCTAACTGCATTCGTAAGAGTGTTAGGTGGTGGCAACAACATCAAGATATTGATCAAAATGATTTGATTAATCTGGAGAGTGATGATTTAAACAAAATGAGGAGCTTTCTTTGTATGGTTAGGAAGAAAGTATTTATAAAAAAATTAACATGTTGATAAGGAAATAATTTCATTTGTAATTATGTTTGATAGTATTTTTAATTATTATAAACTATTTTTAGAACGAATAATAATATGAAATTCTAAGATATTTTAGGAATATTCCTTACTAAGTAAGGTTATTGAAGGATTAATTTATTAATTAATTAATATTTAAGGCTTAATTACATATTAATTAAATAATTAATTAATAATTAAAACTTAAGTATTAATTAGCAATTTATTTTATATTCCCATTTTCACATATCATGCCCATTTTAATTACAACGTGCATAAGTTCACGGATTTCTGTACAGGTTCTTCCAATCCTATATCAGTGTCAAAGGTTCCTCTTCAATAGGATCCACCTCCTGTCAGTTCGTTAGCACATTCGCATGCTCTCCTCACTCATGTGCATTCATAAACTTATGTACAAGATTTTTCCAATTCTGTACATTTATCAACATCAGCATAGGTTTTCCCCATTCCTTCCTCTTTTATTACTCTGCTTCTATTCCATCCCCCAAGACCCTTCCTTTTTCATTCTCAACTCCCTCCTCCTTTCCGAGTTTTTACCATTATTATGCATGAACTTGCCATTGATCCTGCTCCTTTTCATCTCTTTGCTTTTTAAGTAACTCCTACGTTCTCTTTTACCTCTCCTGTATCTGACTCTCCTTTTTTCAATCCCCTTCTCCTCCTTTTACTCCTTCCTTGCCATCCAAGTATCACTCTTTCCAGGACGTTTTTGATAAGCATAAGGCTACAGTTCTTCCTATTCACAAGTCTTATGACTGTCCTATCGATCTTACGGAGGGAAAGACTCCACTATTTGGACCAATTTATGCCCTGTCACCTACAGAATTGGAAGTTCTTCGCCAGTACATCGAGGACAATTTGGCATCCAGCTTCATTCGTCACTCAAAGTCCCCTGCAAGAACACCTATCTTCTTTGTTAAAAAAAATATGGGAGTTTGCATTTGGTTGTGGATTACAGGGGTTTGAATCAATCACCATCTAGAACTGGTACCTATTGCCATTGATCCCGGAATTTCTCGATCGGTTACGAGAAGTAAAGGTGTTCACGAAGATCGACTTACAAGGGGCCTACAATCTTGTACGGATTCATCCAAGCGATGAGTAGAAGACTACCTTTTGTACAAGGTATGAACATTTCGAGTACATGGTGATGCCTTTCGATTTTAAATGCCCCAGTTGTGTTCCAACACATTGTGAATGACATCTTTTGCGACTTTTTGGACTAGTTTGTGGTGATCTACCTTGATGACATTTTGATTTTCTCTAAGGGCCAAGCGGCACATGACAAGCATGTACAATTAGTTCTACAGAAGCTTTGTGAGCATGGCCTATATGCGAAGTTGGAGAAGTGTTTTTTTGATAGGATACTATGGAGTTCTTGGGCTACATCGTCTCTCATGCTGGAGTTCCCATGGATATGCACAAGGTGAAGACTATCGTGGAGTGGGAGAGGCCCAAGTCTGTACGAGATGTACAATGTTTCTTTGGCTTTGCAAACTTCTATAGGCAATTTATACAAGACTTCTCCAAGCATGTACTTCCACTCACGGAACTCACCAAGTGCACAGGGATTTATCTTGGTCTGATAAGGCGGAATGCATTCACAGCACTCAAGGACGCCTTCACGACAACTGCAATTTTAGCACATCTTAATCCTTCTCATCCCTTCTTCGTTGAAGCAGATGCTTTAGACTTTGCAGTAGGTTCTATCCTATCACAAGTTGGAGAAGACAAATTACTCCATCCTGTAGCCTTTCACTCTTGTAAGTTTCTTTTCGGCGGAGATCAATTACGAGATTCATGACAAGGAACTCAAGGCCATTGTGGATTTGTTCGAGTGGTGGCACTTCTTGGAAGGTGCTACGCATCCTGTACAAGTTCTTATGGATCACAAGAACCTGAAATTTTTTCAAACGACTCGAGTTTTCAGTCGGCGACAGGCTAGGTGGGCGGAATTCCTATCACGTTTTGATTTTGTCATTGTCTACAGGCCTGGTTTTTGGAATGGCAAAGCAGATGCATTATTTAGACGCACTTACCTTGCACTGACCCCGGGTGATCCTGCATATGATTGTCAAAAGCAATTGTTGTTGGGTCCTGATTGATTTCGGCTTGCGGCACTATAGGTTCATTAGGCTCCAGCAAATTCAACACTTCTACAGGACATGTATTTGCAATTGGCTACAGACGACTTGGTAAAGAATCTGTTCTTACACATTAGTCCTGACATCACAAGCTCCTCTTCCTCCAGTTCCCATATATACTACAAGTTATTCGCCATACAGGACGGACTTCTGTACCGGGAAGGTCTCTTGTACATTCCAGTTGGTGTTTACAAGACTCGTGTGGTACAGGATTGTCATGATACCTCGGTTACATGACATTTTGGTGTGGCCAAGACAGTTGAGTTGGTGACTCGCAACTATTGGTGGCCTGGGTTGCGAGGTTTTATGGAAAAATTTGTATGGAGTTGTGACACCTGCAACAAGTCGAAGATGCCTCGTCACGTGCCCTCTAGTCTTCTTCGTCCTCTTCCTATTCCCTCTCCTTGGAGATCCATTTCTATGGATTTCTTCACAGATCTTCCTCCTTCTTGTGAATTTGATGCAGTTTTTATGGTGGTTGACCGTTTCACCAAACATGCTTATTTCCTACCATGTAACAAGATGGCTACATGCTAGACAACTGCTGAGTTGGTGATCTGCCAAGTGTTCCGACATCGTGGTCTTCTTAAGAGCATTGTTTCTAATCAAGGCCCACAATTCATGTCCAGATTTTGTAAGAGCTTCTCTAGAGTCTACAAGTTAAAGCGGATCTTTCTTCAGGATATTATCCGTAAATTGATGGGCAATCAAAACACACGATTCAAACCTTGAAGCAGTATCTCGCTGCTTCATAAGTTACCAACAAGACAACTGGTTGGACTTCTTCCTATGGCGGAGTTTGCTTATAACACCTTTCTTCGCTCTTACAGGCTACTATCCACGTTTTGACTTTGCTCTTCATGCTTCTCCTTCTTTCGCTCCTACAGTACAGGATCGTCTCCAGCATCTTTGTCAGGTATAGAATGATCTCCGAGTTCATCTTCAGCAGGCACAAGAATGGTACAAGCGTCATGCTGATGCTCATCACCAGCTGGCACCTGCATATAAGATTGGTGATCTCGTGTGGTTTCTTCGTCGGCATATTTGCACCAACAAGCCTTCTTTAAGTTGGATTTTCAACGATTAGGTCCTTACAAAATTGCGACTAAGGTCAATCATGTAGCTTTTCGACTAGAGCTACCATCTACTGTGAAACTTTATCTTGTGTTTCACACCTCTTTTTGGAACGTATCATCCTTCTTCTCTTTCTAGTCGTGCTTCTTCTCCTCCCCCTTCTGTGGTCATTGACGATGAACCTGAGTACAAAGTTGCAGCCATCCTTGATTTTCGTCTTCATCACCACCAACTTTAATACTTAGTGGATTGAAAGGTTATTTGCTTACCGATCACACTTGGGAAACTACATCCAATTTACTCCATGCTTCTTCCAAGGTTGCTGCCTTCCATTGGCGTTATCATGTTAAACAGGTCCCAAGACTCGTGGAACTCGTTCTTAAGGAGGAGGTGCTATCATGACCCGATACATGATATGGGATACAGGATATGCTTATTGTCATGACCCAATACAAGATACAAGATACATGATACAGGATATAGGATATGCCTACAGAATATGCTTATAGGATATGCCTACAGATATGCTTATAGATATGCCTACAGGATATGCTTACAGAATGTACCTACAGGATAAGGGACATTATTTTTAGCTCATGACTAGATTAACTCTTGGAGTATATTTTTAGCTCATGCCTAGATTAGCTTTTGGAGTTATGAGCATAAAGCTCTGACCTAATTGTTGTACAATCAGTTACTATCAACACCAGTCATTCTACGATCATTCTTGTCCTGTTCTTGTCTTGCTCCTTGCCTCCTATTCTCGTCTTGTTCTTAGTTCTTGTCATGCTCTTGAGTTAAACTTCCTTGCTCTTGAATCATGGCTTGACACTCTTCTGACCAAGAACCACCCAAGCACCGGACGACAAAACCCATATGAGCGGTACTCTGGCAGTGGGACCCTATTACTGTTGGAATCCCTGTCGAGAGATACCCGGACAACTATTGAGCCAAACCAGGAGGAAATGGAGGGGAATCCAAAGAAGGGTCAAAGGATACCTACCAGCATTTCCATGCCGACGGTCAGTGGGTCTCCTTGGCTTACCTCAAGCTCGCAGAGGCCTTCGACCAACTCAAGGAAGCGATGGTGGTGTATAACGACCTCAACCTCCCGGTTGTGGTAAAAGAACATGATACCATAATAATTAAGTTCACAGAACAACGGCATGCCCACAGGAGGAAGAAGCTATGGAACTACTCTGTTAAGGAGCCCTATTGTGTTAGCTGAAAGAGGGAAGGACGCCGGGGAACTCTAGGGCAAGTTAGCAACAAAAGTTGATTGGTTACAACATGAATACAATACCCTCCAGAGGCGCTTGGGCCACCACCAGCACGCCCGCAGCCATGTCATAACAAAAAACGAACTGCAAACTCATGAACTCAGGACTCGGATCGAGCAAAGACGTAGGGAGTTCAAGGAAGCCCGAGCAAAATTGGCGGCGGTCAGGGAGGAGTTGCACCAGCACACAACTCAAGGCACAATAACCAAAACTGCAATTGTGGCCAGCTAAGAGGAACCCCCACCAGGAGGGCTAAGGGCAAATGTTGCATTATGGCCAAGAGCAGGGAGGGAGCACATCTCACCCAAGGATCAGGAATCACCCCGGACCACTACCACCAAGTTAGCGGAGCACACCCACCAACAAGCCCAACTACTCGTAACAAGGGCGCAAGAGCTACATCACTCACACGAGCGAATTCGGGAGCTGGAGGCTCAAGTAAGACATGCTCATGAGCAACAAGAGGCAAGGTTTGAGACAAAGCTACAAAAGGCCACCGAGTTGCAGGATGCGACGATTGTAGCTCTGAAGCAAAAGCTAGCCACATTAGAGAGCGAAGCTACTAACTACCGTGACCACTCTAACATGACCTAGGGTAAGGAGCATATGGCACGAGGACATGCTAACGAATAAGTCCAGGCATCTGGTTGACAGTGGTCAAACCACCGTCAAACTCTCAGCCAGCATGAACAAGTGATGAGACAAAGCGGTCAAGGGATGAAGGTACAGTAGGTACGAATTGATGACAATAGTTATCAGGCAGTGCTTAACACAGGCATAGATCCGATCGTCTGAATCAACTATCAAGGTACTCAGGACATCATGCATGAGGAAGGCACATAAATGCTACATGAAGGACTTTGTCACATGGCGGCAAACCAATAGGAGTGCACCACCTATACCTAGGGTCTAGCACTAGCCGACCTACTATATAAGCAAGAAGGCTTGTAACAGGTCGGGGTCCTTCTAGTCTGTCTTCTTCTTTCTTACTCCACCTTCTCTAGGGCAGCTTTGTACTCAGACATGCAATATATGTCCACCACCTTCTCCAATTATTCTCCTCTTGCCCCACTCCTAGTCCAACGACATACAATCAGGAAGGGGAACCACCCCGCCTAGGAGAACTCCTTTTCACATGTACATGGACCCTCACAACATCCAGGTAGAGGCCATCTCAACACCTTCTAACGCTTTCGAGGTAAGTCCAACTCACTGAGGTAGACCCTCGGACTGGATGCTACTGCAACGTTCTGGCAACCATTGAGACTTCATAAAGCCACCACATTTGACATGCGAAGTCCACAACCACCTTTGCTTGGAGTTTCTCGCGATATTTAAGGACATCCAACCGAACTACCCCTAAACACCTAAGTACAATAAGTGAAGCTGTTTCTCACTATATCTAGGGTTCGTCAACATAGTATAGTAGGTAACAACAATCTTCAAAGTAAAAGGTCGAGTCATAATAAAAACTATGACACTAAGCTAGGAACGATATTTGTAACTTAACTAACCCACGCATCCTAACTCATGAGGTGAGCCTTGTCCATGGACTTGGCTAATTAGGGGTGTGAGTTCCTAAGAAATGGGTTCCTAACATGGATTACTTTATTAGATTTTGTGGGGTTTTCAAATAGGGTTTCCAGAGTTGGCATCTGGCGAGTTGTGTTTGTGGCACCAAATAAAAATTCTAACATATGGGGTGCATGCAACAAGCACCTCATTATTCGCCCCAATGTGGGTGGAAGACCCCAACTATAGGGGTTGTTAGCAATTAAGTTGGTTAGCTCATGGGGGTTTGAGGGTGCATTGTCAACTTAGATAGCTATTGAGGATGATCTTTGTGTGGATTGTGAAGAGGAGGGAAATGATGTCTAATATATATATATTATATATATATATATATAAATTAGTGTTTATCTTTTGCTTTTACAACGGGCAAGGCCATAAGCTTGATTGATTATGCTATGTGAGAGAGGATTGGTCAACACATGTTTTACTTCCATGTACTATTAATTCAAGTTACTATTATTCTTTTCTTTTCCAATTGGGTTTTACATGATTCAATGTCATATGCTTAATAAGATTAATAAAAAAAAAGATTTATGATTAAAATAGGGAATTGATATATCCACTACCATTTCGGTTAAATTCACTACCTTTGTCACCCCTTAATATGCTTTCAGAAAGAGCCGCTACGAATGCACGGGCTAGGTTTACATAGGCTTGATGGCTAGGTTTACACAGGCCATGAGTGCAACAAGGAAGCTCCGAGGGTTTGGTGAGACTCTTTCACAAGAGAATGGAACCTAAGTATCATGTCTCGGTGTAGTGGATAATTAGGCGTAGTGGATATAACAATTAAGGGGTAGTAAATTTAACCGAAATTGTAGTGAATATATCAATTCTCTTAAAATAATTCAACTAGAATTAGAGACGAGATAAGTTATATATAAAGCTATACACAATCTTCTTATATAAAAAGTTTATTATTTTGTCTATCAACCTATCAACAGCCATTTTAAATCCTATTTAACAGTCATCCTAAATTATTTTATCAACATTTATCTTAAATTTTATTTAACATCATCTTAAATCATGAATATGTGTCATCAATAACCATTCTAAATCTTGTTCAAACAATTATCTTAAATCTTAAATCCCCATTTAATCATTATCTTAAGCTCCATGAGAGTTATAACACAATAACAATTTAAGAGAGTTAAATTATCACATACACAATAATTTAATAAAGTTATCTAGAAAATTTTCAATATATACATAGTAATTTGACACAGAAAAGGAGATTCCATGTGTTATCAAATATACACACTAACTTAAGTTGTTAACATGGTTAAGGGTCATTAAATATTTATGCATAAATGTAGAAAATGGAGGTTTAACATAGATATTCTGGCTTAAGAATAAACTCATTAAATTAATAATAACAACTTAGTTAAGGATCATTAAATAGTTGGCCTAATGCATTGAGAAGCTTAAGGATAGGAGCTTATGGATAAAGTCACCAAGTTGATAAGAATTAGGTTAAAGTTTATATTAAAAAGATTAAGTATAATGATTAAATTAAAAGTTTATCTTAAAAGATTTAGGGTCATTAATAACTAGGAGCTTAAGGATAAACTCAAGGATTCAATTTGAATATAAATTCAGGATAACAACTAAGTCAAATATTTAACTTATATAAACTCATTAAGTTAATGATAATAATTGAATTAAGAGTCTAATTTAGGATAAATTCATTAAGTTAAAGATAATAATTGAATTAAAAATTTATTAATTAATAACTTATTATTAGATAATTAAGCCCACCAATGATTGGCATATGTACTAATCATTTAATAAATACTTTTAATAATATAAGTTTTCTCTCATGAATTGATTATTTAATTAAGCAAATTGTATGATATATTTTGACATTTAATTTTATGTTAGGACATTTACGTACCCACTTGAACATTTATAAGTACAGTACATTGCTCTAGTGGCAATTGTTTAGTTGGAACATTAAATAAAAATATTATTATTATGTTTAGTTTTAATTAAGATAATGAAATACATGTTAAATTTAAAAGTCTATAAGCAGAAATAATAAATATACTTTCTTCTTATTATTATTGTACCCCATTACTAACGGATGTGTTTGACTGTACACTGGTATAGACAGGATAAGGATGATTACTATTACTTCTAGGAGTAAAAGAGTAAAATATTTATACAAAGAGCCGATTATGCTTTTTCAAAACGTACAGGTCGACCTGTTCGGACGGGGAATATACCTTGAGTAAACCCTAGCATTTCCTGTTGCCAGTGCTATTGGCGCCGCCGCCAGCAGCCCCCGGCGAGGGACAGCTTGGAATTGTGAGAACAAGGTAAGAATCGAGGAAGAAGAAGCATGGCTCAGGCCGAAGCAAAGTTGGCTGTTCCGCATGTGTCCCAGTCTCTGTACGTTGGGGATCTGGATCCCACTGTTAGCGAGGTTCAGATTCAGCAGATTTTCCAGCAAATCGGGCCCGTACTTTCACTCCGCCTCTGTCGCGATCTCCTCACCAAGCGCTCCCTTGGATATGCTTACGTCAATTATGCCAATAGCCAAGATGGTAACCAAATCTCTCTTTTTTCATATTTTCTTCAGTCCCGATTGTGGGTAATTTCTCTTTCAGCTGCTCGGGCTATAGAGGAGCTCAATTTTATGCCCATCAAAGGTAAGCCCGTTCGAATAATGTTTCTTATCGTGATCCAAGTATTCGCAAGAGCGGTTCTGGCAACTTGTTCGTTAAGGTTCGGTTCTCTTGTGCTTCTGCATATTCCTCATTCTCTATTTGGATTCGACAGAATCTGGACAAGAGCGTGGACAACAAAACGCTGCATGATCTTTTCTCTCCTTATGGAAAGATATTGTCATGCAAAGTAGCTCTGGATGCATCCAACGTCTCCAAGGGACATGGCTTCGTGCAATACGATACGGAGGATGCTGCACACACCGCCGATCGAGAAGCTCAACGGTACGACATTCTATGACAAGGAGCTGTTTGTGGGTCCTTTTGTACGCAAGCAGGAAAGAGACACTACGGCTGCCAAGTTCAATAACGTCTTGTGAAGAATCTTGCGGAGACAACCACTGACGAGGATCTCCGAACCTCTTTGGAGCTTACGGCGCCATAAGCAGTGCTGTAGTGATGAAGGAGGCCGATGGAAAATCCAAATGCTTTGGGTTTGTCAACTTTGACAATGCAGATGCTGCTGCAAAGGCTGTGGAAGCTCTTCACGGAACGACGTTCCAGGAAAAAGAGCTCTATGTTGGTCGTGCTCAGAAAAGACAGAGAGAGAAGCTGAACTTAAGGCAAAGTATGTGCACGATCGAAAAGCAGGTGAGGAGAAGTCACCCACGAATCTTTACTTGAAGAATCTGGATGACAGCATTGATGACGAAAACTCAAGGAGATCTTCTCCGGATTCGGGAATGTGACTTCGTGCAAAGTTATGAGGGATCATCAAGGCCATAGTAAAGGTTCAGGTTTCGTGTCATTCTCCTCACCGGATGCTGCAGCCCGAGCGGTAAGCCCTATATGTAAGATCAGCGACATGCGTAAGTATTAATCTTTGTGCTTGCATTCCATAGGTGCAACAGATGAACGGTAAGATGATCGGCAACAAGCCTATATATGTGGCTATGGCACAGAAGAAAGAAGAGAGGAAAGCAATGTTGGAGGTAAGGCTCCCGTGCTTACATCTGGAGGTAGAATCTCTAAATTTTATTCTGTGGGCTTGGGCAGGCTGAGTTTGCTTCTCGTAACTATTCTCCGGTTGCTCCGTTCTATTCGCCAGCTCCAGTCGGCCAGCAGCTTCTTTATGGCCGACCTTCTATGGTTCCTCAACAGGTACTATTAGGTTATATTACATAGTCATACTCTTCTAATGAGACATATTGCGACATATTGCAATAGCCGGCTGCTTTTGGCTTCCAACAGCCAATGCTAGGTGGAATGAGGTCTGGTATCATGCAAATGCCGGGTGGATATTTCCTCAGAGACAAACTCAGTCTATTCACGCAAGGACTTTCCCACAGAGCCAGCAGGTATGCTCTTGTACTTGTTTTGACATATGCATATACTGACGCTGTTGTGTAGTATTTGCAGCAGGCCGGGATTGGTATGAGTCACCAACAGAATGTAAGGAGTGGGGAAGGCGTAGTGATGGGTGCTTTGGCGTCTTCTCTGGCCTCTGCAACAGCCGACGAGCAGCGGATTGTACGTCAGCTATACGTGTGTGTAGAGAGAGCTGTGAAATGGACACACCTCTCCGTCTTGCGCGTTTGTATAAACAGATGAGATGACGTACTGGTAAATGAGCT
The DNA here is from genome assembly GCA_003024785.1 of Selaginella tamariscina. NCBI lineage: Eukaryota > Viridiplantae > Streptophyta > Lycopodiopsida > Selaginellales > Selaginellaceae > Selaginella > Selaginella tamariscina. Next base: position 399,217 of record PUQB01000100.1, read on the forward strand.
CATTTTGTGTGTGCAGTTGTTGGGGGAGCAGCTATATCCGCTGGTGGATAGGATGGAGCACGAACATTCGGGGAAGATAACCGGGATGCTGTTGGAGATGGACCAGAGGGAGGTGCTGCACCTGCTGGAGTCGCCGGATGCGCTGAGGATTAAGGTTGGTGAGGCCATGGAGGTGCTTGAGGATGCCCAAAGGATACTCACCTCTGGCCTCGGGAACCTCTCTCTTGAGGACTCCCTTGTCTCTTGATACTCTCTACGATAACACTTAAGTTTTTCCACGACGAGCAATAGTTTTTGAATCATAAATGTGATGTATAAACTAGAGCTGCTCTTGACTTCTGCACAAGGAACATCCCAAGCAATGCTCCTGGCCATTTGGGGCATGAGTGATTCCCAGCGGGCAGGTTGGAGGGCCTTTGCACTGTTGAGGAGGGGTGACATGCTGCTGCGGCCACAGCCTATGACAGTTATCACAAAAGTGCGTACTCCCGAAACAGAAGAATGTTGCTATTGAGCAGCAGTAGCGGCACTTGAATTCTATGTACTGTTTACCGTGTCCGTACTTGCATGCCCCTCAGAACCAGCAGCACTGCAGCCGCCACACACCAGTTCCTGTGGATCGTAATCCCTTCTTCCCCTGCAATAAACAATGCCACGGAATGAACTTGTACAGTGAATATACTTACTGTCCACAGTTCCGTTTCCCACCGAAGTACGGAGAGTTGCATCTGCTGCACATGTAGTATTGGTACTGCTCCAAGGCTAAACATGCGACTTTCTCATCACAGCTCGCTTCGGCCATGCACTTGTCATATGAACCATCGTGTCTCATCCGCCTTATGGCCTTTGCTTTCACCTACAAAGGCCTCAGTGCAGTGCAACAACAACAAGGTCTTTCTTACCTCTTCCATGGCCGCCAGATGCCTGTGGAGGTAGGGATCCAGGTGAGGGTGCTGCATGAGTTTCTTGCAAAGTGGGCACTTGAGATGGCCAAAAGTAATGTGAGGACCTGGATAGCCTTCCTGGATTTGCCTATTTGCACAATGGAAGTGAACAATATGGCCGCACTGCATCTGTATTGATGGAGCCGAACGAAGTGGCTCTACCAAACAAATCCCGCAGTAATCGGAACCAGACTCTGTTGAACTCGCTTTACAACTCTCCTGCACACACAAAAAAAAAGTATGTAACACTTTCGATGCTGATTTGTTTTGTGCAGCCACTATGAGGGAATTCTACCTCTACACAGGGCAAACAGTGACGTTCACCTCTGACGCCGAAGCAGTGATGACCGCAAACCAAGTTACGAGTGCAAGCTTCCTTTAACCTCTGCCTACATTCTTTCTTGCCGCACACACGGTCACAGAGCCTCTTAACAGCAATCAAGTCGCACTTCTCCACGCACCAACCACTATCAACGCCTTCGCGCTCGAGCTCGGCACGAATATCTTTTACAGATCCACGACCTCACTGTGTGAAGACTCTATATTGTGCCGACAAACTTCATCGCAATAAATACATTTATTGCCTGCCTTCCCTTCTGGACCTCCTGATCACATCCATGTCCGTTATAATAGATTAGAAGAACAAACAGAGAGTGCAAGTACCTCGCAAGTCTTTCCCAAATGATAAGGAGATTGCAAGCAAGCCCCACAAAAGTCAATACTACACAATATGCACCTGAAGCGATTGATTGCCTTGTCAAGCATTGCTCTGCGAGAAAGCGAGCGTCCTTCGTCATCAAGCTCGGTATAAGGAACAGTTCTGTCAAATTCTGGCACTCCCGATAGTGCAAGCCCTGGTGGAAGTTCGCTTCTCACCTTTTCAATCACCACTTTGCAACCGGGACAGTTGACGAACGAGCCGCTTGCGAACTAGGGCGTCACTCAAGGCTGCTTCCCATTCCCTGAATTTGTGAGGAACAACCCACTGGATATCCGTCAGGGGAAATCGACCGGAACAGAAAGCAGTCGGGCACGGAACATAGCAGGAATCATCAATGACATTGGGATTGCGAATTTCCTTGATCGAACAAGATATCATGGCATCTGCATAGCCTGCAAAGCACCTCTTACAGAAGAGGCAGGAACAGCTCAGTCCAGCAGTTGCAAGCTGTTCAAGACAAGTAGAGTGATGACATGATTTGCAGCGAAAGCAATCGTTCTGGAGCTTATGCTTCTTACGACTCCCTTGAGGTATTGGGTCTGCAAGAATGAAGCCATTTGCGCAGTCTCCGTCTTCGTCCTCAAACTCTCCGTTCACCTGATTGAGAAGATTGTGGGCTCGTCGCTGCAGAGCTTCACACGGCCGAGAAACCTGTTCTACGATCGGTTCTGCATCCATTACATATTGCCCTAATTCTAAGTCCCATGTCTCTAGCAGTTCCTTGTCCAATCGCCAATTCCACACCACAACTCAACAAGCCCGAACTCCAGAGAACGGAGCGAGGTATGAATTTCTGTGTGGGAAATGCCTTCTACAGAAGTCAGAGTGCTGTGGGAAGAGATCTGAGTGTCCTCGCAGCCATAGCCTACAAAAAAGACAGTGGCAAACTTCGTGTGGTAGATGCCATGTGGGTGCGGCGTGAGAGCGATGCGTTACCTTGTCCAGGCCAATGCAGACTACGTCTTGGCAAATGATGCTTGTGAGCAGCTCCGGCCATGCATTGTCCACAACCTGCAGAATGCAGCCGATGAGCAACAGCAGAGGTGGCAAGTTACCATGCAAGACGCCAACAAGCTGCTCCTTAACTGCTACATTCACCGAGATTTCTACGACCTCATTGACGTAGACTCACCTGGTGGCAACTCTGTATTCTTTGGCTCTGCACTTGGTGCTCTCAAGTGCGGTGGCCTTGTATACGTCACCTCCACAGATGGATTCTCTTGTAGCAAACGCCCTTACAAGTAAGCATCCTTTCTACACTGTGTGTGCACATGTATGTGTGGATATTCTTGTACAGTTCGCTTGCATCATATGGAGCTTTCACTAGGCACTTGCCATTCACAAATGAAGTCGGACTAAGAATGGTCATCGGTGGAGTAGTCCGTGAAGCTGCCACCCGCAACATGAGCATGCTTCCGATATTCTCCCATTATTCTCCACACGGACCTGTCTTCCGAATCATGCTCAGAATGCAGCTTGGCAATGTCGATCTCAGCAAGTAACCTTGTGTTTCATTGACTTATTTCCCTACAAAATGTAACTTACAGGAACTACGGTTTTATAGCATACTGCACCAGCTGTGGATCCTCTCAGGCTGTAAGCTGGGACAAAATTGGGCATGGTTACTGTTGTTCACACGAGGTATAGTTTTGCTATCTTTGCACTTGTAACTGTGTGTGCAATTTCTGTGTCAGCACCCAATCGAATATACAGGTCCACTTTGGACAGGCCCATTGCACAATACAGATGATGTAGAGAGAATATCAAAGCTAGCTAAGGAGTTGGAGTGGACATCACAACCTGGATCCATCAAGACGAAGACTAAGCTGAGTGGTGAAACTTTAAAGTTGACGGAGGTGCTGCAAGTGATGTTGGAAGAGTCTCATCCAGACTTACCTTGTGGTTACATTGGTCTTAACGAGGTGGTGTGTGTGAGAGAGAAGATGATGCTGTTAGATTGACTGAAATCTCTTGCGGGTGGGTTGTCTCATATGAATCTTTTGTGTGAACCAGATTGCGAGCAGAGCAAGAATTCAAACGCCAAGACGAGATGACCTTGCATATTGGCTTAGCAAGGTGATTCCTTCTAGCCAACGGGATGTCTTGTTTTAACTTTATTGGACTTTTGCAGGAAGGATACATAGTTAGCCGGTCACAGATTGAGCCAAACTCTATAAAGACCAATGCTCCGTACGCTGAATGCATTCGCATTGCACGAGCACTAAGTGGTATTTGAAACATGTCGTGAACTACATATATGTGTACACAAAGAGTTAGCTCTAGTTCCCATTACAGTATTTAGATTGCGAATCAACAGTATTTAGTCTTGCCACATCAATATTTAGTTAAGAGTATTTAATTAATTTAATTTAAATTATTAAATTGGTTACCAGTTATAGATGGTCATAATTGATCTATGGCCATGGTCATTTTATATGTTTGCAGATCCAGGAAAATGAGAACTCAACTATTCATGATGTTAATTCAAATTATAATTCTTATTATCTTTTGAACTCAGCAAATGTTTGAGAGGTATTTTCTTGTAAATGAAAATGATGAAGAAGATTATTATATAGATAACTTAAATATTCTCTTAATAATAATTTCACACTATATTAAAAGTCACAGTAGAAATTCACAGCCCAATGAATGGTATATTAGATCAAGATTGTGTCATTGGTGGGATTACTTAAGTACTTATGTTATTCAACATGATCCAATTAGGTTCAAGGAGGTTTTTCGAGCTTCTGTCACAACATTTCATTATATTAGGGATCTTTTTAAATCTGATTTGATCACATATACTCCATCGTTTAGAAATATAACTGGATGTCACATTCCAATGAAAAAACAAGTTGTTCTTTCTCTACATAGGCTTTCTACTGGCACACCATTTTATATTATATCAAAGCTTTTTGGGGTTAGAAAGTCTAGCCAGTAGAATTGTAAGAAAGTTTGTGTAAGCTTTAATAAACAACACTTGCAACATACATTTGAAATGGAGTGAAGAAATGATACATATGAAGAATGCTTTCTTTTAGTGTGGCTTTCCAAATTTATGTGGAATTATAGATGCAACACATATTAAAATGGAACTTACTCCTCACGAAGCTGCAATAGATTGGTATGACTAGTAACTATTCTATGGTAACACAAGTTGTTGTTAATGATCAAGGTCGGTTCATTGATGTGTATACCGGAGTACTTAAAAGGGTGCATGATTCCCGAACTTTGAGACAATCAGGTTTGTTTAAGCTTGTTTGTGAAGGATGCCGTTTGAATGGGCCTGTTATGTGTATTGAAGACTATGAAATATTTGAGTATATCATTGGTGATGCTGGTTACCCATTATTACCTTGGTTAATACATTCGTATGTTCATGGGGTATCTGCTAATACAGATAATGGTTTATCATCAACACGGATGAGAGTTGAGCGTGCTTTTGAATTTTTGAAAAGGACTTGAAGTTTGTTGGATAGACAAATTTATCAACCAAACAAGAATGTTTTATCTAGAACCATTATAGCATGTTGTATCCTTTACAACATCATGATTGATTCAAAAGACCGGATGGAAGTAGATGAAGAAGATATTGAAAATCATGATGCAGAATATATATTGATACCTTCACAACTTAGTGTTCAAATGGGGTTGGACAATAGAGACAAGCTGAAAAACTACTTCTTGCAATATGGTTCATAAAGGACAAGAGTTTAATAATGTTCTATAGTTTATCACTAATTTTACTAATTGCCTTTGCCACTTCAGCAAGAGCATTAGTAAATCCAAGTCCAATTATCTTTTGTGTCTCTTGTGCATCATAAAACGTTCATTTTTACCCTTTTCCATCTTCTCTGCACACTCCAACTGGATCTTTGCAATCTTATTTAGCTTATCAGATAAATCTATGAGTCCCTTCTTCTTTGGCGAACGACGACGTTTCCTTGTGACCTTGGGTGCACTCTCGGTTGGTATGATTAACATTAAAATATTATTTCTTAATTTAATTTAATATTATTCAAATTTATAAAAAATTATTTAGAGTATTAATGTCATTTACAAATTTTATAAAAAAAATGTTCCATGGCACTATACTCTTTAATGTCAACAACATTTATCAAATTTAAAGAAGTTATCACTATTGAATATTATATATAATTATTAAAATTTGATAAACCATTTAATATAGATTTAATTTTACAATTGGAATAAAGCGACTTTTTACTTTAAAAAATTAAATGTAACACAAGTTTGATGATTTATTCATGACAAAAATAAATATTATTGTTGCATTTTTATACGATTGTAAGACACTTATTTTAGATGGACAAGTCATAATAAATTTTAAAAAGATAAAAGTTATCATATTGAAAGAGCATATATATATTCAGAAATGTCAAATGTATTCAACTATAAAAACCCTACTTATATACAAGAGACCTCCTGCCACGTGGCACACATGCGACACATGGCGTTGACACATGGCGGCCAGATCACCACCCATGTGTCACTACGCATGTGTGTATATACACATGCGTATATACATTATGTTACATAATATACAGTATCTTACATTATCCTCCCTCTGCGGCAGTGTAGATGGTGATGGATCTGATGGTCCTGGATCCGTGTGAGTTGGGCCATCTAAGGTATGACCAAATGTAGTCAACGAGTCTCGAACGACAAACCGTTTCATTCGAATTACGTGAACTATCTCAACCTCATGAGATCCCACCAACTGTACCTAGTACACCTAAGGACCAACTTTCGGAGTACTCGGTAGGGACCAAGCCACTTATGTAATAAACTAGTTGCAAGCCCAGGTGCAGTCAGCTTGGGAAAACGTATCACTAAGTCACCGTCAGCATAGTCTGGTGGAATTTGATGTCGTGCATTGTAAGAAGATTGTTGCCGTATTTGAGCTCGACCAAGATGTTCAGCAGACTCTGCACGCAGAAGAGGCAAGACAGCATCCAAATGTCGAGCCCACATTTTCGCATCCTGGCACGTGGCAGATTCGATGATAATCCCAATTCACTAGGCAACTTAGGATCATATCTATACAATGCCTTGAATGGAGAGATACCAATCGAACTCTGAATGCCTATTACATAAGCAAATCTCAAGCATCGCAAATACCAATCCCAATCAGTTTGATTAAAGTTCACATACTTCGAGATCATACCCTTGAAGATCCGATTCAATCGCTCCACCAAACCATCAGTTTGTGGATGATATGGAGAGGCAAATGAGTGTTTTACCCCTAACCTCTCACACAACACTTAGAATACCTCGGCAATGAAAGCGAGCCATTATCTGATAACATCTGCTCTAGACAAGAATGCTACAAAACCACATTATCGAATAAAAACAAAGCTGTTAACATAGCAGTTGCATCCGGAAGAGCACCAACTTCCACCTAACGAGTTAAATAATCGGATACGATAATGATGTACTGGTTACCTTGAGAAGAACGTGGAAAAGGTCCCATTAAATCCACTGCAATTAACTCAAAAGGCGAGAGACATTGATGGACTCTAACACCCCCATGGCCCGAGTCGTAGAGGAATTCCGAGTTTGACAAATGGGACAGCTTTGAATATACCTGATCACATCACCACGCATGCTGGGCCAATAAAAGGATTTGCAGAGCTTCTCCAACACTCGTTGGTGACCAAGATGACCTCCAACAATAGGCGAATCATAATATGCTCGAAGAAGGTGTAGAACATATGTAGAGGGCACAACCAACCGCCATCTGTCTTCTGGATTTGTCCCAATAAAATACAATAAACCATCCTAAGTCGAAACTGAGCATGATATTATCAAAACCGCAGTTCAAAGAAGGATTTGCAAATGCATCCCGTAATTGCCTCGTTCATGGTTTACGTTTTTGGGCATCCTACCACTGTTCCAAGGATGGTAAGTCGGCATCGAATACCTGAGGGGCTTGTATTAAATCGAACGCTGCAGACTGCATGAACAGGCAAAGTGGAATTAGAAAGGGGTGCTCGGGAAAGTGCATCCGCATCCACCATTGTTCGCCCAAGCCTGTGCACCACCTTAAAGTTATATACTTGGAGACGTAATGCCCATCTGGCTACGCGACCCACTAAATTCTTCCGTTTTAACAAGAAGTGACAACAGCATGATCACACTCCAAAAGTGTTTCACTCCTATGTAAGTAAGCATGAGTCGTTCAAAACCCCAAACAGCAGCAAGGCATTCTTTTTCAGTAGTGGAATAATTCTGCTCAACCGGCGCGAGTACTTGACTAATGTAAGCCACCGGGTGTCAAATTGAAGGATCCACAGCATCAGTTTGCATCAATACACCACCAATACACCAATACCAACATCTGAGGCATCTACTCATAAAATGAACGGACGAGTAAAATTGGGTATTGAAGCAATGGAGTTGTTAGGAACTCTTTTAACTGGTCAAATGCCTGCTGACACCTGCGAGTCCACCTGAAAGATACCTGTGGACAAACTAACTCCCGAAGAGGGGCATTCGATCAGTGAGATGATCGATGAATCGACCCAAGTACTGCACCTTGCCCAAGAAACGCTGGACTTCCTGTACTGTACGGGACGAGGGAACTCTCGAACAGCTCGCAACTTCATTGGATCCACCTGTAAACCCTCTCGAGATATACGGTAACCCAAGTAAGTGGTGTCGGTCGAACCAAACACACACTTTTCAAGTTTCAACTTCAGGCCAACTTCTCAAATCGATCAAGACACGCCGTACATCACGAATGTGATCCTCCCAAGAACCAGACCCATGAATGAGCACATCGTCGATAAAATCGGCAGTGATATCAGGCATATCGGAAAGAAGCTCATCCATCATGCGTTGAAAGGTGGCAGAGCTGAAGTCAATCCAAAAGGCATAACCAAAAACTCGTAAAGACCAAATGGTGTCCGGAAGGCCGTTTTTGGAATATCCTCCTCAGCCATAGGAACCTGCCAATATCCTGATGCCAAATCCAACTTAGTAAACCATCGACTCTGACCCAAACGATCTAATAGATCGGCAGAGTTTCGGAAGTGGATAGACATCTTTGATGGTAACATCGTTAAGAGGTCGGTAATCCACACAAAATCGTAGAGATCCATCAGGCTTGGGAACCAAATGAGGTTCACATGCCCATGGACTCCGTGATGGACGACACACCCGCTTACCAATCATATCTGTAAACAGCTGTTCGCATGGCTGATAACTCTTTTGGTGACCTGCATCGAACCGGGACTTTGAAAGGCTTTGCATTGCCAGTGGGTATACAGTGTCGAGTCTTCACACGTGCACCTTGGGATAGATCAAATTTGAACAACTTGCATACTGCTGCTTAAGTTGTTCGATGCATGTGTGCTCGATACTCGGTGACGATCCGACATTTGAACCTATTGAGATGAACACCACCCAAGACTGGAATCAAAGGAGTTATATGCGTGATACAAACAGCAACAAGCTTCTCTGGATGTAAAGGAACAGACTGCAGAGACACAGACTCCAAGCGTAATACAATAGGAGAGAGTGAAAAATCACACATACCTTTCGACTGCTTCAACCAATCACATCCCAGAATAATGTCAAAGACCTGGGAAGGGACAACCCTAAGAGACCCAGAGGGAAACTTATGATTGTCACCCAAAACAGCGTAGTCGAAGTGGTGTACTGTGATACTGCACGAGACTGCCCATTACCATATAAAATGTGCAAGACCTTATCTGCACGTCTTAAGGGTAATGAGCACCGATGCAGAGAAGTAGTTATGGAAGACATACTGGATCCTGTATCCACAAGCACTGTGACTGAAAGATCATTCACTCGTGCAAAAATGTGAAAACTGGATGATCTGGTGGAACTTGCAAACCTTGATATGCATAGCAGAAAAAGCATGGAGGTGAAGTCTCCATCGCACGGGATCCCTGTCGCCCGTACGATTACTGGTTTTCCGCAACAGATCCATCTGCAAGAGAGGCTTCGTCATCTGGAAGCTCATCATCAGACATAATGGCCGCCACAGGCACACCATCCGGAACATATGGTCGCCAGCCTGGATGTGGTGGACGCCAATCAGGATACACATCGCATGCCGCCAAGTATGTCCAGGTGCCCAACAGGCCCAACAATGAACTTGATTGGGTCGACCTACATTGTTCCAATTCCTCCTATCACGAATCCGTGGATTTTGACCACCACGGGCAGGAATTGGAGCATGTGCAGGACGATTTCGTGGAGGTGTCCACGGGGTGGGCCCGAGGTCGACCACGAAAGGCTTGCCGTGCGGGCACTATGCAGCAGCGTCAACCTCCATTGGATCAACACGCTAAATAAGAGGAGCAGGTAACCCAAGGGGACCACGGCCCTCACCAGGCACCAAGTCAAAACGTTGAGCTAGTGCAAAAGCTTCCTCCAATGTGGTAGGACGAAGAGCCCGAATGAATCGAACAAGTTCAGGTCGCATAGTTGGCCATAACATACCGAGCTTAATGGGCTCAGGCATGTTAGGATATGCACGCCGAGCTAAATCCCCGAACCTAATACTGAACTGCATAACAGACTCACTAGGATGTTGTCGTATCGCATGCAGTTGTTGAAAAGCATCATCTGAATCCTTAACTTTGTCAAATGTACGTTTGAGGCATTCCGTCAACCGATTACTATTGGCTTGAATCTCTGCAGCCAATCCATTATACCACTTGAGCGCAGGGCCTTCCAAACATGTAGGGAATTCTTTGAGAGCACAGGTCTCATCCCAACCATGGTAACGAACAATAACTTGAAAATGATCAAACCAGTGGTATACATCATCTCCCGGATCACCACAAAAAGATCGGGGTCGAACCCTCGGATTTGTGGCCTATGAAGAAGATGAAGGAATACTAGAAGTAGATCCCTCGACATGAGGCTCAGGCGGGGAAGAGGAGGACAGACCCTCAACAAAGCGCTCCAACAACTTAGTTTGAGCATCAATAGCAGTAGCAATAATGCTAAACGCCGTCTCCATGTTCATTGTCATGAAAACAAGAAAAGGAAAAGGCGGAAGAAAGGAATACCCAACTTCTTCACCAATGAAAGAGCAGATATATATTCAGAAATGTCAGATGTATTCAGCTACAAAAACCCTGCTTATATACAGGAGACCTCTTGCCACGTGGCACACATGCAACACGTGGCGTTGACACATGGCGGCCAGATCACCACCCATGTGTCACTACGCATGTGTGTATATACACATGCGTATATACATTACGTTATATAATATACAGTATCTTACAATATAGACAAGCTTTAAAAACCTAAATACCTTTCCTTGCCTAAGTGATCTACGGAACTTTTCTTTGGGTCCTTTAAATGTTTACTCTCCCCAATACCGTTAAAAATTGTTAGAGAGATGTATAATCAACATATTTATTATTCATGATGTAATATATATAAATAGTGTATACCTTTTTCATCCCCCAAACTATGTCCAGGCTTATGAATGTTGTCCATATCATGGTCTTCATCCTCTTAGTCATCTCCTATAACAAAAGGTTGATACACAATTTGATATATTATCATTAAGTGAATTATTAGAATTTTAGTGAATACCAAAGGTTCATCTGCTGTGTATCTTTATGTATGTGTGTTCATGCTCTCTCTCTCTCGTACACAAACATACAATGAACCTCTGTGTACATATACTGTTATATAGTTTATATCTTTAAGTTTTTATAGATTTATGATAGTCGTATTATCTACATAATATATCTTATATGAACTATTAAGTACCTTTTACTAATTATAATATATACATCTATAAGTATACATAATACGTATTAATAAATATATATTAAATTTTTAGGTACTTGCTACACAATATAGTACACAGTAAATTCAAAGTACTATCTATACATATATATGATACACTAAACATAAATACATATATACATCTCAATATACATATGCATATATGTAATATATATAGGTATGTATCTGTAGATTATAGAATTGTCTAGGAGAACTATTATAAGTCTGCTTTATAATCTATACTTACCTAGTTACTGTGTGACTAATAAGGATCCTACTAATGTAGGATGTGTAGTATTATTTCGTATTAATTTAATTAAAAAATTTAAACATTTTTCTATAATACATATAACACAATGTTTTCTTTTGTAATTTACAATTCAAACATAAATGTCTATATGGTAAGGTAGAATATATATATATTCATATAAATTGTTAATCAAATGCTGTTTTTAAAAGTTTATGAATATACTTCATTGTGTATATATATCTCATATGCGAACACACACAAACATACATACTTAGAATATATATAATAGAAAAAATACTTGCCGTCGTTAGGAATTATTAGTGTTTTTGAAATACTTGTGTCTGCTTGGGTTGCTCCAACATCTAGAATTGACGATCCTTCGTAGCATAATAACATTGCATTATAAACTTCTTTATTGTATTCTCGTGGAAGTTTTAGTTGCCTCTTCATCTTTTTATCCATGATTCAATAAGATGTGAAACCTGATTTGGTTTCTTTTCCCAATCATGAATAAGTTTGAAGTGCTTTTTTATCCTTGTCCATTTAGACTCGAGAGCATTTATTTTTTTGATGGAGATTGTGATTACTATAGAATTCTTCAATAAATTTCCATTTTTTCTTGTACTCATCATTTTCATCTCATTTGCCTTTAATTCTTTAATGGCTGTGGCATGCTGCTGTGATTCTAATAGCTCTCTCTTTACTTGTACCAAAATGAGGGCCTCTGTAGTTGTCCAGCATCCATAGTTGTCCTCTAATGAAGTAGGATCAGGAGTCTATAGAACATTAAATAAAAAATTAAATATTTAAGTATATATAATTAATATACCTGATCTTTATCCTAATTTAAATCTATAACATCGTTGATTTCTTATTCCATAAATGGTTATTTTTTTTAAACATTGAAATTGCATGTTAAATTGAGATCAAGCAAAGCCATTTCGAAGAACCCTAAATTAACAGAGCATATTTTAAATTTTGGTGGGCTAAGTGCACAACTTTTTAGTATAATTAATAATGTAATAAATATTAAAAAGGTTTATTGGAAACTGGAACAACCAATAATTTTGTTTTGCGATATATATTGCGAATGGACATTGTTATCTGAGTGAATACAACTCACTATATCACAATCTGTTTGTCCACGTCACTGCTGAGTCAACTTCACCTGGCACTAAATCACGAAACACTGGGTCCATGGGACCCCACACTTAGGATGCCACACGGTTTTTTGCAAATCTGTAAGAGTTACTGAGGGCTATAGACACCTGAAACATGACAGATCTTTGTAATAAACCAACACAATTTTGCCTGTGGAGAGAGAGAGTACCAGCTTAGGAAAGAATCTATAATCGACCAAGTCGACTGAAGATTGTTTGTAGTAAGAACAAGTTGGTGACTTGTGGACCTGCAGAGAAAGTAAAGTATAAAACCACAAAGCACAGCAAACGTACTATCCATCTCACAAGAAAGCGTAGCCTAGATTTAATGAACGGTGGATTAAAAATTTTAACTGTGAAATAAATATTAATATATCAGTAAATTATTGTGAAATATATTTGTGATATATAATCAGTCGTGTGATTTTGCACCACGGTTTATCTTAATGACATAAATGATAATCCATTCATTGTTAGCGCAACAGCAAAATGCAATGACGAAATTGTTCAATAATTAATTATGAAACCAAGTGTGAGTTTAAGTATTCAGATATAATTGAAAATTCTTTAGTAAAAGTCAACAATCAAATTATGAAATTACTACGGTGGTGTTTCTTTTACGGTTATTATTTAAATATATTCAAAGTGAAAATTCAAATGAGTAATTATCTAATTAATTTATGAAGATGTGGTAAAGATTTTATAAATAATTTGAATTTACTCTAATAAATAAAAAGATAAAAAGATATATAATTTACACAAGAGTGCCCGACATTTTCTAACCGAATATTCCCCCATTGAATAGAGTATCCTTCTGTCTAACGAGGAATATTCTCCCAGTAGGCATACTGAGGAATAGTCCATGAAATATAGGATAGTCTTTTTATTTAAATGAACTTGTACTAGATGATATTTCTCTTCTTCGGTGCAGCAAGGATTCTAGAGTTGCCGTCCTAGCTAGGTTTTGGAGGAGGCTGAGTTGGTATCTTGTGGGGCCTCAAATTCTCTACAACCTTGTTCGTATCTTGGAGTTCTTCTTTGTTCCAACCACATTTCTTCCAAGCTCAATGGCTGCAGCCTGAGCTGACGTCCCAAACGAGACCTCCTGGCCAGCTTAAACGCTCAACTACAAGTTGCATGAGGCAAACACTTTTTGGCTGGAACATCAACGTGTGCATGTGCATGGTGATCTTTGATACAAATTGAAAACTTACCAACTCTCTTGGTACCTATTTGGGTTGTCAACAATTTCAATTTACCAACTCTCTTGGTACCTATTTGGGTTGTCAACAAGGAGGCTTTCCTAGAAAAAACAAGGAAAGTTAAGCTTCAAGCTCTCACCTTCATATTGTCTTGGTATCCCCAAGCACGGTCACGATAGAAGTGATATGTTCCCAAGAGACTCAGGTTGATGCTCACAGCTGCATGCAAAGACAACCATGAGACTTGCTCCAGCCAAGTGCATTCCCGTGAACTGGATGGCCTCCTCTAGCTTCATAGCATCCATGTGGACTAGTTCTGGTTTAAGACTCTTTGCAGTAGGAAAGAGGTCGTTTGGAAGGTCCACGATCACAAGGTTGAAACCGAACTCTCTTACCATCTCTAGCAAACACGTTTGAGAGTCAGGCGTGTGTCGTTCAGAAAGCAACTTGCAAACCTTCATGTACACGTCTTTTCGTGGACATGAATCATCAAAGAAACTCTTGCTCAACTCCTTGATGTCACACACAACCAAATGATATACTCTACGAGACTTCGAGAGCTTCAAATAAAAGTCATGAGGTCATTCTTCATGTCAATACCTGCTCCAAGAGATTGAAGAATCTCTACTAGGGAGAATGGATTTTCAGTGGAGGCACTATCGAGGAACTCGGGCCCACACCAAATGCAACACTTGCCTTCACTTATGATTTTGGAGACTTCATTAGCCACTTCTTTGCCTTCGTTCTCATGACTTGTTTAACACCTTCCAGACTCCATATGATCGTTGGAAGATCTCCAGCATGTTCCTTGTACAACTTCTCCTCCCAAGGTGGTGGTTCTCCTCTGGGAAAGTTGAGCCAAAACGGAACTTGCTTTCACTTGAAAGGAGTCAATTCATACCTTGTTTTAGACCACATTTGCAGCTGGGATGTGTGATCTGTCCACATCATCATCGTCTTCGTCGGCATGATTCCCTTTGCTATTGTGACTTGTAAAGAGGATGAGCACTTCACAAAAAGCTAACATCACATACCTCCATATCATCCTCGTTGACTCCTTGCACTTGAAGAAATTGCTTGGATCAGTAGAGAAAGAGAAACAAATGCACTCCAGGAATGACTGAAACATAAAACACTTGCTCTTCACTCTCATCATGTCGAACTAGCTAGTGAAGTTCTTCACAGCTCCTATCGTCTCTCCTACAATCTGAATAGTGACTTCTTGGATAACAATTCAGTAAAGCTCTACAATGAGCCACTTGACACACTCCTTGTCTTGGAAACTTGGCAATCCCAAAGTTTGCTACTCAAATTTATTCTTCAGATGTGCAATTTTCTCAGGTACATGTGCCTCAAATTGCTAGAGATTCTTGCTCATGATAGTGCATAGAGCTCCTCTAACCCCATCCACTTGCATTGCCTCATCGAGATTGTTGTAACAGCAATAAACCACTCTTCTCCCAAAGTTGATCAATGATTGCGAGGAACTTCATTATCTGCTTGTTATGCTTCTTAAACACTTGCTGAATCAAGCTTGCCTCCAAGTGTGCATTACCGTCCGCATTCACCTTGGCTCTCTGAAGATCATCATCGATCTCATTCTATGGCAAAGAGTTAGTAACAAGTACAATCACCATGCACTAACCTTGAACAAGATCTTTTTGCATATGAGATTCGGCAGAGGTTGCCAAATTGCCTTTTCGGTTGGGCTCTCCTTCCACCAATGAATCTCTAGATGATCAGCCTCACTTAGGGACTCTAGAAGCTTCCTTGTTCTGACAACACTTGCACAACAAGTCTTCATGGCAAGAAGAAGATGAGGCAAAGTTGTCTTGACCGCAGTAGCAAACGACTTGTTTGTTAGTGTATTAAAAGATCAAATGCAATACTCACGTGTTGATTTGTTGAAATATAGTCACAAGCTGGACGTCGTCTGCCTGCTCAGCTTCAATGAAGCTTGCTCTAACATAGATTGCCCAGTGAGCCTTCTCTTCACTAGAATTCATATCAGCTTTAGAGCATGCAAGTGATGGTTGCCATCCCAGCAATAGAACATTCTCTTCAATAGCTTCAATCCCAGTCCTTATACTTGTCCAGTGTAAGCTCAGCCTCAAAACCTCATCTAGAGCAAGCATCAATGGATCCTTTGACAAGTCCGCCATCTCCTCCGCTGTCATGAAGTTTCCCACAAATAGATTGAATTGAGTTGTTCCATGAAGGTATTTGCCAACTTTCTTGAAGCTGCTAATGAGCTTGTTGACGTCCTATGAATTGACTTGACGCACCTTTTCATTGGAAATGAGCCTACACAAAGGTATATAGGCGAGTCTCCAATACCTTTGATTGTGATCTTCTCCAATTGACTCGCAGAGGTCTCAAAATGGAGGCTAGTAGGAGCTATAGATTTCCTTCCGTTCTTTCGGCTCTGCCTTTGCCTTCTTCTTTTTCCTCTCTCTGCTTTAGAACTCTTCTGTTGTCTCTTGCCCTTCACAGCTTGTGGTCAAGCAACTTCAAGTTCCTCGCACTCTTCTTCAGTGTCAGTTGTATCGATAATCTCCAGGACATGCACTTGAGTTGATGGTTCATCTACTATCTTGGTAATATGAACATTGGGAGTAACTTCACCGGTTGCTATGTTCACTTGTGATAGATCTGGCTGTGTCATAGACTTGGAAAGCTGATCGGGCTGTGATGTCGACTCTTCGGTTTCATCAACAAGCTTCAAAGCATGAGAGGAAGCGTATGTCTAGACTTCTTGCTACAAGATTTGGATCCTGAAAAAAATATTTTGAAAATGATTATTTGGAGCATCACTATTAAAATTTTGACCTGAAGGGTTAACATGTGGCTACTGAGTGTTGACCCTTTAGGTAAAAACTTTGACAATTGGTACCAGAGCGTATTCTTTATGGTTAGGAACTGCCTAAATGTAATGTGTTTTAGGATTAAATTAGTTCTAAGTTCTATCATCATTTTTATTAGTATTTCTAAAATCTGTACAGAGAGTTGGTCTTAAAATCTGTAACTCTTTAAAGACCATTTGCTTGATAAGTGGGTGACTCTAATGTCAAGGGTAGCATTCGAAAGGCAGCTTTTAAGTTGTATGTCAAATTACTTTACCTTATGGTTGTCCAAGTTACTTTACTATACACTTCCACAAGATATGGCGAATTAGTTTTTCTGGCTTATAAACTAAGTCTTATGAAGTGGATCATGTGATATACTAAGTTTGTACATTATTGAAAAAATTTCTTTTTTTAAGGTGCATAAAATTTGGGATAACACATGATTGAGAACGTGACAGTGTTGATTCAGTGTTGGCTTAGGTTAAGATTCAATATCGAATTCGGTAATAGTGTTCAAATGGGAATGCGTTATATTCAAATGTGCATCTTTGACTTTGAGAAAAGGGGCATATTCAGATATAAGAATGAACACTACATTCTGATAGGAAGTGCAAAATAATTTTTCACTATAGTGCATGTTTTCGAGAGTATAAATCAAGAAGGAAGCTATGGTGATGGACTTATGGTATAACGAAAAGCTGGGTATTAACATATGATTAATATGTTAAACAGTTAGTTCGAAAGTGCAATGTAGTTGAGATATTGTTTGATGTTCACATTATTTCAATGATGCTAACTACAAATGACATTAGGTTTATTGTATTACTGAATTTAAATTCCTAAATTTAAAGAAAGTATAATATGAAACCTTAGTTGGTTGTAAGCGTGCAATTTATATTCAAGTTAGTTAGCAAAACTAACATGATTGTGAAGTTGTGAAATCATGAAAAAGAGAAGAATGATAGTTTTTGGCTAAAGTTTAATACTGCCTTCTTGTGAGTGTAGTTTTGTGGTAGATAGCGTGATCTACTAGAAACGAAAATATTAGAAACATACGTTTACATTTTTAGTTTATTAAGTAATGAAGACATTCAGCGCACACTTATGCATTTTCAATGTTAATTTTTAAGTTTAAAATCTGTAATGTTGTTTGCAATATGAAAATAAGCTTTTAGAACAAGGGTGAGTCCTTGGTTAACAAGAGCATCAATTAAAATTTTCCACTCTGTTTATCAACTAAGTAAGGAAATTTATTAAATTTGATATATTATGTTTGGAGGGTTCGATGAACCAGAAATAATTGGATATTCATTTTGAAGGTTTGAGTGCATGTACCAATGGGATTTAAAAATCAATTTCTTAACTCTGTATGATGGTCGCAACTGTGAGCACTTAGAGAACATACAAAATATGTATCTTCAATAAAAGTGAGACTTTTCTTGACTTAAGTTTTAATGATGTTTCTTGAGTTTAGTTCAATATACGTGCAAGTACGATATTGAGTGGCTAAATTAGCTTAAGAAGATAGTGTCACTTTTTGATAATTATAATCCAAAGTTCCTAACATATGGTCCGATATTCGAATTCGAGAATATGAGGTTTTCTATCACCATCTATTGAGATATTTATACTCTAGACTTTGGAAGTATTTGTGATAGTTTTTTTAAGATTAGTTATGAATGATTTAGCAAAGTATGGTATGATATCTCTTGAATATTGAAATTGGAGCACTCAATATTGGGACTTAGGTATGATCACATGAAGTGACCATAATTATGAAATATAAAGACTTAAACAAATTTAAGTCCAACACTTTAATAAAGCAGTACCATAGTGTTGAAACTTGAAACATGTTTTCAAGTAGTTGAGAAATGAGTCAGAGTTTCTCAACACATTGCTTGGGAGCAATGTAGTACTTTGTGGGATTATTAGGTGTCCAAAATTAGTGCTATATTAATTTAATATATTGAACTAGATATTTTACTCATGTTTGGAGAGTTTAACTGAATTATGAGATATAACTAAACCATGAAATTAATATGACACTTCAGTGTCATGATAATATTAATGTGGAGGTTAACATCTTACTAAGTCATTTAGATGAACCAGACACTAATTCATAATTCCTCTTAGTCTTTAAATAGTTCCTCAGAATATTGAAGTAGCATTATATTTTTCATTCAAATTGAAGTTTGGTTCATACCAACTAAGTTCAAATTTCATAATATATTTCTTGCACTTTTATAAATTGATATGATTTTAAAATCATATCCGTTAATGTAACAACTAATAGAAAAACTTTGGATTTAAATGTTAAGTGATTTTTATCAATCGGGAGTATCAATATCGAAATTGCACATGTTTATGGATTAAGGATTAGTTTGAAGGCGCTTGTTAAAACACTAATTGCTGGTATTAATAGAGAGGTTATACTTCATAACTTTGGTGGGAAAACATTTACATTATCAATTTGAGAGTTGAAAAAGAATATAATGTTACAAAGGCATGCAATATTACAAGTTTAGGGAGACCCTTATCGTAGGAACTAAGTTTTAAAATTCAGTATTTAAACTTAGAAAAATGAGTTAGGAATTAATGAATAAACCTAGTTGTTATGCTCTTTGGGGAATGAGTACAATAGAAATGGGTCAATTGAGACACATAATATTTAAAGATCTCCGATTGAGGCACTAGATATATGTTGAGTTTCTTAGTTTCCACATTAGTTTGATAAAAAAGATATTTAGCTTATCTGCTCCCTTAATTGGTCGATGTTATGAAAGAGTACAAAGTTAGTTGTAAAAAGACAAATGATAGTGCTATGACATTTGGTTGTAAATTTGACTTAAATTTGATTCCTATCGGGAATGAATTTATGTTAATGACACACCAAGTGAACAAGTTAATTTTAAGTTGGCATAACCTTGTTGTTTACATGTGTAGCCATGAATCTTTGGGATCGCCTCTAGTCAAATTAACATGTTAACAAAGCACAGAGTTTTGTCAATAATACTCTTATATCGGAAAAGAGTTTGATTTTGATAAAGAGTCTCATACCTAGTCTAGCATAGCTATACACCAACAGGGGATAGATATAGTTGCAGACCCTTATGCAAGGAAGCACTAAGGGATGCAAAATGTGAGGTTATAATATTGTATATATGAAGATGTGGAACCATTAGAAAATCACAAAAATGCAAAGGCGTTGAATTAAGCATTTGAGGTGGACTCAAAATTGATGTTGTGCACTTGACAACATGGTCATCATGTGTGTTTAAAAGTTAAGGAATAAAGCAAGATGTTAACCTAGGGCCCAACATTAACTAGAGGCTTACAATAAATTCTAGTTAAGTAAAAAAATTAACCATTATGTTGTTCTTTATCGAGTGACAAACTTTGCAGATGTTCAAAAGGTCTACAAGTGACTTCATGTTGCAGGTGGTGCCTTCAATGGCTAAGTTTATGACTTAGTGAATGACAGTTTTGAAGTACTTGGTTTCGCGTAATGCAAGGGTAATAAAAATTATGTGAACTTTTGGCTGATTCCGCACAAAGTGATATGTTAGTTTGGTTAATTTTCTTTAACATTTTTAGTCTTGGAATTGGACGTCAATGAGGATGTTGACATTTTTAAAGGCGGGGAGTGTGTCATAGTTTATACACTCTTTTATTTGAAGGTTGACTATTGTTACCTATTGGATTATGTGACGAACCCTTGATGTAGTGAAAACAATCCCGCTTAGTGCACTTAGGGGTTTAGGGTCGACTAGTCGTCCCTAGATATTGCAAGAAATTCTAAGCGAAGTAGCACTTACCTTCTAAAAAACTCTCCCTCGATTTTGATGTCCCAATTATGTTTTCGATTAGTATAGATAAGTTCAGCATGTTAAATAGGATTAGGAACACCCCTAGGGTTGCTCTAACCCATGCCCTAAAATCCCCACCCCCTTGGGTAGGGTTAAGGGGTAGGAGTTAGTTAGTTTAAAACTCATCTTGTTAACTAAGGAATTGGCTTGCCAGCCCACTTATTTTGGGTTCATGATAAAGCTTATTATTCTTTTATCGATGCAAGCTCTAGTTTTTGTCATCAAGGCACAACCCTCTGTTGTGTTATCAAGGCATGTTGTGCCGCCTCAACTTCCAGACAATAGAGGTACGTCCAACCTTTGGGGTAGCCTACCCTTAATGTTGGCAAATCCATGCTTTGGAGGTCTTATCAGATTGCATGTTCCAAGGGTCAAAGGTTGAGACTTGTCTTTAGTCTCCTCCTCCATGTCAAGTTAAGAGCAACACTCATAACTAAGTAGGGCACATTCATGTTTTTGTCCAACTGTGGGCGTGGATCTTGGTTGACAGGTTTTCCTTACCAAGTTCCTAAGGGGTTATAGAGTTGGCATTTGGGAGTCACATTCGTGGCACAAGGTGTAACTCTTTAATCTAAAGTGGATATAGCATGATAGCCCACATCTTGAGAGATAATGTCACATGAAAATGTGACACCAAGTTGAATGGCACATGGTACAATACTCTAGGCATGCCCTTTGGGGTTTCATGGGCTCAACGCTGAGAGGTTGGATACTCTAGCAAGCATGCATGCTTGTGCTCACATTAGGGTGCTAAGCCTTGGACATTCACTCAAGGAGGTTAGGTCTTCTAATTGTATGTGTTATTGGCACACTCAGCTAAGGAGGGGGTCTTCTCCTTGGGATCCAAGGGTTGAACAACCTAAGCTTGTTAGCAAGAGCCCATTTGTGAGTCACTTGAAAGGTCATGTACTTAGGGTTATCCAAACATAGCCTTAGGGAGTTTGCTTAGTACACTCATGTTCGCCTATGACACACATTATAACTTGGCCACTCAAACCCTTAGGGGTTACTTATGGTTTAGGGTACTCCTTGTCACCTTATAAGGGTTGTATCCCCAGATGAGGATGCTTCTTCAAGGGGTAAGTGACGATGCCTTAACTCAGTCACGGGGATATGTGTGAGATATGTCTCCTTGATGAGGTTAGGGCATGAGCCTATCTAGGTCTACTGGGACATGATTCTAATGTCTATTTGGGTTACCTTTTAGGGTTCGGGGGATACCCATTCTATGGGACTTAGGGTAGGACTCTGAGTCACCTACCTAATTAAGGCATTTGAGTTAGACTCTTGGAAGATTTAACATTGCTCACATAAGGTTTTGATGTCGGATGGCCACTTGGCAGCCACATGTTGCCATGTGTTGACCTAACCCTTTAGGTAAAAACTCTTATAGTCACATCCACACACATACTTGGCTTTGAAGATGCTTTTGTTGAAGGATGAAGATGGTCTTTCTCTCACTCTCGTTCTCGCCAACTGGGTGAGGATCTGGATCCTCTCTCAATCAACACCTTGTAGAGAAAAGAAAAAGTTGAGATGATTCCTTCAAGCCTCACATGCATACACATACCTGGTGCTAAAGGCGCTCTTGCTCAAGGATGAAGATGGTCTCACTCTTGCCGACTGGGCGAGGATTTGGATCCTCTCTTAGTCGGCAGCATGAGGAGAACAAAAAAGTTGAAGATGATTCTTTGCAGTCTACACTACACACATACTGGCTTTGAATAGGCTCTCGCTTAAGGATGAAAATGCTCTCGCCCTTGCCGACTAGGCAAGGATCTGGATCCTCTCTCAACCGGCAATTCTTACAACCTACATAGAATTTAGGGTTGCTAAGGATGTAGATGCTCTTGCTCTCACTGAAGATGCTCTCTCTCTCTACTCTCGCTCTCACAGACTGGTTGGGGATCTAGATCTAACAAAAACCTAGTCATCGACAAACCCTAATTCTGACAAGACAATGGCCCTTAAATTTCTTAAATAACAACAGATTTTGTAGGTTTAAAAGGAAAATTTAATCATAATAAAGTAAATCACTCTTACTACTGAAAGCAATAAACTCCTTAAACAGCTCGTTGATAGAAGTTATGTGCACATAAAATAAGAAACAATCATTTTCACCTCCCATTGTCAAGCCACGATCCAGGAAAAAGGAAGTGAGCAGGATTTCGAGAACAAGGAAGCGAGCAGGATTCCGAAAATAAGAAAGCGAGCAGGATTCCGAAACAAGAAAGCTTGACTTAAAAGCAGGACAAGGAACAAGACAGGGAGCAGGACAGGAATTGAAGTAGGACAGGAACTAGGAACCAGGAACAAGACAAGAGCAGGAGGCAAGGAGCAAGACAAGGCAAGATTGATTGTAGAAAGATTGGTGTTGATAGTAACTGATTGTACAATAATTAGGTTGGAGCTTTTATGCTCACAACTCCAAACTAATCTGGTCATGAGTCTAATCTGGTCATGAGCTAAAAATAGTGACCCTTATCCTCTAGGCATATCTTGTAGTATATCCTATAGGCATATCCTGTAAAATATCTTGTAGGCATATCCTGTCGACATATCCTATAGGCATATCATATAGGAATATCCTATAGGTATATTCCTATAGGCATATCCTATAGGAATATCCTATAGGTATATCCTATAGGAATATCATACAGGCATACCCTGTAGGTATATTCTATAGGCATATCCTGTAACCCATATCCTATATCCTGCATCCTGTATCGGGTCGTGACAGCACCTTCTCCTTAAGGACGAGTTCCACGAGTCTTGGGACCTAGTTTAACAGGATAACGCTGATGGAAAGCAGCAACTTTGGAAGAATGGTTGTCGGGGACTCCGTAGGCCAGATGTGGTGCTTCTTAGGAAGCTGCAGTGGTCGCCAGGATGCTGTTGAGGACGTCCAACTCCGGGGGTTCGGCCGGTACATCGGGCCTTACCTCAGGAGTAATGAGAAGTATTGGATGGCCTCTACCCGGACGCCGCGAGGGTCTGTGTACAAGTAAGGGGGAGTTCTACTGAGATGACTTGGTAGAGAGCGTTGCGGGGCCCAGGAATCGGGCAAGCGGGGAGTGCCCTCTGGTGGGGTGAATAGAAAGAAAATGGATATATATGCCTGTCTGAGTAAAACTATCTTCGACAGGGGAGCAAGATATAAGACGCAGATTTGACTCCTCAAAGACCCAAACCCACTACCAGCCTTCCGGCTTATATAGTGGGTATCTACCGCTAGATCCTAGCTACAGGTGGCACTCTCCCACTGGTCTGCCACCTGGTGATAGAGTCCTACCTGTCATATTTATGTGCCTCCCCACGCGTGCTGTCCTTGTACCCTGGGTAGTTCGTCCGAATGATCGGATCTTCGCCGCTTACGCTGCCGCCTGACACCGGTCGCCATCAGTCTGTACCTGAAGTACCTCCCTTTATCCGATGCTTCGTCTAGCCGCTCGTCCGCACGTGGCGTGCTGGCTGGCCGTGATGACGGGCCATCGTCAACCAGATGCTTGGACTTATTCGTTGGCACGTCCTGGGCCATGTGCCCTAGTTATCTGCTCCTTGGATCTCTCGGTACATGGCGATCTCGCTCTCTGTTGCCTCTAGTGGTTTTTAATGTGGTGATGGTTGCCTCTCAAAGCGCGATCACCCTTCGGAGCTTTGCCTCGGACCCTGTCTGTTGCTCCCGGGCCTGCTGGAGCTGATCCTCTAGGTCTGCATCCTTTTCCGGGAGCATTGTAATTCTTGTTCCTTTGTCGCGAGGAGTTGGGCCTGTAGCTGGCTGTGTACCTCTAGCTCCCTGATGGTCCGGGCCGAGTCCTGTCCCGGGCTGGCTGGCCTGGGGGCGCTCGCTTCTGGCTTCCTGAGTAGGGGTCCCGGTTGGACGGCTGTAGGTGTGGTACTGGTTTTGGAGAGTTGCGTCTTTGTCAGTAATTCCCTTCTGACCGCCGTTAGTTCTGCTTGTGCCTCAGCGAGCTCCCCACACCTTGTTCTAACCGAGCTTTGCATTCCTGTATCTTGTTCCCTTCCGGCTATGACCCGGCTGCGGGCGTGCTGGTCATCGTTGAGTAGCCCTAGGAGAGTTTCGCACTCACTGTACAACCACTGGAAGTCCGCTCTCCTTTCGCTCCAGCTTTCCCAGGCGTCCTTCGTTCTCTTCATTGTCATCATACACAGTCGGCCCCCTTCACTCAGTAGCTCCTTAGCCCTTTGGGCGACTTCCCGGCTCCTCCGCCGCTCGTGAGTTCTGTCACTATGTCGTCGTGTTCCCTCGCCACCGCTGGGAGGTCGAGGCCGTCATATATCGCCATGGCTTCGTCTAGCTGGTCGAAGACCCCCACGAGCCTGGTATAGACCGTGGAGGTCCATCGTCCGTTGGCCTGGAAGTGTTGGTAGTTACTCTCGTACTCGTCCTCGGGCTTGTCCTTCTTCCCTCCCTGGCTGGGTCCGGTAGATTGCTCGATTGCGTCTGACGAGGATTCCGGTAGTGGGGGTCCTATAGCCAGGGGAATCGCGTGGATGGGTTCCTGTGGTACATACCCTGGTGATTCCTGGTCCGGAAGGAGGCTACCCTCCGCTGCTCCTTGTTGACGCCTGTTCTTCTGTTGAGCCCTTTCTTCTGTAGACGCCGGTCCCTCCGTTGAATCCTGTTCTTCTGTTGACTCCGGGGGTTCTGGCTGTTCCCCCATTTGGAGTGGTGGTGGTGCTCTTACTACCGTTCGGCCGAACGAGCCCGTGGTCATAATAGCAATGTGGCCAGCCATGGGTAGCCTTTGCTCAGTGCCGGCTCGAACTCCGTGAATCCCACTAGTTAGAGCCGGAATCAGGTACTGCTTAAGGCAGTCACCCAATTTATCGCAACTCCTTCCCACGCCCTGCAAAGACCGTTCGCAATCGTCTGGTGATCCGACTCCCTATTCTTCCTGTGAGCATGAAGGCCACTACGTTACGAACTCGGCTGCTTCCTCCTTCGCTTGTATGCCTCGTAGTCCATGACTTCCTGTGGTGCGGGCCGTTGAACCTCCGCATCCGAGCATTCCCCTAGGCTAGGCCGTCCCCTGGTAGCCAAAGACTATGCCAGTTCATCTAACATATGCGGAAGACGGTACTCCCATCCGTGCAAATTGTATCCCCCTACGCCGGTTTGACTAGCCACTAATTCCGCTGACTGGAGGAATTGTCTGGCCTTCTCATAAATCCTGGGTCCTCTACTTCTCCCCATGGAAGGTCGAAGAATTCATCCATCGTAATTGTTTCCTGACTCGCCGGACGTCGGGTTGCCCGATTAATTCCTTGAACTTGGAGTACCTGGGATACTAGCTCCGCTGCTCGTTCTTGGCCCTTGATGAGCACTCGAATTTCTCTGATCACCACTGGCCGATTTCTCTCTGTCCACCCCATGGTCATGGTAATGGAGGTGTGGCATTGTGCACCTCCTTTTGAGTGTAGGTGCCGTGACAGTCCTTGTGGCGTCCTCCGAGGTGTCTGGGCGTCTATCCCTGCGCCTGGATACGCAATGATGGCGCGCCTGACCATCATTGCCTTCGTAGTGTGTGCCTCACGCCTGTGGTCCAACCTCGTGGACCATGTGGTCCTGTGAGCTGGCCACACGTGCGTTTGGAGATCCTGCTTCCGGCTCCTCCGTCCTCCCTATCTCTTCGCCCCATGGTTCGCTGGTTTGCCGGGATTCCTCAATCTGTGCTCCATCTGGGTGACCAGCTGCTACTATCGGCCGTTGTCGTGGTACTTGTCCGTTAACGTAGACTGTGGTGGTTTTGCTGCCCTGGTGAGGCCTTCTGGCTCTAACTGCACAGTCTTACCTGTTGATCCCTTCCTGCCGCTTCTTCCCCACACTGGCCCGCATGTCCCCTATCTAGGTTTCCGTCCTACTTCCACCCGGCGTGTCCATGCCGGAGCTTCTCCCCCCCCCACTTCCCGGGCCGATCTCCGATCGGCCCAGGTAATGGATATCTCTCCTTGGGACCAGGACCGAAAAAGGGCTGCCGATCCCTGTCGTACCAGCTCTGGAGTGGCTCCGCTTGATTGGGGCGGCCGTTGGCTTGGGTATGTCCACATAGGCCCTCCGGACTTGTCTTGGTGGTTGGTGAACCATTGTTCCGGTGCCGGATACTCGGGCTTTGGTTGCTTCTGCGATCCCTAGCTCCTTTACGTTGGCCTGCCTCTGATGCGAGGCCTCCTGTCTGGCACGAACCAATCCTAGGAGCTGGCCTACGAGGTCGTTGTTATGCCCTCACTCCATCCCCAGCGCCCACCGGGCTCCTGATACTCCATCGCCCCGAATCTCCGTGCGGGGGCCAGGGTGTGGACCTTATCGCCCGTCTGGTGCGAAACTGCATCTGTTGGTGCTCCCAATCGTGCTGTACCTTTGCACCCTTGAGTCAGGGTCGACCGAGGAGTAGGTCGAATCCCCCCTTGCGTGCATATCCAGGACCACAACGTTGATCCAAAATTTACCATTTGGATCTTGACCTCTACTGGCCTCAGAGTGCCCTTGGGCGCCACCTCGGCCTGATTGGCCATGCGTACCTGAAATGGGTGGGTTCCGAAGTTGGCATACGTAATTTCCTGTGGAGCTCTGTGACATGACATTGACTGCTGACCTCCCATCTATAACCACTTCGCTGATTGTGTGACCACATGCGAACCGGGATCGTCAGTACGTCGTTCACGTAGTCCACTATGGTTGCAGTGCCTCTTGATGGGGGTCTTGCTACTGGTCGTACCCGATTTTCCCATCGTGCGATGGGAACTAGTGACATTTCCTGTTCTGACCCTTCTGGGCCTCCCCCTTACGAATGCGTGGTTTCACCTTCTCCTTAGTTTTCTTAGCGATTCTTGGCCTCGACTGGGCTCCACAGGTTTCGAGACTGTCAATTCTTGCGTTTGCTTCCTTACCCACTGCTTTAAAACTGGGGTGTTTATTGCCTGTATTTATCATGTGCCTTCCTTTTTTGGCGTCGTTTAGCCTCCCGCTTTTCGGCCTTCTTGGCATACCGGAGTAACTTGTCGAACGTCTGGTCGTTGTCCAAGCCAATCCACTTGCGGATCTCGGCCACAGTCCCTTTCAGTACCACATTTTCTTGGTCAGGTCAACTGGGGCGTCTCTTAGCCGGGCGATATACCCCAGTATGCGGACCGTGTACTCGTTGACCGACTCTCCTGCTTTCTGTTTCAAGCTTGTTAGTTTGTGGATCACCTTCTCTTCACTCTTTTCTTCCCGGAAGGTATCCAGAAACGCCCTTCGTGCGGTTTCCCAGCGGGCTCCTTCGTTCGCCTCGTGGAATCGCATCCACCAGGCGTGTGCCTTCTTGTCCAGAGTGCATGCAAAGGCACTTAACTTCTTGTGATTGTCGCTCACACTCTGGAGTTCGCACACCTGTTCGAACTTGTGTACGTGTTGGTCTGCTCTTCCCCCTTCGCTCCACAGAACGCGGGTAAGGGCACTGTTACAGTGCTCTCCTGCATCCATTGAGCGCTTGGGCTAAGGTAACCGGTGACTCCCATGGTGACGGCGACTCCCATGGTGTCCCGTTGTGCCTGAGAGTTGTTCCAATCCGGACCCTCCGCTTCGGACGTGGTGTAGTCCACGCCCTGGTATTCTGCGGGCACCTTTCTCCTTCCTCGCGGCCCTGCCCTCCCGTTGAGGGTGGGTGACGAGGACGGGCTCTCCTGGCTGTCCCTCGGGGGCCCGCCACGAGACCAACTGACGGCTGGTGGCGGCTTACCTTGGCTGGACAGTTTCCCTCCTCCAGTGAGTAGTTTTGTATGATCCGTGCACAGATTCCCTCACGACGTCTAGACGGTAGTGATCGATGGGCGATTCCTCCTCGCCCCGAGATGGTATCCCCTCATCTGGTATGGTTGCGGCTCTGCTGTGTGCCCTGGCGGATTTTCCTCGTGGGGCTGGTGCGATACTAGTCTCGGGCGAATTCTCCTGCCCTAGACGAATTCCTCTCGTCCCTTCTCCAAGGTAGCCACTATGCGGCCCCTCTTCTGGTGCCTCCTCCCAGTCCATCAACTCATCGACGTCCAGTTGCCTCTGCGCAAGCGGTCGCCCAGGTGTACCCCAGCCTTCCGAAGCCTTGGGTTCCATCCTGGTAACCACCCTGACCTGCTGCGTCGACCGATCGGCTGAACTCCTAGTGCAGAGGTTGCCTTGTTGGCAATCGATGCCCCTCCCTACGGGGGCTTCCCGGATGAGGCTCTTCCTCCCCTCTTTTCAAGCAGACACGGGCCCCCTGCGTCACCCTAATGGGTGACGACGGCCCTGGGTTTCTATCTTACCTCCATCGTGGCGCTGGTCACGCTGAGCTTCTGGCTCACGTCCTCCGTCGCTATCCGTGTTGCTTTTGCCCCCTTGAGATTCTTTCCCCGTTGCAGGCCTGCCCTCTCCTGTGGTTGTCCTGGGCAAGGTTTCCTCCTTCGAGGGTACTCGTCAAACACTGGTTCTGTTTGTTGGTATGGGGGCTCTTCGTGGCCGTCACTTTCGCCTACGTCGGGAGGCGGAGGGCTTTCGTCGTCTTGCCATCCGTCCCACTCTGCTTTGTAGGTTACTGTCGGGCGAAGTCGCCCGTCCAGGTGCTGATCATACCCGCATGTTGCCGTGCCTGGATTGTCGTCCGGACGTGCTTTAGTTTCTTCATATCCTTCTTCATCATTAGTGGCGTGACGCCTCTGCGCTGGTGTGCCGAGTTTACCGCTGCTCAAAGATTTGGCCATGCGATGTTACCGTCGTTTCCTCGGGTAGGTAAGGCAGGGGCCGATTGCAGCAATCGAGGTGCCTCGCCGCCGTCCATCAATCTCCTCGGCCAGCCCGTCGCATTCTCCTGGTCAGTTGTTGCTCGTCAATCTCTATTTCCTTGAATGAGTTAATCCCGGCTCTTCGTCGGGCCGCCACTCTACTTGCTATAGTGAACTCCATCTGTGTGTACTACCTATCCCTTCGTGGTCGCCACAAATGGTCAAAGACCCAGACCACTACCAGCCTTCCGGCTTATATAGTGGGTATTTACTGCTAGATCCTAGCTATAGGTGGTGCTCTCCCATTGGTCTGCCGCCTGGTGACAGAGTCCTGCCCGTCATATTTATGCGCCTCCCACGCGTGCTGTCCTTCATACCCTAGGTAGTTGGTCCAGACGATCGGATCTTCACCGCTTACGCTGCCGCCTGACACCGGTCGCCATCAGTCCATACCTGAAGTACCTCCCTTTATCTGGCGCTTCGTCCAACCGCTCGTCCACGCCGGTGGGCGACCTGCCGGCTGGCCGTGATGACGGGCCACCATCAACCAAAGAAGGATGAAGTAAGCTGGATGCAGGTTCTTAAGTGTAATCGGTAGGCAAATAACCTTTCCAATCCACCAAGTATTGAAGTTGGCGGCGATGAAGACGAGAATTAAGGATGGCTGCAACTTCGTACTCAAGTTCACCGTCAATGACCACAGGAGGGGGAGGAGAAGAAGCATGACTAGGAAGAGAAGAAGGATGATACGGCTCCAACAAAGAGGTGTGAAACACAAGATGAAGTTTCACTGTAGATGGTAACTCGAGTTGGAAAGCTACATGATTGACCTCAGCCGCAATCATGTAAGAGCCCAATCATTGAAAATCTAACTTAAAAGAAGGCCTGTTGGTGCGAATATGCCGACGAAGAAGCCTCACGAGATCACCAATCTTGTATGTAGGTGCCAGTTGACGATGAGCATCAGCATGACGCTTGTACCGTTCCTGTGCCTGCTGAAGATGAACTTGGAGATCCTCATGTACCTGACGAAGATGCTGGAGATGATCCTGTACTGCAGGAGCGGAAGAAAAGAAGCAGGAGGAGCAAACTCAAAACGTGGATGGTAACCTATAAGAGCAAAGAAAGGTGTTTGGCCTGTAGATGCATGAACGGAGTTGTTGTAGGCAAACTCCGCCATTAGAAAAAGGTCCAACTAGTTGTCCTGTTGGTAACTGATGAAGCAGCAAAGATATTGCTCCAAGGTTTGAATCGTGCGTTCTAACTGCCCATCAATTTGTGGATAGTATCCTGAAGAAAGGTCCGCTTTAACCTGTAGACTCCGGAGAAGTTCTCGCCAAAACTTGGACATGAATTGTGGGCCTCAATTAGAACAATGCTCTCAGGAAGACCATGGTGTCGGAATACTTCGCGGATCACCAACTCAGCGATTGTTTGGCCTGTAGCAGTCTTGTGACATGGTAGGAAATGAGCCTGTTTGGTGAAACAGTCAACCACCATAAGAACTGCATCAAATCCACGAGAAGGAGGAAGATTTGTGAGGAAATCCAGAGAAATGGATCTTTAAGGAGCAGAAGGAACAGGAAGAGAACGAAAAGACCAGAGGGCACATGATGAGGCATCTTCAACCTATTGTAGGTGTCACAACTCCGTACAAACTTGTCCACAAAACCTTGCAACCCAGGCCACCAATAGTTGCGAGTCACCAACTCAACTATCTTGGCCACACCAAAATGTCCTATAGCCGGGGTATCATGACAATCCTGTACCACACGAGTCCTGCCAAACACCAACAGGAACGTACAGGAGACCTTCCCGGTACAGGAGTCCGTCCTGTATGGAAACAACTTGTAGTCTGTACGGGAACTGGAGGAAGAGGAACTTGCGATGTCAGGACTAATGTGTGAAAACACATTCTTGCCAAGTGTCTGTAGCCAACTGCAAACGGATGTCCTAGGAGTGTGGAATCTGCTGGAGCCTGATGAACTTAGCCGAAGTCGAATCAGGACCAACAACACTTGCTTTTGACAGTCATATGCAGGATCGCCCGGGCGGTGCAAGGTAAGAGCGCCTAGACAATGCATCCGCCTTGCCATTTGAAAACCAGGCCTGTAGATGATGACAAAATAAAACGTGATAGGAACTCCCACCTAGCCTGTCGCCGACTGAGAACTCGAGCCGTTTGAAAATACTCCAGGTTCTTGTGATCCGTAAGAACTTGTAGGATGTGCAGCACCTTCCAGGAAATGCCGCCACTCCTCGAACGAATCCACAATGGCCTTGAGTTCCTTGTCATGAATCTCGTAATTGATCTCCGCCGAAAGGAACTTACGAGAGTGAAAAGCTACAGGATGAAGCAACTTGTCTTCTCCAACTTGTGATAACAGATCCTACTGCAAAATCCGAGGCATCTGCTTCAACGAAGAAGGACGAGAAGGATCAGGATGTGCTAAAATCGGAGCTGTCGTGAAGGCGTCCTTGAGTGTTGTGAATGCATGTTCCGCCTTGTCGGACCAAGAAAAACCCTGTGCGCTTGGTGAGTTCCGTGAGTGGAAGTACACGCTTGGAGAAGTCCTGTATGAAACGCCTGTAGAAGTTTGCAAAGCCAAGGAAACATTGTACGTCTCGTACAGACTTGGGCCTCTCCCACTCCACGATAGTCTTCACCTTGTGCATGTCCATGGAAATGCCAGCAGGAGAGACGATGTAGCCCAAGAACTCCAAATCCCTGTCGAAGAAACACTTCTCCAACTTCGCATACAGGCCATGCTCGCGAAGCCTCTGTAGACTAGTCGTACATGCTTGTCATGAGCCGCCTGGTCCTTGGAGAAAATCAAAATGTCATCGAGGTAGATTACCACAAACTGGTCCAAGAAGTCACGAAAGATGTCGTTCACCATGTGTTGGAACACGGCTGGGGCATTGGTAAGTCCGAAAGGCATCATCACCGTGTACTCGAAGTGTCCATACCTTGTACGAAAGGCAGTCTTCCACTCATCGCCTGGACGAATCCGTACAAGATTGTAAGCCCCTCGTAAGTCGATCTTCGTGAACACCTTTGCTCCTTGCAGCCGATCGAGAAGTTCCGGGATCAATGGCAATACGGGTACCGGTTCCGAATGGTGACTTGATTCAAACCTTGTAGTCCACAACCAAACGTAAACTCCCATTTTCTTCTTGACAAAGAAGATAGGTGCTCCTGCAGGGGACTTTGAGTGACGAATGAAGCCGGATGCCAAGTTTCCTCGATGTACTGACGAAGAACCTCCAATTCTGTAGGTGAATGCATAAATCGGTCCGAACGGTGGAGTCTTTCCTTCACAAGATCGATAGGACAGTCGTAGGACCTGTGAACAGGAAGAACTGCAGCCTTGTGCTTGTAAAAACGTCCTGAAAGGAGTGATACTTGGATGGAGGGAAGAAGGAGGAGAAGAAGAAGGAACAGGAGAAGGAGATTGAAAAACAGGAAGTCAGATACAGGAAAGGTAGAAGAGGACGTAGGAGTTACTTGAAGGCAAAAAGATGAAAAGGAGCAGGATCAGTGGCAAGTTCATGCATGGTAGTGGTAAGAACTCGAGAGGAGAAGGAGGGAGCTGTGATTGAAAAAGAGGAAGGATCTTGGGGGTGGAACAGAAGAAGAGTAATGAAAAGAGGCAGGATTGGGAAAAACATGTGTGATGTTGACAAGTGTACAGGATTGGAAGAATCCTGTACAGAAGTCCGTGGATGCACAGGAGTGAGGAGAGCCTGTGAGTGTGCTGACGAACCAAAGGAGGTGGATCCTGTTGAGGAGGAACCTTCGACACTGATACAGGATTGGAAAACCCTGTACAGGAATCGCAAACTTACAGGAGTGGAGAGAGCCTGCGGATGTGCTGAGGAACTGACATGAGGTGAATCCTGTCGAGGAGGAGTCTTCAACACTGATACAGGAACAGGCACGGTCAATCCTGTAGCTTGTACTGCCTCAGACATAAGGATGTATCCTGCACACAGGAAGGTACAGATTGATCCTAGTTGCTGGAGAGAAAACGTGAGCGTCCTAGACCTCCAGTCGATCTGAGGATTTGCAACAACGAACCATGGCATGCCCAAAATGATGGGAGTCGACCGAGTCTTGATCAAGTTGAAGGAAATCGAACAGTTGAATGCACCATGACTGCAAGAGAGAGGTTTGGTAGCATGGGTAACTGCGCCAGAAGCAATCAGACGACCATCGGCCACCTCTACAGGAACTGCACGCTTCAACTTCACCACCGGAATGCCATGTTGAGTTGCAAAAGTGTCATCCATGAAGCATGCATTTGCACCAGTGTCTAACAGGGCAAACTCCTTGAGCTCTCGATTATTGAGATGAATGTGTACAGGAAACTTGAGTGATGGAAATGGTATGAGCAGCACCAATGGAGCCTGCACCTACGTCCAACTTCGTGGCTCCTAACGAAGTGAACATTGAAGTTTTCCGACTGAACTTCAGCTTCAACTTCACGCGTCTTGAACTTCCTGGCTTTAATAGGACATTCCGCCTTGTGTCCTGCTTCACCACAATACAAAACATAGATTCTCACTGCGGTGACATTGCTTCTCAACAGCGGAAGAGGAAACCACAGATGCTTGAGAGAGAGCCTGTGCAGTAGCCTTGGAGGATGCATCAGCAGTTGCATGCGCCACATTGGTGGAACCTTGCAGATCTGTGACCACTTGGCACAAAGTGGCCAGCTCATGAAGTAATATTTGATGCTCGCGTTGAAATTGCTCAAAATTGGCCATGATCTATGAAAGAAAAAAGGAGGAAACAAAGGAGAAAATCAAGGAAAAAAGTAGCTAGAAATCGGAAAAGCTATGAAAGCAGTTACTATCAAACTGTCAAGCCACAATCCAAGAACAAGGAAGTGAGCAGGATTCGAGAACAAGAAAGCTTGACTCAGAAGCAGGACAAGGAGCAGGACATAGAACATAACAAAAATTGAAGCAGGACAGGAACTAGGAACTAGGAACAAGACAAGAGCAGGAGGCAAGGAGCAAGACAAGACAAGATTGATCGTAGAAAGACTGGTGTTGATAATAACTAATTGTACAACAATTAGGTCGGAGCTTTTATGCTCACAACTCCAAGCTAATCTGGTCATGAGTCTAATCTGGTCATGAGCTAAAAATAATGACCCTTATCCTCTAAGCATATCATGTAATATATCCTATAGGAATATCCTATAGGTATATCTTATAGGCATATCCTATAGGTATATCTTGTAGGTATATCCTGCAGGCATATCCTATAGGCATATCCTATAGGTATATCCTATAGGCATATCCTGTAACCCGTATCCTGTATCATGCATCCTGTATTAGGTCGTGACACCTGTCGTTTCTATTCGTTCCCATTCTAGTTCCTATGTCAAGACAACCATGGCTAGAATTAGCTGTGGAGGTGTTGACAAAGATTTTCCAGTAAATGAAGATGGAAATTCTACGTGTTTGAATGTGAGTTACGTAAGACATTTAGCATTCCACAATATGAAAGCTTCAAAGTTCTTCAGATACTGTATGTGACTGGTGGTTCTAGAATAGATGTAGAGATTTTGTGTGAGAGGGGCACCTTGTGAGGAGTTTGCATCTATACTCTGTGACTGAGTAAAGGTCCACTATTTAGACTTGAGATTGTGAAGTGTTTAGACTCCATGTTGTACATCCTCAGGAAAGCAAAAAGATGCAAGATTGATCACGATTTCATTGAATCTTCAACTATCAGAAAAGTGAATGAGCTTCCTAAGAACTACAATGGCAATGTAATCTTTGAACTAATGCCACAACCAAATGTCATGGAAAAATACAAGGGGATGAGTAGGAAAGAAGATTGCTATTACTGGACTCATCCGAGTACAATGCATTGGCAAATTCCAACTCGTGTGAGTAGAAGTTCATGTCTTGTACATTTGAAGTGCCAAAATCTTGGCTGCTCTTACTTTGGCTATGCTAGTAAAGAGAATGATGATAGAAAAGATTATAGAAACATTAGATGGTCAAGTAAAGGGAATAATTTGCTGGCATTATGGAGAGCAACCTGTTTTGGTTGAAAGGTGCTCAGCATTTGTTTACTATATCTTACCCGATGATGTTACAGTCAGCAGACTATTCATTCACCATGGGCATCATACACATCCATACAATGGGTCCACTTCAACAACAATGATAGATCGAGCACGAGCTAGTATTACCAATGTGGTTTAGAACAGCCCTTGAACAAACTAGAGAGTGATTAAACTTTCAAGCAATGTGACAACTCATCTTCGATGAGCTATTAAAAGAAGGTGGTGCGGTGTCTTATGACAAGCTACTTACAAGTTTGGAGCCTCTAACAAATAATAGGAGGTATGTTTACAATTAGCAACTAGTCTTTAGTGTAACACTCATGGCAAAACATGCAAGTGGATCAACTAGACAAGAAACAGAGAATCACAATTCAAGGGAGGTTGCGAAAGTTTAAAGTTGAAACGAAGGCTACCTATTCCTTTCATGCAAGTCGTCCATGTTTCAGGGATGGATATGAACAGTGCAAATAAGCAACCACTCATCTTTAAGATGACAGTGGAAGGTCTTGGTTCTGGTGTTAACTATGTTAGAAGATGTCAACTTGGTAGAGACATAGAACAACAATGGGTGGTTCTTGATCATATACATTGTACTCTTAATTAGGCAATGCTTGGCATTCACCTGTATGATCCATTGTAAGTAATTTGCACATTTGAGCTGAATATGTCCTCATCCTTAGTCTCTTGCATTTTACATTCAATGGTGATGATTGCATATGGTGATATGTGTCATGAAGATACATATGTAGTTGTAAAGTTTCTAGAGACTTTGGTGCACGTCTATAATAAGTAGGGGGTTCAAAATGTCCAATTTGCAGGTTTTATGTCAGATGAGGCGAGAGCTATTTGGTAAGCTCTACAACAAGTTTTTAACAATGGTCAAAAAAATGAAAAGTAGGGCAAGAAGTTGTCTATTTCATTACATGCAATTCGTTTGTTAAGTAACAAAAAACTGAATAATGGAGGAGCACATGAAGTTGGCTTGATATTAGCTAAAAGCACAAACAAAGACAATAAAACAAGAATAGTTGATAATGCTAGAGTCACTATAGGAAGGTCGTGCTTCTAATGTTTCAGCGTTGAGGACGTGGTTGGCTTCGTGATGTGACATGAAGACCATATCTATGTAGCTGAGTTGGTTGATTTGACAGAGGAGCAATATGCAAATGTTCCTACAACAAACAATGCCGAGGTGGTTCATGCAAGAGCACATAGAATGAGGTTGACAAAGAGAGTTCCTCTCCTAGAGGCAACAATGCTAAACCTGATGGATGCTATAATTCAAAGTGCTAAGGTTAAGACTACTGCTAAAGGAAAATATTGTGGATCTGGACCATTGGTAGAGACCTTGTTAAAACATGTGCAACAAAAGGTTTCAACATGGAAGAATGTTTCCACTACCACAATCATCAATCTAGTCAATGAATCAGATGACCTCGCAAGCCGAAGTTTGCTTCTACAACAAATGTTCAAATAGAAACTGTTAGAAGACCTTCAACTGGAAATGAGAACATGGACAACTTGCGTTCGCACAAACATGACATATGTTACAAGGAACGTGTTGTCCCAAACACCACAAAACAAGACTAAGATTCGATGAGGTGAAGGAAAGAGAGGTCCTACCATCAAAATGGGCAATAAGACGAATTAGTGAGTCTAGTCATGTGAAATGTCTAGAAGTTGCAGAGGGGGAAAAGTTTATGTGCCATGCCTATCAGATTTCTTCATCGAGTTCTAGCACTTGGGTTCTATGGAAAAAGACAATACAAGAATGCTTTCGGAAACACTGACTACATGCAACAAATGATGTGGTTCTGCCTGCACCAACTGGATGTTTCAAACATCCATATCCAGGTATTGTTGCCTCATGTGTTCCAAGACTTCCTGAGGTATGGTTAATAGAAAAGGGAACTCATTTGTCCACAAAGGAGGTCCAAGTTCTCATGACAATAGGTTTTCAGCTTGATGGTTTACAACAGGCACCAGGTGGCACTTCAAATGTAGGAGGTGACATGACTCCATCTCTGTGAGAGGCCCAAGTTCAACACAAGTTCCAGCGTTCAATGGTATGTAGTTTGAACACCAACAAAGATATCAAAGGAGCAAGTGAAAAACGACAACCAAGCCAAGAAATTCAAAGGGCGTATAAGTGCAGTGGAAGTATCTGAGAGGGGCAAGAAAGAGGCCTTCATCATATCTGCAGGAAGTCTCTATGCCAACGTGACAATATCTACTTTTCCAACATGCTCTTGTGCTTCTAGTAAGAGTCGGAGTCTTTATGTATACATGTACTTCGTTTACAGTCATGTACTAGGATTAGACCCGAATGTGACTTACTTCTTGCAAAGGCGTGCTCTAAACAATATCGAAGTTCATCATTTGCTAGTTGGATGTACCAAAGTGCAGATCCACCGAAAATATAAAGTTGGCTATAACCCTGATTTATAATTGTTTTCCTGCTAAATATAGAGTAATTGTTCAATCGACAAAAAAAATTGATTAACAAAATCTTTTTTACTAAGCTGGTCAGCAACTATCTTGACAAAATTTCTAGGATATTCCCCCCAATATCAAATATGCTTGAATATTCGGAACCCCCTAGTACAGAGCTTCCTTTTTGCCTTGACCCAAACCTTCATGTGATTGAGTTTCTATTTGTAATTGATTAATTATTGATATTTTTAAATTCTGAATATTTACATTGCTAGTTTACAATTGATTGATTATTAGAGAATGTTTGTTCACTAATACTAATTCATAGTTGACTAATTCACGGTTTGACTCTGATTTTGCTCTAGCTTTTCTCATTCTAATTAAGAAGAGGACATGTTTGCCATGATCAGAAAAACTTTAGCATTATTAATTTATAATTGACTTTAATTTTACCATGAGTTTTCTCATTATAATGTACATGTTCATCATTACTATGAAAGTGGTTTTACAAACATGGAAGGAATGCCATGCAAATATGAGAATAGTGGTAAATATTCATAATTAAGAAGTGTTTTTTAATATTAATAATTAATCATTTGTAAAAGCTTTACAATTGAATAGTGACAATGCCATATTTTTATTTTGAATTTACTTTGATTTTGAAGGTTTAATGTTCTTACATATTGAATTACATTTTTAAAATTTCTAGATGTAAAAAAAACAACCCTAGTGTACTTAAATGTTTAGGATAGTTCAAACTTAGTACCTTTTAAAAACTCTTATCTTAAGTTTTCTTAACTTTATTTGGGTTAGATGATTTTGGCATTAACTCTTAAAACAATAATTGATTTTTCTAATTAAGGGGAGAGCTTTTACATCTGCCTACCCTTACTATTAATGAAACTACACTACATCTAAAGGGTTAATTAACTTTTTTGTTTAGAAATTTGTTCACCACTTAAAAAGTCTTATTTTAAGTACATGTTTTACAAATTTAGAAGTTGAAGCCTTCCAAGTTAGAATCTATTAGAGGTGACCATATGCGTGTGTTTATGAAAGCCCTCATTAAAGTGTCTAAGTTGTTCAACCCTTTGCATCCCTAGCTAAGCATGCCATCAAAATCCCACCACCACTTCCGTGCCTCAAGCATGTGTGTGTGACAAATAAAGAATATAAAGAACTTATAAAATACAGATAAACATATATATATACATACAATTGTGTGTGTGAGAGAAAGACATAAAGAAATTACATATACAAATACACACATACATATACATTCAAGAGAGTGTGTTTAAGAGAGAGATAAAGTAATTATATATATACAATACATAGGTACATACACATACAGTTTGTGTGTGTGTAAAAAATAAATAAATAAATTATATTATACAGACACACACACACACACATATGTCACGACCCGATATAGAATACAGGATTCCGGATATAGGATACGGGTTGCAGGATATTCCTACAGGGATTCCGGATACAGGATATGATTGCAGGATATTCCTACAGGATATGCTTAGAGGATAAGGGACATGTGGACTCATCTTAGCCTCTGCATGCATGCAGCCACTTTTACATGCATGCATGCAACCACTTTTAGCACTCATGCCTAGATTAGCTCTTGGAGTTGTGAGCATAAAAGCTCCGACCTAATTGTTGTATAATCAGTTACTATCAACACCAGTCTTACTACGATCAATCTTGTCTTATCTTGTTCTTGTCTTGCTTCTTGTTCTCTCCTTGTCTCGCTCCTGGATCCTGTCTTGCTCATGTCTTGCTCTCGGATCCTGTCTTGTTCCTGGATTTTATCCTACGCCTTCCTGTCTTGCTCTCGGATCTTATCCTGTTCCTGTCTTACTCCTAGATCCTGTCCTGTGCTTGGTCTTGCTCCTGAGTTCTAGTTCATGTCCTGCTCTTTGTCCTGCTCCTGAGTCAAGCCTTCTTGTTCTTAAAATCCTACTCTCTTCCTGGTTCCTGGATCGTG
The DNA here is from genome assembly GCA_003024785.1 of Selaginella tamariscina. Classification (NCBI taxonomy): domain Eukaryota; kingdom Viridiplantae; phylum Streptophyta; class Lycopodiopsida; order Selaginellales; family Selaginellaceae; genus Selaginella; species Selaginella tamariscina. The sequence goes on from PUQB01000100.1 coordinate 439,282, forward strand.
GCTTGACAGTTTGATAGTAACTGCTTTCATAGCTCTCCATTTTCCAGTTACCTTTTTTTTTTCCTTGATTCTTTTCCTTCGTTTTCCTCCTTTCTTTCATAAATCATGACTGATTTTGAGCACTTTCAACGCGAGCACCAAATGTTGCTTCATGAGCTGGCCACTTTGCGCCAAGTGGTCACCGATCTGCAAGGTTCCACCAATGCGGCACATGCAGCTGCTGATGCATCCTCCAAGGCTGCTGCGCAGGCTCTCTCAGGCATCGGTGGTTCCCTCTTCATCGAACTTTTCTTCGGAGCCGAAGTTAGCATGCCAGAAGTTCAGTGGCAATCGTGCCGATTTCCAAGGTTTCCTGAATCAGATCCGGCTCTTGATCCGCATGCAACCACGCCGCTACTCGACTGATGCACAAAAGGTGGTCTTTTGGCATCCTTACTAAGTGGATCTCCACGGGCTTGGGTTGCCCCCTTGCTGGAGCGTGACGACCCATTGATGGAAGACTTTGAAGGTTTCGTGGCTGCCTTTGAAGCCTGCTTTGGAGATCCTGATAAGTACCGTTCTGCATGCACGAAGTTACGGAAGCTCACTCAAGGATCCCGACCAGCTTCCGTCTATGCATCCGAATTTCAGCAACTTTGCACGAACATTCCATGGGACGAGACTGCATTGATCGAACACTTCCGTTTTGGGTTGAGGGATGACGTGAAGGACCTTCTCCTTACGTTACCGGATGCCCAAACATTAGCGGAGATCATGCAACAAGCTGTTTTGCGACAACCGTTTGTTCGAGCGTCGTCAGGAAAGATCCCGTCAGCAGTTCCTGCAAACCAATCCTGCAGCTGTGGTACATGTTCCTGCACCACCTTCTGGAGTAGTTCCTATGGAGGTTGAGAAATCCAAGCGTGGCTCTCTTTCCGCTGCTGAGAAGCAACGTCGCCGCAGTGAGAACCTATGCTTGTATTGTGGTGAAGCAGGACACAAGGTGGCAGAATGTCCTATTAAAGCCAGGAAGTTCAAGACGCGTGAAGTTGAAGCTGAAGTTCAGTCGGAAAACTTCAATGTCCACTTCGTCTAGGAGCCGCGAAGTTGGACGTAGGTGCAGGCTCCATTGGTGCTGCTCATACCATTCACTCTTAAGTTTCCTGTACACATTCATCTTAATAATCGAGAGCTCAAGGAGTTTGCCCTGTTAGACACTGGTGCAAATGCATGCTTCATGGATGACACTTTTGCAACTCAACATGGCATTTCGGTGGTGAAGTTGAAGCGTGCAGTTCCTGTAGAGGTGGCCGATGGGCGTCGATTGCTTCTGGCGCAGTTACCCATGCTACCGAACCTCTCTCTGCAGTCATGGCACATTCAACTGTTCAATTTCCTTCAACTTGATCAAGACTCGGTCGACTCCCATCATTTTGGGCATGCCATGGTTCGTTGTTGCAAATCCGCAGATCGACTGGAGGTCTAGGACGCTCACGTTTTCCTCTCCGCAGCTAGGATCAATCCTGTACCTTCCTGTGCAGGATACATCCTTAGTATCTGAGGCAGTACAAGCTACAGGATTGACCGTGCCTGTTCCTGTACCAGTGTTGAAGACTCCTCCTCGACAGGATTCACCTCATGTCAGTTCCTCAGCACATCCGCAGGCTCTCTCCACTCCTGTAAGTTTGCGGTTTCCTGTACAGGGTTCTTCCAATCCTGTATCAGTGTCGAAGGTTCCTCCTCAACAGGATCCACCTCCTGTTGTTCGTCAGCACATTCGCAGGTTTCCCACTCCTGCGCAACCACGGACTCCTGTACAGGATTCTTCCAATCCTGTACACTCGTCAACATCCACACAGGTTTTTCCAATCCTGCCTCTTTCTGTTACTCTGCTTCTGTTCCACCCCCAAGATCCTTCCTCTTTTTCAGTCACAGCTCCCTCCTTCTCCTCTCCGAGTTCTTACCACTACCATGCATGAACTTGCCACTGATCCTGCTCCTTTCCACCTTTTTGCCTTTCAAGTAACTCCTACGTCCTCTTCTACCTTTCCTGTATCTGACTCTCCTTTTTCAATCTCCTTCTCCTTCTCCTTCTCCTCCTTCTTCCCTACCATCCAAGTATCACGACTTTAAGGACGTTTTTGACAAGCACAAGGCTGCAGTTCTTCCTGTTCACAGGTCCTACGACTGTCCTATTGATCTTGGAAGGAAAGACTCCACCGTTCGGACCGATTTATGCATTGTCACCCACAGAGTTGGAGGTTCTTCGTCAGTACATCGAGGACAACTTGGCATCCGGCTTCATTCGTCACTCAAAGTCCCCTGCAGGAGCCTATCTTCTTTGTCAAGAAGAAGGATGGGAGTTTACGTTTGGTTGTGGACTACAGGGGTTTGAATCAAGTCACCATTCGGAATCGGTACCCGTTGCCATTGATCCCGGAACTTCTCGATCGGCTGCGAGGAGCAAAGGTGTTCACGAAGATCGACTTACGAGGGGCCTACAACCTTGTACGGATTCGTCCAGGCGATGAGTGGAAGACTGCCTTTCGTACAAGGTATGGACACTTCGAGTACACGGTGATGCCTTTCGGCCTTACCAATGCCCCAGCCGTGTTCCAACACATGGTGAACGACATCTTTCGTGACTTCTTGGACCAGTTTGTGGTGATCTACCTCGACGACATTTTGATTTTCTCCAAGGACCAGGCGGCACATGACAAGCATGTACGATTAGTTCTACAGCGGCTTCGCGAGCATGGCCTGTATGCGAAGTTGGAGAAGTGTTTTTTCGATAGGGATTCTGTGGAGTTCTTGGGCTACATCGTCTCTCCTGCTGGCGTTTCCATGGACATGCACAAGGTGAAGACCATCGTGGAGTGGGAGAGGCCCAAGTCTGTACGAGATGTACAATGTTTCCTTGGCTTTGCAAACTTCTACAGGCGGTTCATACAGGACTTCTCCAAGCGTGTACTTCCACTCACGGAACTCACCAAGCGCACAGGGTTTTCTCTTGGTCCGACAAGGCGGAACATGCATTCACAACACTCAAGGACGCCTTCACGACAGCTCCGATTTTAGCACATCCTGACCCTTCTCGTCCTTTCTTCGTTGAAGCAGATGCCTCGGATTTTGCAGTAGGATCCGTCCTATCACAAGTTGGAGAAGACAAGTTGCTTCATCCTGTAGCTTTTCACTCTCGTAAGTTCCTTTCGGCGGAGATCAATTACGAGATTCATGACAAGGAACTCAAGGCCATTGTGGATTCGTTCGAGGAGTGGCGGCATTTCCTGGAAGGTGCTGCGCATCCTGTACAAGTTCTTACGGATCACAAGAACCTGGAGTATTTTCAAACGGCTCGAGTTCTCAGTCGGCGACAGGCTAGGTGGGCGGAGTTCCTATCACGTTTTGATTTCGTCATCGTCTACAGGCCCGGTTTTCGGAATGGCAAGGCGGACGCATTGTCTAGGCGCTCTTACCTTGCACCGATCCCGGGCGATCCTGCATATGACTGTCAAAACAAGTGTTGTTGGGTCCTGATCGTTTCCGGCTTGCGGCACTACAGGTTCATCAGGCTCCAGCAAATTCAACACTCCTAAGGACATCCGTTCGCAGTTGGCTACAGACGACTTGGCAAAGAATGTGTTCTCACACATTCATCCTGATTGCAAGTTCCTCTTCCTCCAGTTCCCGTTCAGACTACAAGTTGTTCACCATACAGGATGGACTCCTGTACCGGGAAGGTCTCCTGTACGTTCCTGTTGGTATTTCCAGGACTCGTGTGGTACAGGATTGTCATGATACCCCGGCTACAGGACATTTTGGTGTGGCCAAGACAGTGGAGTTGGTGACTCGCAACTATTGGTGGCCTGGGTTGCGAGGTTTTGTGGAAAGGTTTGTACGGAGTTGTGACACTTGTAACAGGTCGAAGATGCCTCATCATGCACCCTCTGGTCTTCTTCGTCCTCTTCCTGTTCCTTCTGCTCCTTGGAGATCCATTTCTATGGATTTCCTCACAGATCTTCCTCCTTCTCGTGGATTCGATGCAGTTCTTGTGGTGGTTGACCGTTTCACCAAGCAGGCTCATTTCCTACCCTGCAACAAGACAGCTACAGGTCAGACAACTGCTGAGTTGGTGATCCGTGAAGTGTTCCGACATCATGGTCTTCCTGAGAGCATTGTTTCCGATCGAGGTCCACAATTCATGTCCAAGTTTTGGCGAGAGCTTCTTCGGAGTCTACAGGTTAAAGCGGATCTTTCTTCAGGATATCATCCGCAAACTGATGGGCAGTCCGAACGCACAATTCAGACCTTGGAACAGTATCTTCGTTGCTTCATCAGTTACCACAGGACAACTGGTTGGACCTTCTTCCAATGGCGGAGTTTGCCTACAACAACTCCGTTCACGCATCTACAGGACAGACACCTTTCTTTGCTCTTACAGGCCACCATCCACGTTTTGACTTTGCTCCTCCCGCTTCTCCTTCTTCCGCTCCTGCAGTACAGGATCGTCTCCAGCATCTTCGTCAGGTACAGGATGATCTCCAGGTTCATCTTCAGCAGGCACAGGAACGATACAAGCATCATGCTGATGCTCACCGTCAGCCGGCACCTGCATACAAGATTGGTGATCTCGTGTGGCTTCTTCGTCGACACATTCGCACCAACAGGCCTTCTTCTAAGTTGGATTTTCAACGATTGGGCCCTTACAGGATGTGGCGGAGGTAAATCCTGTAGCTTTCCGACTCGAGTTACCATCACGGTGAAACTTCATCCTGTGTTTCACACCTCCTTGTTGGAGCCGTATCATCCTTCTTCTCTTCCGGTCGTGCTTCTTCTCCTCCCCCTCCTGTGGTCATTGACACTGAACCTGAGTACGAAGTTGCAGCCATCCTTGATTCTCGTCTTCATCGCGCCAACTTCAATACTTGGTGGATTGGAAAGGTTATTTGCCTACTGATCGCACTTGGGAACCTGCATCCAACTTACTCCATGCTTCTTCCAAAGTTGCCTTCCATCGGCATTATCCTGCTAAACCAGGTCCAAGACTCGTGGAACTCGTCTTTAGGGAGGAGGTGCTGTCACGACCCGATACAGGATACAGGATTCCGGATACAGGATACGGGTTGCAGGATATTTCCTACAGGATTCGGATACAGGATATGTGCAGGATATTCTACAGGATATGCCACAGGATATGCCTAGAGGATAAGGGACATGTGGACTCATCTTAGCCTCTGCATGCATGCAACCACTTTTACATGCATGCAACCACTTTTAGCACTCATGCCTAGATTAGCTCTTGGAGTTGTGAGCATAAAAGCTCCGACCTAATTGTTGTACAATCAGTTACTATCAACACCAGTCTTACTACGATCAATCTTGTCTTGCTTCTTGTTCTTCCTTGTCTCGCTCCTGGATCTGTCTTGTCCTGTCTTGCTCTCGGATCCTGTCCTGTTCCTGTCTTGTTCCTGGATCCTGTCCTGTCTTGCTCCCGGATCTTATCATATTCCTGTCTTACTCCTGGATCCTGTCCTGCGCTTGGTCTTGCTCCTGATCTTAGTTCCTGTCTTGCTCTCTGTCCTGCTCCTGAGTCAAGCCTTCTTGTTCTTAGAATCTTGCTCTCTTCCTAGTTCCTGGATCGTGGCTTGACAATATATATATATATATATATGTATATACATGTGTTTGTGTGAAAGATACATAAATAAATTAAATTATACAGATAATATACATACACACACACATATATTTGTATTGTATATACAAGAGTGTGGCGGGATTAATCTCCCCACCACTTCCCTGCATCAAGCATGTGTGTGTGTGACAAATAGAGAAATATAAAGAACTTATAAATATATATAAATATGTATATATACATACAATTATGTGTGAAAAAGATAGAGAGAGATAAAGAAATTACATAATTACAAATACACACATACATATACATTCAAGAGAGATAAAAATTATATATATATACAAATACATATGTATTACACATACAGTTTGTGTGTGTGTATAAGAAATCAATAAATAAATTATATTATACAGATACACACACACATATATATATGTTATACATGTGTGTGTGTGTCTCTGTGCGAGAGATACATAAATAAATTAAATTATACAGATAGTATAACATACACACACATATATATGTATATGTATATACAGGAGTGTGTGTGTGTGCGAGAGATAAATAAATATATTATATTATATAGATAAACACACACATATATTTTACAAGAGTGTGGCGGAATTAATTCTACCACCCTTGTATGCCTCCTAAAAGGGTGGCCTGATTAATCTCGCCACCACTTCAAGCATGTGTGTTTGTAACAAATATAGAAATATAAAGAACTTATAAAATACATATAAACATGTATATATATATATACATTTGTGTGTGAGAGAGAGAGAAATAAAGAAATTATATATATACAAATACACACATACATATACATTTAAGAGAGAAATAAAGTAATTATATATATATACAAATACACAGGTACATGCACATACAGTTTTGCGTGTGTGTGTAAGAAATAAATAAATAAATTATATTATACATATACACATATATATGTATATGTATATACAAGTGTGTGTGTGTCTGTGCAAAAGATACATAAATAAATTAAATTATACAGGTAGTATACATACACACACACACATATATGTATATGTATATACAGAAGTGTGTGTGTGTGTGAGAGAGAGATAGATAAATATATTATATTATACAGATAACATACACATATATATGTATATGTATATACAAGAGTGTACGTGTGTGTGAGAGATAGATAAATAAATTAAATTTACAGATATACACACACATATATGTATCTGTATATACAGGAGTGTGTGTGTGTATGCGAGAGATGGATAAATAAAATATAGTATATAGACACACACACATATATATATGTATATGTAATAAATAATAATTATATAGATACAAACACATGTGTTTGTGTGTGTGCGAGAGATAGATAAATAAAATATAGTATACAAATATACACACACATATATATGTATATGTATATACATGTGTGTGTATGCGAGAAATAGATAAATAAATTATAATATATAGATATTGTACGTGGGTGTGTATGTGCAAGAGATAAATAAATAAATTAAATAATACAGATACACACACATATATATGTATATGTATATACAGGAGTGTGCGTGTGAGAGAGAGATTTAACCTTGTTGCACTGCCGCCTTTAAACCCTATTTGCATCGTCGCGCCTTTTAGCCTTCTTGTGAAAGTGGATTTATGAATCTGTGGTGCCGCCGCTCTCAAAACTTTCGCCACCTCTCTCCTCCATTGCCTTGAAACCCTAAGATATACCTTAAACCCTAGAATCAATAATATATATATTAACCCTAAACGAATATTCTTTTATTATATTATCAATAAGTTTATTGTGTTTGTGTGTGTAGGTGTGTGGGTGTATCACATACACACAATACATACATACACACATATATACACACATAGTACATATGTGAATGTTCATGTCAGTACATATGGATCGTGCATGGTGTGTGTGAGAGAGAGAGAGAGTGTTGAAAAATTAATTTTACACACATTACATATATTAGTACACATATATACATACATATATACATGTGTGATTGTGTTACATATAGTACATATGGATCATACATGCATTTAACATAATGTTTTCGATAAAGAAGCAACAAATCTCATGAGTTGGGAATGATGACTCAACGATGATTATTCCAAATTAATTATTTATCTCAATATGCCACATAGATGGTAAAAATAATATGTAAATTAATATTAAAATTGTGTAAACACTATCAATATTAGACATATGATCACCGTCACATATCATTACTTTTAATTCTATATAAAAAATCTATTATTCTTATAAAAATACACAAGAAAACACGCATAAAGAATATTTATAGTCAAGTAGTTATTCTAGTGATTTATAAATTAGTTTGAAAAAATTAATTTTAAAAATGCAAATTTATAATTTGCTCATACATTAAAATTGTATACATATATTTGAATTTTACCCTATTATAATTTAAAATGACATAGTGTTATTAAAACATATTTTAAAGCAATTATAGCACATAATATATATATAATATTACATAATCTTTCAACTTGGTTTAGTTTGAACCCTAAACACTAAGCCCCACAATTGAATGTTTTTACCATGTTTGTTGAGTCTATAAATATTTCGTGTGTGTATATGTAAGCCTTATTGTAAAGTGTGTGTAACGACAAATGCTTGGTTTGAGGTTTAAACCGTAAACCTTAAACACAAAGCTAGATGCTAGACCCTTAACTTATTTATATTGTGATCCACTCATCGGCGTGTGTATGTGTGTGCATATGTGTTTCTATGGGTGCTTTTAATGCGTGTGCATGTATATATAAATTTTTATATATGTCTATATATGTGTGCAAAAGATAAAGTGAAAATAATAATAATATACACACAATGAATATATTTTAAATGATACATAATAAATATATCATTTTATCTATTGTATAATTATATATAGTTATAATAATATATACTAATTTAATATTGATAATAAGGTTTAATATTAGAATATTCTTAAAATAATAAGAAAATCTCATTATAAACAAATGTAGAATAATTATCGAATTTCATATAATTATACAGCTTAAATCACTTACTAATGTTAATGAAATAATATTTGTTTAGGGTTAATATATATATTATTGATTCTAGGTTTAGGGTATATTCTTAGGGTTTCAAGGCAGCGAAGGAGAGAGGCGGCAAAAGATTTGAGAGCGACACCACATATTCATACACAAGAAGACTAGAAGGCGCGGCAATGCAAATAGGGTTTAAAGGCGGCAGTGCAGCAAGGTTAAATCTCTCTCACACACGCACACTCTTGTATATACATATACATATATATGTGTGTTATCTGTATTATTTAATTTATTTATTTATCTCTTGCACACACACACCACGTATATACATATACAATATCTATATATATTATTTATATTATTTTCTCTCTCACACACACATGTATATACATATACATATATGTGTGTGTGTATTGTATACTATATTTTATTTATCTATCTCTCGCACACACACAAACACATGTGTTTGTATCTGTATAATTTATTATTTATTTATTTCTCGCACCTATATATACATATACATATATATGTGTGTGTGTGCCTATATATACTATATTTTATTTATCCATCTCTCCCACACACACGCACACTCCTGTATATACATATACATATTATATATATGTGTGTGTATCTGTAAAAATTAATTTATTTATCTATCTCTTGCACACACACACACACACCTGTATATACATATACATATATATGGTTGTGTTTATCTATATAATATTAAATATATTTATTTATCTCTCGCACACACACGCACACTTCTGTATATACATATACATATATGTGTGTGTGTATGTATACTATCTGTATAATTTAATTTATTTATGTATCTCTCACACAGACACACACACACACACCTGTATATACATATACATATATGTGTGTATTTGTATAATATAATTTATTTATTTATTTCTTACACACACACAAAATGTATGTGTATGTACATGTGTATTGTATATATATATAATTACTTTATCTCTCTCTTGAATGTATATGTATATGTGTATTTGTATATATGTAATTTCTTTATCTCTCTCTTTCACACACACAATTGTATGTATAGATACATGTTTATTGTATTTATAAGTTTATATTTCTTTATTTGTCACACATACATGCTTGAAATGATGGTGGGATTAATCTCGCCACCCCTCCTAGAAGGGTGGCAGGATTAATCCCGCCACTCTTGTATATACATATATAAATATATATGTGTGTTTATCTGTAATATAATATATTTATCTATCTCTTGCACACACACACTCATGTATATACATATACATATATATGTGTGTGTGTATGTATACTATCTGTATAATTTAATTTATTTATGTATCTCTCACACAGACACACACAACACATGTATATACATATATATATATGTGTGTATGTATCTGTATAATATAATTTATTTATTTATTTTTTATACACACACAAATTGTATGTGTATGGACATGTATATTTGTATATATATAATTACTTTATCTCTCTCTTGAATGTATATGTATGTGTGTATTTGTATATATATAATTTCTTTATCTCTCTCTATCTCTTATATATACATGTTTATATGTATTTTATAAGTTCTTTATATTTCTTTATTTGTTACACATATACATGCTTGATGCAGGGAAGAGGTGGCGGGATTAATCTCGCCACACTCTTGTATATACTATACATATTATATATGTGTTATCTGTATAATATAATATATTTATCTGTCTCTCGCACAACACGCACTCCTGTATATACATATACATATATATGTGTGTGTGTGTGTGTATACTATCTGTATAATTTAATTTATTTATGTATCTCTCGCACAAACACACACGCACACATTAATATATATATGTGTGTGTGTGTGTGTGTATATAATTTATTTATTTATTTATTTCTTAACACACACACAAGTGTATGTACCTATGTATTTGTATATATATAATTACTTTATCTTTCTCTCAAACACACTCTCTTGAATGTATATGTATGTGTGTATTTGTTATATTATGTAATTTCTTTATCTCTCTTCTTTCTCACACACGCAACTGTATCTATATTTATATAATATATATGTTTATATGTATTTTATAAGTTTTTTATATTTCTTTATTTGTCACACACACACATGCTTGAGGCAGGGAAATGTGGCGGAATTAATCCTTTCCACCCCTTCCCTGCCTCTAGAAGGGGGCCGGATTAATCCCGCCACCCCTTCCCTGCCTCCTAGAAGGGTGGCCGAATTAATCCCGCCACCCCTTCCCTGCCTCCTAGAAAGGGTGGCCGGATTAATCCCGCCACCCCTTCCCTGCCTCCTAGAAAGGGTGGCCGGATTAATCCCGCCCCCCTTCCTACCACTTTTTGAGATGGAGAAGGATGGCGAGATTAATCCCGCCACACTATATGTGAAGTATCTGCATATTAGTATATATAAGTTTTATCTCTTCTCACTCACACATTTATATGTGCATGTGTATCTGTACATATAATTCCTTTTCTCTCTCTTTCACACGCACACATTCTAGGAGGCATGGTTGTGGTGGCGGGATTAATCCCGCCACCCCTTCCTTGCCTCCTAGAATGGTGGTGAGATTAATCCTGCCAACTTTCTCTCTAAGATGGAAAAGGGTGGCGGGATTAATCTCACCACCCTGTATGTGAATGTACATGTTATAAGTATATATAAGTTCTTTATCTCCTTTCACACCACACACCTGTATTTATATGTACATGTGTATCTGTATATTACAATTCATTTATCTCTCCTCTCACACACACATGTATTTATTATATGTATATATTTGTATATTATAATTTTTATATATTTTTCTTTCACACATAAATTCAAGGAGGCAGGAAGCGGTGGCTGGATTAATCCTGCCACCCCTTCCCTACCTCTTAGAAATGGTGGGCGAGATTATCTTGCCACCTTGTATTGAAGAAGAACACAATGATAATATTAGGGAGATTAAAAAGGTAGCTCGGTCCTAAGTTCTTTACTGATTATGTTCAATTTGCCTAGGAATCTTTGGAGGTTGGAAGAATGTGTTAAGAACACTAGAACAGCTGCAGTTGGGGCTCACACATCTTGATTATGACCATAAAGAAAGTCTATGTCGTTCTGTTAACTGCACTAGTGACATCCCATGCTGCGATAAGCCACAAAGAAACGATGTTGGATGACAGGATTTACGAGTGTAGGGTTAAGTATTGCAACGTTAACCTTAACTTCAACTATAGGCTACTCAACCAGGAACATATAATTGAGCTTATGGAGAAGATGAAGGACGACAATTCGTAACTCATGGAGAAGATCAAGGATGACAATTCGTACACCGTTCCACATAATGTTGTTTTGTGCCCATATTATGAAAAAAGAAAAGAACTGAGATAATGTGGGTGACAACACCATAACAAATCGCAAAGATCCAGACAGAGTGTAAAAAACCAATAAAGTACTACATCATTAGCGACCAACACATGATAATGGCAGCCCAATGACTCCTCAATGAACACAATAAGGGAATGATGACAATGAAACTTTTCGAGCATACCTGTGAGAAGTTGACAAAAAGATTGGCTTTTTTAGCTAAGCCAAATCTCATAAGCAGTAGTACCATAAGTTATTTGCAGAGCGGGATGCTGTAGACCCAACCACTACAATAGTAAAATATGGGAGAAGTTTAAACACAGCGATCCATGTGAATAACTCTTGGGCGGCTGCAAAGAGCTATTGCAAGAAGAAAACAAAGTGTGGAATATTGGGTAAGAAAAATTCTTAGCGGGATTTATCTCGCTAGTATATTAATTTTTAATTATTCCATTTATAAAGAGCCGAAGAAATTGCAGCAGTTGATTTTGCCTAGGTGGGGCATGAAGAAAACATCTTTCATATGATGCTGATTTCTTGCCCCGAGGACAAGGTCTTTGCAAAATGGGTGGGAATCATGGCATTGTTTGCAAAAGAAATACTAAAGAAAAAGCAAACAAGTGAAGCCCTTAGAGAAGTCTGCAAAAAAAACTTAGTAAGATGCCCAAGGCTAAGTCTGTCCAACCTGTAAAGGATGTAAACAATGATTTCAAGTTCACATGGTTGAAGCCCTCTGAACAGAACTAACAATGGGGGATAATGTGTTAAGCTAATTTGGTGGTTGATGGCAAACTACAATTTAACAACAATAGCCCCACCTCTCCTTTTTCATCTCAAGGCAATGGAGCTAAAAACGATCAAACACTTAAGGAGTTGGTTAGAAATAGACACCATAAACTGGGTTGGACCTCAGCTCCAGTATATAAGAAGGTTAACAAATATTTGCAGGTGACAAACGATGATATGTTTGTCTAATGGGTAAACCAATTGGAAGATCTGGGTAAACCAATTGGAAGATCTGGGTAAACCAATTGGAAGATATGGGCAAGAATCTATTGCATGTCAATGCGAAAAAGAATGTCTTCTCTTATGACAGTCCTTTAACAGCGGAGAACCGAGTTGAACTTGATAAAGAAGACACTACGAATCATGACAAGCCTTATAAATGTTTGTTGTCGAATTCGAAGACTTTATGGAGTAACATCACTACCTGCAGAAAATTGTTTTAAATATTCGTGATAAATTGGCAGGTGTCAAAAAATCCTTCTTTAGAAAAGGCGCTAGAAGATTTGGTGGAGAAGCTTAGTTGTGCAAGCATGTACAAAGAAGGTATTTATTATTGAATTCTTGCACACTTACCTGATACCAAAAAGTAACAGCGAAGATGAATTGTTAATGAGTTATTAAAGTAACAAATAGTTGTAAATGAGTGTAACATAAAACATTTTTGTATATTTCATGTATATTTGTACAAAATAAATTCTCAAGGACTAATGAAGCTTTTAGTTCAAACATGGGTCACACATTAACAAAGTAAATAATATATATTAGTAATTATAAGGCTAACTAACAATCATTTTATAAATGTAATAAGGTGATTGGTTACTTAGATCTATATAAGCATGTGGTCGACATAAAAGCCAGTAGTGATGTGGAAGTGCAAACCACACACTTTGTTGGACAAAAAAACCAAAAACTTAAATCATACTTTGATTATTGCAAGGATCTTAAAAACTAATGATCATCCTCATTACTCTAGATGTGTCATATAATCAGCGTATTTGGATGGGTCGAATTATCGACATACCATACTACAAAAAATAGTATGGTAAAGGTTCCATGGTTCAAACCGCAAAAAATCAACATAAGAAGAAAAGTGAAAAATATAAATGCCTAGAGACAAAATGGTCTCTTAATCATAAAGACCCAACATGTTTTATAAATGTTAAATTTATTCGATATGAGTGGATATCAAGAAGCATTGATAAAGTCACAATTAACAAAACTGTAACATAATAGATGTATTATGAAGCTTAAAGCAATTACAAAATATAGTATATTAAATTATTCATAATTATAATGAACTCTTTAATAATAGTACCAAATTGTTTCCTTAACTATATACATTTATAAAAAGATAGAAGATTGCATATAGGATTTTGTACATATATATTATTAATAGTACAAATTATTAATTACTGCTATATTTAAATATTAGTATTTTAATAATAACATAAATATTTATATAATGTACCTCTCATGCTCTTTATAACATTTATATTAAGCCCATACAATCTTAAATATAATATATTATATAACTTAATACCTTTTACTTTTATAATATTATTAATTTTTTGTCCACCAATGTTATAATTTATTAAAAGGTCAATTACAAAGAATATTTTGTCTTTAAATATATATTCTAAAGAATATTCTTTCTTTAAACATATATTATTCTAAAGAATATTTCTTTAATATTAGAAAATGCTAATTAAATAATTAAAATTGCTAATTATTAAAAAATGAGACTATAAACATTCCCATTTTAGTTACAACTTGTATAAAGATCGGAATAAGACAATGGACTTAGCTCCTAAATTGGCATTGGACTGAAATGCTTAACCTTAATCACATCCACCCTTATATACTATAAGAGAAACCAAATCTGGACTTAGTTAAATTTAATGACCCTTATCTTTATCTTGAACTTGGCTAACTTTAATATCTTTATCATATCCTTATCTTTATTTGTATCCGTATCCTTATCCATATCCATTGTTAACCCGTAATTTCCTACCCTCCGTACATCGATAGGATTGCTGTCGATAAACCCATACTAAGGGTCTACCGGATTAAGATAAAGACGTAATCAGACATCAGAAAGTCAGGAAAAGGGTAAGGATGACAAGGTGTATAGCAGGTAGCAGTACTATGGATCCCATCACAGTACTGGAAAATAAGAACAGTATACTACATCACAGAAATACTAGTAGAAGATAGACGTATTGAGAGAGAAAGGAAACTTATATTATGTCCGTGCACGGTACATGGTACAAAATAACAGTATACTCGGAATGCCCTTCTAGTCCTAATCTGGTCTATTTATACCAGTGCTCTAGATCCCGTACTAGCAGTTATCATAACTACTTCCTAGCCTTATCCATTCAGTTACTGTAACTCCTTCTTATCCTTATCCATAAATGCCGTACTCCGCTGATATCATATTGCAGTGATGACCCGTATTACGGTATTGCATTAGTAACTCGTACTCCGATATATCTTTCCAACTCTCGGTTTTCCACAATATATATTGTTTTTGATATTTTCCCATTATATTGCCCATGAAATAACAAGAAATTCTACTAATGTCTAACTATGCTCCTAACATCCCCCCAGACTGGAAGTGTTGCATGCCCCGATGCAACCTTACGATGTGCCCGCATTTCCGCACATAGAACGATGAAGCTCTTCAACTTGAGGTTCTCTTCGCGTAACTTTGTACTTTGTCCGCGTCATCCGATGTTGGTGTTGCTGCCGGATTGAACTCACTGATCTTCTCATGGATACTACGGACTTGATCAACTAATGTGTGTACTGTGTCCATAAGTACCTTGTTTTGATCATACAATCGGCGTATGATATTGACTGCTCCAAGTACTGCTTGTCGAGTGTGCAACGGTCATGAAACTGCTGATTGAAAGTAGTTTTACGCGTTGAAGTGCTTTGTTGCGTAATACCATCAAATACACTGCGAAGATGAGAGAGCTGACCTTCAACAGTCGTATCCTGTGGTGGGTCTTGTGGTGGGAGTCCGGGGAAGCTGTCTGGTCACGAGTGCGCTTCGAACTCCTCGAGATGTTGCGCTCCTATCGATTCGAAGCGTGATGACCCATTGTTGTATCAGTGAATAGGGCTATTGGGTGCTGCTCTTTATCGTAAATGTTGTTGTTCTTGGCGGATGGTCCAGGTGTCAGTTCTGCCGAATCCAGTTCTTGTCTTGAGTGCCGTACTGTTGACTCCTGTACATGCTATGATGGAGGTTCTATCTGGGGTGGTATTATATGAGTAGATTTACCTGATGTACTTTGATGTTGCACCGATGGTGTGATGGAACTACGGGAGGATCCGTACTATTGAATGGCACAGAATCCTCATACTCCATGGGTTGTGTGAAAGTCGGTCATGTAGTCGTATTGTGGTCTGGTAGTACTGTGGCATCGCCCGTCATGTGGTATAGAAGTTGATGCTGTAGGCTTATTTTGCATTCTCCGCTGGTCTCCTCGTCGTAATGGTCTTCGTTGCAATACTTGATCATCACCTTCATCCTCATCCAGAAACTGGATTACGATTTTGGGCTCCTTTGTCTGCGGCTCCTCTAGCTTCTTTGATTGCGTACGTGGTCGCTTCTTTGTCTAGTTGGTAGTGGCGCATCCAAATTACAAACATCGAACACATTATCAGGATACTGATTCGTTAGACCTAACCAAAAGCCTATCCTTGACGTGAGTACCGGTGTACCTGTGGGTGCTAAATCTGCATACGTAATGTTGAGACTTGTGAGAATGATGTAGCACTGGAAATACCGTCATTTCCTTGTCCTTGCTTTTCGAGTTGTGCAACGTGTTCAACTCTCATAGTAGCCCTACTACGACTAGTTCCCCCAATCCGGTTTTTGTCCATGCTCAGATTGGTGATAAACATACCCGATCTCCTTATTGAATCCTGCTGGCGTCTTGCGGAAAGCAAAGGCAGTTGTAATAGCCTTAATACGTCCCTTGTGCGGTTCGCGGAGGATCGATGTTGATGCTGCATTCGCCGTCTTCTGCTTTGCCGAAACTTGTCCATATTATCGGTTAATGATGAACATATGTTGTACTTGAGGAATCGGATCATAAGAGAATATCTGGTTCTGGAAATTGAAAAAGATCCTGAATGAGCTTACTTAAACGCAAATGCTCCACCCTGTAGTTGTAAAGCCTTGTATTGTGGTAGATACGCCTTGATCACCTGATCGACCAAGTTTCACTTTGTTGGCCAATCGTTTGTGCATGAATGTTTTGAAATATCGCTCCAACTGCATCCTCTACATCCATCGCGTATGTCCGAAATCAATGTTGGTGCCGAACGAACAATCTGATAAAGCACTGGCGCAAGTAAAAGTGAAATTGCCGGCTCCGATTGGGACTCCTCATTGACCCGTGTTGCCGAAGTGCTTGTGGTATCTGTATATTCATTCGTGGATTCCATATGCAGCCTTGAAATAAACGAAGAAAAAGAAGAAAGAGAAGAATAATTCGAAGATGGAAATAAGGAAGAAACTAAGGAAGAATTTTGAAACCCTAATGAGTGCTGGCGGCGGGCGAGTACCCTTAACTTATACTCGGGAATTTATGGTCTGTCAATTCTGCGCAGTTGTCCACGTGTCGAAATCAGATTGGGTTGTGTGTTATTTCCTTGGTTTTCAATAGATTTGACAGGAAATATCTCATCATTGGATTTTGCATTCCTCGGACTTGTCGTTTTCTTGGATTCTGTCCTTCGCTCGTGTGATCCTGTCGATGTTTCGAGAAGATTCTGCTGACATGACTCTCCAGCTGCCACATTTTTTCCTTGTCTGTTCCGAGTTCCGGTTTGATCGTATTCCGTGTTAGTGTTTAGTACAGATATTTCTGTGTCCGTCGTATCGTGCCGTTCGTATTCCGGGTCATTGTCGAGATCTTCCTCTGGCTTGTTAGTTGTATATTTCCGTATTCGATTTGTATTCGTCGTAAGTATAACCCGTGTTGTAGCATCCATCAATGTGACAGTGTTGTTATCTCGTATGTCGGTAATTATATATGGTCCATGCCATTTGGACTTGAATTTATGACCAATCGGTCGAAGATTCCCTTGATAATGCCATACCATGTCTCCACTCGGAATATGGTCGTCGTTGTACTCGTCGTAATCGATCGTGCCATGCCTTAATACGCGTTTGTATAGCTTGTATATTAAAAACTGCTTGTTGCCGTTTTTCATCAAGTTTTTCAGTTGTAGTAGTCGTTGCTTAACTTGCTCTGCTTCCCCAATGCCGTATTCAAGTGACATCCGCAATGATGGTATGATATACTCTATAGGCGTAATAGCTTCCAATCCGTATGTAAGTTGAAATGGAGTAAACTTTGTTGCCACTTTATACGTAGTACGGTATGCCCATAATGCTGATGGAAGTTTTTCATCCCAGTTTTTACGATTAGTGTTTACTATCTTGGTTAGTACGGTCTTCAGTATTTTGTTAGTTGGCCTGTCCGTTTCCTTGTGGATAATACGCAGTAGAGGTGTAATGTTTTACCAAATATTCGTTGCAAAGTACTTTGATGACGTTGTTGACGAAATGAGTTCCTTGATCACTGATAAGTTCCATTGGAGCGCCAAATCGTACTACGATATTCTCGTAGATAAACTTAGCTACCCGTATTGCGCGACAATCTCGTAATGCGATAGCCTCTGCCCATTTAGTAACATAATCCGTGAGTACCAATATATATTGATTCCGCTTGCTACTTTTAGGATTGATTGGTCCCATAAAATCCATTCCCCATTTCATAAATGGAGCTAATGGTTCCGTTGGATGTAATGGTTGGACTTGATGATGTGGAGCTGGTTGGTGTTCATTGCACTTCAAACACTTTTGACAATAGTCGATAGCGTCCTTGAATAACGTGGGCCACCATAATCCAGACTGTAATATTTTTCGTGCGTTAATGTTCCTGCAAAATGTCCCCATGTTCTCCTGAATGAGCTTCCCGTAATACGGTCTGCACTTCCTCCATTGGTACACACCTCCTTAACACTTCATCTTTGCCTTTCTTATATAGTATACCTGACACCATGCAGTATGGCTTACATCGTAATACGAGTTGTTTGCGCTGCTGCGTTGTTGCGTACTTACCGGTGCTGTTCCAGTAGTTAAAAATATTCAATATCTTGAAGATATCCTTCGTAATTTCCATGCTTTGGTGGTTGTTCCTGTTGTACCTGGAATAAGTTAGCATCTGGTAGTTCATCATTCACGCCAACACCTTCTTCTCATTCGTAATACGACTTAGGAAATCTGCTTGTTGGTGTAATTTGCCTGGTTTGTGAATGATTTGAAAATCGAACTCCTGTAATAATAAAAACCAGCGTACTAATCTTCCTTCTAGCTTAGTCTTGCTTAGCAAATGTGTCAAAGCTTGATGGTCAACAATGAACTTGACTTTGTTTGCAAGCAAATAATGTCGAAATTTCTTTGCTGCATAAACCATTCCGAGAGCTTCTTTTCCGTAGTCGTGTAATTTTCTTCTGCAGGTGCTAACCGTCGACTTGCGTAATATAATGGTCGATCTTTCCCATCCTCTGGGTTTGCGTTAATATGCATCCGATAGCGTATGACGATGCGTCCACTTGTACATGAAACTCCTGTTGCCAATTTGGACTCGCTAAAATAGGAGCCTTCATTAATGCCTGCTTTAGTGTATTGAAACTCTGTTCGCATTCCGCATCCCATTTGAATGGTTGTGTTTTCCTCAACAGCATAGTTAATGGCTTCGCTATTGCTGCATAATTTTTAATAAACCTTCGATGATATCCCATCTTCCCTAAAAGCCGTCGTACTCCACTTACGTCTTTAGGTGGTTGCATTGTTTGTATGACTTTATTTTATCTTGATCCACCATTATTCCGTCCTTGCATATAATGTGCCAAGCAAAATCCCTGATCTCACGGAAAACACGCACTTCTCCGGATTAAGAGCTATATTGTTCAATCGGCATTTCCCAAACACTTCGTTAAACAGTCCAGTGTATCTTGTGCTCCATAAATACTGAAATCATCCAAGAAAACTTTCATAAAGTGGTCAAATAATCCCGAATGTTTCGCTAACCAAACGTTGAAAGTAAATGGTGCATTACATAGCCCAAAAGGCATAACGCGATACGCATATGTACCCCAAGGACTGATGAATGCCGTTTTCGGTTGATCCTCAGGATCTACTTGAACTTGGTTGTATCCTGAAAATCCGTCCAAAAAGAGTACATTTCATGTCCTGCTACTGTATCCAACAATTCTTCGGTGAATGGTATTGGGTACGTATCTCGCTTCGTTACATCATTCAACTTCTTATAATTGACAGATACGTAATTTGCCATTCTTCTTTGGGACTAACTATTGGTGATAACCATTGCGGGTTTTCAATTGGATATATGAATCCAGCCTGTAATAACTTGTCCACTTCTTCTCTCACTTTCGCTAAAAATGTTGGATTCATTCGATATGCTTGCTGTTTCCTCGGAATGCATGTGGTAATAGTTCTATCTTATGAGTACAAATCAGTTATCTTTGGTATTTTGGCTCGAGATCAACTGCTATTCGTACTTTTCGTGGTCCATATTCACTTGTTCTGATTTCAACTTCTTCAATCTTCTCATTCGTAGTAATTTCCAGTTTTTGTTGAGTACGTATCCTTTGTTCATTTCCGTCTCGAATTGTAACTGCTGCTGCACAGGTTGTTTAAACTTATCCATTAGTCCAAGAGTATTCATATGTTGGTGTTGTTGATCACTAGTTACTGTCTTCTCCATGTTTTCTCCTTCCGGCGTCATCTGATATAAATCCGCTTGTGCTATCTCTATGAGGTCTAGATTACTTTCGAATAGGAGTTTTTCTTCTTCCCTGTTCAAGCCGTAATGCCAATCGAAATCCTCCATTTGTAATGGTCGAGTCGGTTGTCCTATTGGTTTCTTCTGCTGCGTTTGAACAACCGCTTCTTGTCCACTCTTATAGAGTACCATTTCATCATGCTCCCAATTATGTCGTACTTTTGCATCCCTTAACCATGGTCTTCTCAGCAATATTTGGTATGGTTTACTAGTCTGCTCAATATTTAATACAACTAAAGATACCTTAAACTTGATTCCTGTAATTTCCATACACACAGATCTGATTATACCAATGGGTCTTACTTTCCTTTGATCAGCCATCCGCACCAAGAAAGGCGCATTTTCAATAGGCCCAAGTCCCAATTGTTTACAAATCTGTTCTTCAATTATGTTGACTCCTGAACCTCCATCAATAGGTATATTATGAATATTGTTTTTACCAATTCGAGCCGTAATCATTGGCACCTCCTCATCCCAGTCCTTCTCGTCTGTAAGAACTTCCGTGGTATTCACTCCTACCTAACTTGTATCGCCTTGAATATTACTGATGTCTAAAACATTTGTTATCTGTGTTCGTAAAAATGGTGCTAATGTCAGTAACTCCCTTATAGTTAACTGTACAAGTTGTTGCAGAATCACCGCAACAATACGATCTCCAAGTGGTACTGTTGATGTAGATTGCTATGAATGCGTGCCTATTTCATTAATTGTTGAGTCTTGATTTTCCCCTTGTTGTATTTTCTGAATTTGATCAGTTACTCGTTGTACTGTAGCCTTTTCTTTCTCCCAATTCTTGCGTATTGGTTCCTCTTTGCTTGGCTCCATTCATACTCGCTTGGCTCGTGTTACCGCATACGTCTCAGTTGAGGGTAGTTCTGCATCTTGCTCCTATTTACACTCGTAATTTTGTTCTTGATGCTCATCTAGTAAGTCATCCTCTTGTTGAACTTCAATTCTTTGTGTCGCTGGTTCAGTGGATGATGTTCCGGTATTAAATTCATGTTGTGGACATTTTGGTGAATAATGTCCCAACTCCCCACATGTATAACAGCGAATATTGTTAAGTCAATTACATTCAGTAGAATAATGTCCTTTTTTCTCCACATCTGAAACATGTCACATTTGGATTCTGTCCTCGTAATGCTGGTGGAGGTGGTATTGGTGGTAATAACGGTGGTTCTGACTGTGCCGAGCTGGTAACAAAGGCTGTCCTCTACGTGGTACATCCGTATTATTACTTTGCCGGTAGAATGCTCCGATTCACGGGGAAATCTCCTTCCATTTCCATTTCTGCATTCCCCATTATACGATCTTTGTGGATAGTCGTATGAATTAGCATTCCGTGGTGGTGGATAATCGTATGAATTAGCATTCCGATTATTGTTCCATCTGGGTGGTGGTTGAAAATTGTCAGTACGTCCCATGTTCCGACATTGTCTAGCTTCATGACATATTCCTCCACACATCTGACACTTGGGTATCTTACATTTAGAAGCATTATGCCCTTCATTTTTGCATGTTGTACAGAATATTGCTTTAGTTCTTGATCATATTTCGCTATCCTTCCGGTATTGTCTTCTTGTTTCCCGTTCATCCTCATCTACATATTTTGGAGGTATCACTACTTCAAGTTGTTTTGCTTCTTTTAATTGCTTCAACTAAATCAGGCGGTTTGATCAGTCGTACTTGAAGCTGTAAATTGTCCCGTAGTCCGTTCATATATCATTTCTTTGCCAGTTTATCACTGATATCTCCGACCTCGCAACGGTTATATAATCTCCGAAATCGTCAAGTGTAATCCTCCACTGCCTTTGTAGGTCCTTGTTGTATTTCCTACAACTGCACTGTCGGGTCTCGCTTTCGATACTTTCATACATAATAATTCCTGAATACTGTAAGTAGTACATTGTACTTATCGATTGTGTTAGCATTTTCGTAATACCAATCACTAGCATCTCCCTTCAATGTAAATGGAAATATTCGTAATTTCTCATCTTCATCCTTGATTTCATTGGCTATACATGCCTTCTCAAACTGCTGAATATGCCGATTCGTATCTTCATTCTCAAGACCTGAAAAAGTAGCTAGTATTACCTTTCCGTAATTGTTAATGTTCCCATCTCATCCGATAATTCCTTTGACAATAGTTCCCAGTTCCCTCGCGTTGATATTCGGGGCTCGTGATCGTCACTCCCATGATTCACGTCCTTCTCTCCTGTAACTTCGCCGCACTTTGTTGTTTGTTGCTCATGTCCTCAAGCTTCGACTTGTTCCTTTCTTCTCTGTTCCTCACGTTCTTCAATCCTCTTCCGTGTCTCTATTACTGCTTGTCGCCGTAAATACCGCTCCTCGCGTTCTCTTTGCTGTCTCTGCTTAATTTCTTCATATCTTTGGCATTCTGCAAGAATACGTCGATAATCATCCATTCACTTACTATACTCCACAAGTCCATTCTCATGAAATCTTCGCGTCACTTTGTTCCATTTCTGCAATAGCTGTGCTGATCTCAATCAAGACTTTCGCCTATACTCAATCTTTTTGCTTTTGTCATAGCTTCTTTGAGTATCAATCTGTCTTTTCTGTTACATTATACAAATAAATTATCAATCACCTACTAACACGACCATCCCTCCGTGGTCGCCATATGTTAACCTGTAATTTCCTACCCTCCGTACATCGATAGGATTGCTGTCGATAAACCCGTACTAAGGGTCTACTGGATTAAGATAAAGACGTAATTAGACATCAGAAAGTCAGGAAAAGGGTAAGGATAGCAAGGTGTATAACAGGTAGCAGTACTATGGATCCCGTCACAGTACTGGAAAATAAAACATATACTACATCACAGAAATACTGGTAGAAGATAGACGTATTGAGAGAGAAAGGAAACTTATATTATGTCCGTGCACGGTACATGGTACAAAATAACAGTATACTCGGGATACCCTTCTAGTCCTAATCTGGTCTATTTATACCAGTGCTCTAGATCCCGTACTAGCAGTTATCATAACTACTTCCTAGCCTTATCCATTCAGTTACTGTAACTCCTTATCCTTATCCATAAATGCCGTACTCCACTGATATCGTATTGCGGTGATGACCCGTATTGCGGTATTACATTAGTAACTCGTACTCTGATATATTCTTCCCACTCTCGGTTTTCCATAATATATTGTTTTTGATATTTTCCCATTATATTGCCCATGAAATAACAAGAAATTCTACTAATGTCTAACTATGCTCCTAACACCATATTCTTATCCATATCCATATCTATATCCATATTCTTATCCATATCCATATTCTTATCCATATTTTTATCCATATCCATACCCATATCCGTGTGATGTAGTCAAATTGTCACACCACCCCCTCCTTTGAGAGCCAGGCTTGTCCAGATACATGTGATGAAACTTGTTAATAAAGTTGTGAGTGTGTTGCAGATTCATTGCAGGTTCTCAAAAATGTTCACTTGGAGGGTAGCCAACTTAGTTGACCAATTAATAGAGTCTATAGCAAAGGAACTTCAATTGTAACTAGAGCTGGAGGTGGTAAAGTTTGACCATGGAGTGTGTTTGGATGGTATGACTCAAGAAGGGAAACATGGAATATTGGATGAATGTGCATCGAAGAAGGAACAATAAGCCACATCATTGATATGAGATGCTACCAAAAACGGACCGAGGCATTGATAATCAAACTTTTCACAAGGTTGTGTAGTCTTGATGTTGCATTGAAGAAGCTAGACTTGTTCACCAACCTAATAAATTTGATTGTCTTTACGATAATGATCAATAGCTGTCTTTTGATGTTCCTATGCTTCCAAAAGATGTTGATGAAGCATAGCCTGGATAGATTGGAGACGGTCAAGTCAATCTTCGACAAACAAATTTACCAAACTCACAGGCATATCGAAACTCCATCGTGGATGTTGACATGTCAAGGCATAGAAGGGTGACATAACAGTTGATGCATGCTTAGAGTTATTGTAGGAGAACTCAGCTGAGGGCAATAGCAATAACTAGTCATCTTGTTGGTAGTTAATGAAGCATCGCAAATATTGTTCGAGGGTTTGAATAGTGTTTCCTATTGGGTCTTGATAACTTGAAGATAATGACCTCTTAATCTTGAGTAGCTCGAGAAGTCATTGCTAGAACTTGGCGATAAACTATGGACCATGATCACTGACAATGTTATCAGGAAGTCTGTGTAGCCGAAAAATATCCTTCATAGCTAAGTCAATTGTGTCTTCATTGGAGATAGTCCATTGAGATGCAAGGCCAAGGCATTATTGGAGCTAGAAGAGGTTGGAGGAGACTATACAAGGGATGACAAGGAATTTTAGAGCAAGCATAGATGTTACATGTATGAATAAACTCTTCCACCGATTGGCCTAGTTGAGGCCACTAATAGTTACGATTGATTAGTTCCACTATTTTCGTAACTCCAAAGTGACTAATAAGTGGAGTGTCATGATGAGACTGTAGTACTTGAAGTTGAACGTCACTAAATGGAACATAAACCAAGTCATTACAAAGAAGTAGATTGTTGGCAAATTGGAATAAATTATAGTCAGGAGGGCCACTAATGCAAGCTAAGCAACAAGATGTCTTCAAGTAAACTTGTGTTTATATTGTGGTAAGGATAGACACCGAATTGTTAGGTGCCCAAATTGACAATGAATTCAAGCTAAGGTGGTAGATGGTCCCCCAGCCAAGTCAGGAAATGAGAAGGTCCAGTCCGAATAGGAGCATTCTAATTGAACCATTGCAATTCTACTCCAGATATCTCTTCCTTGACAACAGTTTTACATGTGATCCTAACAATGAACACCAACAAGCCTTTTCTTCGTTGATTATTATCTCGACATTTAACAATATTCAAGTTAATGTAGTAGCTCTACTTGATAGTAGTGCAATTGGCAACTTGATTGACTACTTTTTTGTTCAACAACATAATCTAAAGCTTCGTATGTGTTCCGATCTGATTGAGTACGGTGGAAGACCAATGACGTCCAACAATATTACTAAAGAAACAATGCCTCTCACAGTCACCTTGGTAATATCTCATGCTTTGTCTCCTTCAATGTCACTTCAATTCTCGACAGTCATGTTATTTTTTGGTCTTCTTTTGGTTTGAGACCCTCAATCCGCAAATTGATTGGACAATTTGTACCTTGGTTGTTTTTGCTTTGACTTCTGTTCCATCTTTGACTCCTGGTCATATCTCGGCAACTCCAGCTCCTGGCAGTACCTCTGCAACTTTGACTTCTGGCCATATCTCGACAACTCCAACTACTGGTAATACCTCTGCAATTTTGACTCCTAGCCATATCTCAGCAACTTTGGCTCCTGGTAGTACCTCTGCAACTTTGATTCCTAATTGCATTTTGGCACCTCCAATTCTTGGTAGCAGTTCTTCATCTCGTCTTTAACTCTGACTCCGACTCTATCTCCGTCTCCAGCTTTGATCACAACTCCAGCTTGGCAATGTCTTGCATCTCCAATGACATCACCTCCGACTTTGACGTTGACTCTAATGACATCCTCGATCCATATCTCGACCATTTTATTGGCAAAATTTATTTGTGCTAGCCATACTCAACCCAACATAGTTTTTGCTATTTTGGTGACTTCGTCTTTGACATCTATTCCTAGTTCCTTGTCGTTTGTATATCACGAGTTTATGGATGTATTCGACAAAGTCCAAGCCAGTTGTCTTCTTAAACATTGTTTGTATGATTGTCTAATTATTTGATACTATTGAAGGCAAGACACCTCTGTTTGGTTTGATATATGATCTTTCTCCACTCGAGCTTGAAACTTTGGGAATACATCAAACACTAGCTTTAGATTGGTGAGAGAATATTCTACAAGTTCAAATAATTTGAACACATCAATAACTACTTGGTAAAAGAATGGCTCTCTCCAATTGGTGTTGATTATTGTGAATTAAATAAGATCACCATTCGTAACCGGTTTCCTCTACCTCTTATCTTCGAGATTCTTGAGCGGCTTTATGGGGCTCATTACTTTACAAAGATCAACCGACGAGGTGCCTACAATCTGCTCCATATTTGCCATGGTGACGAATGGAAGACTACATTTCATACATGCTATGGGCATTTTGAGTACACGATGATGCCTTTTTGGTTAACCAATACCCTTGTGGTTTTTCAACATATGGCTAACTACATTTTTTGTGACTTTCTTGATTGGCTTGTGATTATTTTTTTGGATGACATTCTTTTTTTTATGAAGATAGAGGAGGAACATTAGTAACACGTTTGCCAAATTTTGAAAAGACTTCGGCAATATGGTCTCTATGCCAAGTTGAAAAAGTGTCAGTTTGATTAGGAACATGTCCAATTTTTGAGATATGTGGTGTCATGCACTAGAATCTCTATGGACTCGGCCAAGGTGTGCACAACTCTTGAATGAGAAATGCCGAAGTCAGCTCAAGATGTCTCGGCTTTGCCAAATTTTACCAACATTTCATCAAGGACTTCTCCAAAATTGTGCTTCCATTGAATAGCTCACCAAGAAGGAGGTTCCATTCAAGTGGTCTCTGGAGGCTGAGAACTCATTTATCACACTCAAGTTTGCTTTTACCTCAACCTTGATCTTGCTTCACCCCGACTTGGTCAAATCCTTTGTTATGGAGACAGATGCGTTTGATTTTGCTTTGGGTGGTATTTTCTAACAATATGGCTCTGACAACGATCTACACTCCATAGCATTCCACTCACAGAAGTTCATAGTTATAAAGATCAACTATGAGATTCATGACAAGGAACTTCTAACTATCGTGGATTGTTTCAAAGAGTGACAAAGGTTTCTTAAAGGCTCCCTACACAAGGTAACCATCTTCATTAATTACCGAAACTTGGTTTACTTCCTCAAGCTCAAGTTCTAAATCAACGTCAAGCTCACTGAACCCTCTCTCAGTTCGACTTTGAGATTAAGTATTGACCCGACACTCAACAAGTTCAATTTGACATTGTATGCTAGTGACATCGAATTTGACCAACAAAAGCAAGTGGTAGGTCTTGAACACCTCCAAGCACTTGCCATTCGTGTTGCACCCTTCTACTATGGCCTTCTTGACACTATTTGCTCTAAACTCTTCTCCAATCCATTGGCTCAAGATATCTTGAGTCACCTTGCAAGTAACATTTCGGCCATCTCACCATGTGGTCGAAGAACATCCACTTGTAGTGGTTCAACATTAAAAGATAGAGTGGCTGATGGCTCTTGCACTATTAGAGTTGGAATACAAAATACTTGTCAAGAATATTTCTCTTAACGTTGCTCAAAAATCGATTGTCGTAACGAACTGCCTAAGCAATAGCTTTGTGCAAAGAATCTGGGTCCTCAAGAGTGAGTAGGAAATCCTTGACATCATCATGAAGACCTTTCCTAAACTAATCATTAAGGGTAGCATCATCCCAATTAATGTTGCATGAAAGTAATCAGAAATTAGAAGCATATTCGAATGTTGTGTGGCAACCTTGCTGTAGTCATCGAAGCTTGGCTATTGCCGTGCATTCACGATCAAGATCATCGAAGGTAGCTTCAAAGGCTTGAAAAAATGTATCCCATGATTTCAAAAGTGGTGAATCCTTCTCAAGTAAATGTTCAAACCATTTCAAAGCTGCACTAGTGAGGAGTGTACTTACAAGACCCACTTGTGTTGTAACCATAGGGTACCGGTGTGGGTGTAAACAAAAGACCAGCTAAACTTGATTCATGAACCCCAAAATTGTGACCTTAAGCCATCAAATTTGGTTAGTAGGCTAACTTTTGGTTTTAAAATGCGTAATGAGGATGATTGTCGTTGTAAATTTTGTCGTAACTGTTAATTCTCAAGTTGTAACTGCTGAAACTATTGTGCGAGGATTTCTACATTAATAAAAGACATGTTAAGGAACTTGAAAGCTCAAAACCAAGGAAAAAAAAGTATTCATGTTCAAATTGTTAATAACCAAGCCAAGAAGAAAAAATTAGATTATAAAGATCGAAACAAAACAAGAGGCTTATCTCCTAAATTGGCATTAAATTAAAATGCTTAACCCTAATCACGTGCACCCTTATATATTATAAAGGAAATTGGACTTTGTTAAATTTAGTGACCCTTATCCTTATCCATATCCTTATCCTGAACTTGGCTAACTTTAATGATTTTTATCCATATCCTTATCCTTATCCGTATCCGTATCCATATTCTTATCCATATTCTTATCTGTATCCGTGTGACGTAGTCAAATTGTCAGAGTTTTGGCAAGGACATGCTTGCGTTTATGAGTGTCGGCTTTAAACTTGTGATACATTTCCCAAAGATTGTACTTTAAGTGTTGTATTGTGGGATGTCTAGCCTAGTATCACATGTACATGTGACATAGTTTTTAAAGACATCATAATCACTCAGAAACATGAGTTACACTTGGTGCCATAGACATGGCTTATAAATGTCAATTATGGAATCCCTCTATGTGAATCATTATGAAATTGGTGAAGAGAATCTATTTGTTAAGAACCCACACTTCACATTGTGAATCAGGATGTGTGCCATACTTAACTACAAGTGTCGTTCTATTTTGTAAGGCGACATTATCTTGATCAAATGATAATAGGTCATCATAACATTAGTAGAAACGAGATGGCCCCTACCCAAACTAACATTATCACATTTCTTTATTAAAAGCTTAAAAAATAAGGATCATTTGTTTACTAATATGTTTAGTGCAACATCTCCAACATTATTTGTATTTCTTTTGAAGACTTAAGGATGGCAATTTCGAACTCACCTTCATTATTTTTTTTCTTGATTATCTTACTTATGTTTTCCTTAATCATTACCATTCATGGTAGGTGTTACATACCATAATTAAGTACGTTCAGAACAAGGGTTCAAATGAGTAATTGCTCCTTTGTTTAATTGATTAATTGGAATATGATAAGAATCTTATGGATCGTAAGGTCTTGAGTTTAAATCTTACCTTAATAATTGAGTTGGTAAAAGGTATTAAAATAATGTTTTCAACTATCAAAATTACCACATACTATAACAGTAGGGTTGTGACAAAATTTTCATAGAATCTTTTAATCATGCATTCTATTCCAAGATTGTGCTTTAAATTTGTCTAGAAACATAAATTAACAATTTTAACTTAGACCATAATTTAAATCCCAAATAAACTATGGTGGCTAAGATCAACAAACTTCAAATTAATTTATATGACAATAATGATTTTAAATTAAATCAAATTTAATCTTATATTCTTTAATTTTATGAATATTTTTTCAATTTATTCATTATAAATTGTTAATATATATATATAAATTAAAATTAGGGTTTACTATTCATGAATAGTAAAAACCATGGTCTAAGCCAAAAAAAGTTAATCCATATCTAGAAGTGCACATACATATAAAAAAAAAAAAAGTAAAAAATTAAATTCTAAGACCAATATTTAAGAATGATAAAATTGTAATTACAATTATCATGTTGTCATCATAGTGTGCACTCCATCTTTGTGTTGAATGGCTTTATTCATCTTCATCGTTCAAATTGTCATCTTCGTTATCAACATTATAATAGTAAATATGACAATATTTTTTAAATTAGAGTCAAGAACTTTGTTAAGATATGCAAACGATTATGCAAAATTTACATTTTAAAGATTGACACTAGCATTTGAAGGACAAACAACAATGTGTAAAGTCCTAAAGTGAACAAGTATTTACAATCATTTAGAAAGATTGTAATTGTATCATCCTTGGGTAAATGAATGGGCTTGGGTTCAAAGCCAAGTCTGAATGTTGGTTGTTGCACCCTCTATGTACTATTAAAAAACCCAAGATATTGTGAAACCCAAAGCCTTGAATTAGATATCATTAATAAAAAAAAAATCAATCTTTTTGAAAGAGCAATTACAAACATACTTATTTTATTAGAGATTTAAGATTTAAAATAAGCTTAAATAACAATAAAGTCAGATTAAAAAAATCTTATAATATGGAACTCTTGTCTTTTCAGAAATTACAATGAAAATCACAAACATACCTATTTCAATACACCTTTTGTGTTTTATATGTATTATGGAATTTAAAAACTCTAAAATGCTATGAGATGAATAATGTTAAAAAGTATTGTTAACACTTTAAAATGTAATTTTAAATTTGTATTAATAGTTGCAATTACTCTTTTAACATAATGGATTCTCTTTGTTAATAATACTTTTTTAACATGATGGATTTTTTTAGGTTTTAACAATGTTAGGAGCATAGTTAGACATTGGTAGAATTTCTTGTTATTTCATGGGCAATATAATGGGAAAATATTAAAAACAATATATATTGTGGAAAATTGAGAGTGGGAAGGATATATCGGAGTACGAGTTACTAACGTAATACCGCAATATGGATCATCACCGCAATACGATACCAGCGGAGTACGGTATTTTTGAATAAGGATAAGAAGGAGTTACATTAACAAAATGGATAAGGTTGAGAGGCAATTGTGATAACTGCTAGTACGGGACCTAGAGTATGGGTATAAATAGACCATATTAGGACTAGAAGGGCATCCCGAGTATATTGTTTTTTGTATCATGTGCCGTGCGCGAACATAATATAAGTTTCCTTTCTCTCTTAATACATCTATCTCTTACTTGTATTTCTGTTATGTAGTATACTGATCTTCTTTCCAGTACTATGACGGGATCCATAATACTGCTACCTGTTATACACCTTGCCATCCTTACCCTTTTCCTAATTTTTCTGATGTCTGATTATGTCTCTATCTTATTCTGGTAGACCCTTAATATAGATTTATCGACGGCAATCCTACCTATGTATGGAGGGTAGGATTTTACGAGTTAACAAACAATGTTAGAATTAGATTGAGAAAACTTAAAATTTCTTGTATTACATCTTTTATTCATTAAATTCATCGTTAATGACCTAAGAGGGAGTAACATGATAGAAAATAAAATTATTGCATAATGATGTGTAATGTACATATATGTATAGTCATAATTTAAAGTGAATAACATGTTGGAAAGGAACTTAAGAACATATTTCTTTTCGTACCTTGTACCTGTCATGCCAGTTGTTTATATAACACATGGCTATTGTATATTAGAAAATAAATTTACAAGCTTAAGACATGTCACTTTTATTATAATATAATATATTTAATATTATTTTAATAAAAATTATGCTTTCTCCCTTTCCAATTCTTAATCAAATTCTTAATCAAATTTGTGTTTGACAATTTTACAAAATGAAATTTCCTTCTTTTTCTCTTGGGTTTGAAAGAGGATGGTGAGTATTTATTAAATTTTTAGTATATGAGTTACTATAAGAAATAGGTAAAATTAGTTATGTTGAGTGTGATTTTATTTAGTTATTATATATATATATATATATATATTCAAAAGAAGATGAAGTGAGATGTGAAAATTTCCCCCCCTGATTTTCTCCCCTTTTTATAACCATTTTATTTTATCAATTTTAAATCGTTGGATCAGTTACTACAATTAAGGTCCTCTTTATAAATCTTACAAATGAAAAAGAATACGTTGGATTCAAAGCATTAAATGCTAATTAACAAATCACAATTGAAAAAAGAGTTTCATCAAAGTTAACAAAAATAAAGACTTATGGACACTTTTTCATTATAATGCTTAGAGAGGATTAGAAGGGCAAAAGTTTGTAATATTTCATATTGATACTTTTTGCAAAAGATTCATGTTATTATAAATGGTATTGTTTTTATAACAAGTGATAAAAAGAACAGTGAAGAGCTTGCTCCTAATTTGAAGAGTTTACTTTTTGTGTTAAACACATATGCATGTTATAATTAAAATGGGCATAATATATGAAAATGGGAATATAAAATAATTATTAATTAATACTTAAGTTTTAATTATTAATTATTATTTATTAAATATTTAATTAAGACTTAAATATTAATTAATTAACAAATTAATCCTTCATTAATCTTACTTAGTAAAGAATATTCTTAAAATATCTTAGAATATTTGTATTATTTTTCATTATAAAAATATTTTACGATAATTAAAAAATATTATCAAACATAATTATAAATAAAATCATTTCCTTATCAACTGTTAATCTATTTGTAAATACTTTCTCCTTAACCATACAAAGAAATCTCCTTATTTTGTTTAAGTCATCATTCTCCGAATTAATTGAATCATTTTGGTAAATATATTTATGTTGTTGTCACCACCTAACACTCTCACAAATGTAGTTAGGAGTTGTCATCCTTGTTAATACATAAGCTGTGATAAGAATAAGAATACATAAAGGCTTATCTAAAATATGATTTTCCTTAAGAATAATATTGTGGAGCGCCCGATTGCTCTCCTTCAATTTATAAAATTCAAAATCACAAGAAAGAAAAGTGTCAAGGTATGTTTGATATGGTAGATATTGCTTACAAAAGTTTTCAAAATTCTTTTTTTTAAGGCATGTATCCAAGTAGTTCACTAGCTCATCCATAATATTGATATCAGAATATGGATCGAAAGTGATTGGATAGATACAAGCAATGTTTTGGTTGAGCATAGCCTTTTGAGGAGAGTTGTCTACCACTAAGATATGTGCGTTCTTCATTATCCTTAACTGATTAATCTCCCAATGAAGCCCAATTAATTTTTCATTCTTGAAGAAGTATGGCTTACTTTCCTTTCTTATAATAGGTTTATAATATATTTGCTGGTCAAA
Organism: Selaginella tamariscina; assembly: GCA_003024785.1. Classification (NCBI taxonomy): domain Eukaryota; kingdom Viridiplantae; phylum Streptophyta; class Lycopodiopsida; order Selaginellales; family Selaginellaceae; genus Selaginella; species Selaginella tamariscina. The sequence continues at coordinate 472,753 of PUQB01000100.1, forward strand.
AATCCAATCTTTACGAATCACCTCTTTTGCAACACTACAATGTTTGTTAAGTAAATTCAACAGTGGTGTCAAGTTGTGAATCTACATGCATGACCAAATCCTCACAAGTGCACCCATCTCCTTAAGCTTTTGAAAGAGACGGTCCAACCCTGAACGAAAAATAACATCATGTCAATATTTACCATAACAATGAATAAAATCTCCTTGTTTGATTTCTTTTTCTTTGTCCTCACGCCTTTATCGATGAAGCAAACACCATTGACATCCAACAACACAATATGACCATGAGTAACAAGGGGCAGCGTTGACTCTTGAATGCTTTACAACTCACTTGTTTGGTCCCTTTCACATTTTTTTTAACGCTATATTGTTGCCAATCCCTTTATCATTTACTTGTACATCATCCTTACAAGATTCAGATATTGTAGGTGCTGAAGAAAGTGATTTAGGAACTGAAGGCAATAGAAATGGTGATGCAAAAACTAAAGTGGTCCCCATAGTAAGGATGTTTTGAGCTGCATTATTATCCATTTCCTGCATGAACTCTATCATTTTGACATGTGACACAAGAAATTTTCGCCAAACCCTTCTCTTACCTCATGCCACTGCTGAAAATCCATGTAATTGTTTCAATACATTTGCAAAATGATAGTTAGCTAGCCTTATAATTAACAAGATATATTATTTACCTTGTTAATGTGTGACCCATGTTTGAACTAAAAGCTTCTTTAATCCTTGAGAATTAATTTTCTGTACAAATATAAACGAAATATACAAAAATGCCTTATGTTACATTCATTTACAACTATTCGTCACTCTAACAATTCATTAACAATTCTTCTTTGTTGTTACCTTCTGAGTGAGGCGAAGAAGGTTTTAGCCACTTAGAAGATCGTTCAACATCCCGTTTCTTCTGTTGATGTTTTCATGGTCAATGGAGTAAGTGAATGTTCTGTACTCCTTGAGATAACTTCTAGTCTAATATCTAGTTCAAGATCGTTCTCAGACTCCGACATTGAACCAGATTCCTCTTCAGAGCTATCACACTTCTCGGGAGGGAACTTTCCCAAATACTCATGTATGGGTTTGTTGGGGTAGTCAATTGAGAACCTCTTTATCCATTTGTTCAAGTCTTCAACCATGGTCTTATCCTTTTCAACGGCAAACACACATGTATCCCAAAGGTAACACTCCTTCAAGACGGATCCTTTAGTGCAGTAGTAAAAAACTCATGCATTACTATGAAGACCCCTGATCAAGTTGACGATGCTCCGTGCAGCCTAACTTGTAATGTTTGGATAATGTACATTGCCAAATATGTCCCTTTAGCTATTGGTGTATCGGATGGAGGTTCATGCCCATTGGAATGCAAATAGATGCCTAGCTAGTCATTTGGAAGTTTGAAATTGTTTGGCGCATTCCTAACAACCAAGTGAACAACCGTATCAATACACTTGGGATCAGCATTGTTCATATAAAATCCAGTCCAACGATGTCTATTCTTCTTGGCAAAGACGAAGGCAAAAGTATCGGTGACATAAGCAAGAATCAAGAAATAAATACATGAAAACGTAGGTATCAGTTAAGTGTGCAAAAATTCAATAATAAATACCTTCTTTGTACATGCTTGCACGGCTAAGTTTCTTCACCAAATCCTCTAGTGCCTTTTTTGAGGAAGAATTTTTTGACACCCGCCGATCCATCACGAACATTTGAAACAATTTCATGCAAGCAGTGATGTTACCCCATAAAGTCTCCGAATCCAACAACAAACATCTATAAGGCTTGTCATGATTTGTAACATCCTCCTTTATAAGGTTTAACTCGGTTCTTCACTGCTGAAGGACTGCCATAAGAGAAGGCGTCATCGCGATGTTCTCCTTTCTGGCGTTGGCATGCAATAGATTCTTGCCCAGATCTTCCGATTGGTTCACCCATTGCACAAGCATATCATCATTTGTCACATGCAGATATTTGCTGACCTCTTCGTATGTTGAAGCGAGGTCCAATGACAGTGTATTCCCAACCACTCCTTGAAGTGCCTGATCGTCTTTAGCTCCATTGCCTTGAGATGAAAAGGAGAGGTGGCTGCTGTTATTAATTTATAGTTTGCCATCATTCTCCAAATCAACTAACACATCCATCTTCTTCACCATTGTTCCGTTCAAAGGCTTCAACCATGTGAGCTTGAAGTCGTTGTCTACATCCTTCATAGAGTGAACAGACTTAACCTTCGGCATCTTACTGGGTTTCTTTGCAGACTTTCCAAGGGCTCCCCTTCACTTGTCTGCTTCTTCTTCAGTGTTCATTTTGCGAATGATTCCATAATCCCCACCCATTTGGCAAAGACCTTGTCCTCAAGACAAGAAATTAACATCATCAGAAAGGATGTTTCCTTCCCGCCCACCTGGGCAAAATCAATTGTTGTAATTTCTTCAGATCTCTGAAGATTAAAAAGAGACAAATTAATATATTAGTGAGATAAATCCCACCAAGACAATTTACTTATCCGATATTCCACCCCTTCCATGCTTGGTTGGCGGGATTAATCCCGCTCACAACTCTCTCATATAAAGAATGGTGGTGGGCGGGATTAATCCCATCCCACATTCTTTGAGACATAAAGGGTGGCGGGATTAATCCTGTCACCCCTTCCTACTAGGCATGAAAGGGTTGGCAGGATTAATTCCACCAACCTTTATGTCTAAAAAAATGTGGGGCGAGATTAATCTCGCTCGCTAGGCAGGGCATGGGTGGCAGAATTAATCCTGCCACCCTTTATGTCTCAAAGGATGTGTGGGGCGAGCTTAATCCAGCCCACCACCCTTATCCATATGAGAGAGTTGTGGACAGGATTAATCATGCCACCCCTTCCATGCTTGGTTGGCGGGATTAATCTCGCCCACAACTCTTTCATATGAAGAATGGTGGTGGGCGGAATTAATCCCGCCCCACATTCTTTGAGACATAAAGGTTGACGAGATAAATCCCACCATCCCTTCCCACCAAGCATGAAAGGGTTGGCATGATTAATCCTGCCACCCTTTATGTCTCAAAGAATGTGGGGCGGGATTAATCCTGCCCGCTAGGTAGGGCATGGGTGGCGGGATTAATCCCGCCGCCCTTTGGTTTATTCCACGCACCAGGTAGATGCGCACACACACACACACACAAAACACACAACACACATATATATGTATATGTATATACAAGAGTGTGCGAGAGATAGATTAAAAATTAAATTATACAGAGACACACTCGTATGTATATATATATATATATATATATATATATGTATGTATGTATGTATATGTATATACAAGAGTGTGCGTGTGTGCGCCAGAGATAGATAAATAAATAAAATTATACATATACACACACATATATGTATGTATATATGTATATATATGTGTATATGTATATATACAGGAGTGTGTGTGTGTGTGTGAGAGAGATAAATAAATAAATTTTATTATATAGATACACACACATATAAATTTTATTATATAGATACACACACATATGTAAATACAGATAAACAAATAAATTATCTATCACATGCAGAAATATATGTATATGTATACATAGGAGTGTGTGTGTGTGAAAGAGAGAGAGATTTCACCTGTGTGAATGCGCCTTCAAACCCTACTGCACCGCTACGCCTTTTTGCACTGCCACGCCTTGTGTGGGAGAGATGTATTGATCTAGCACATTCCACCGCTGCCGCGTCTTTCTCTTTTGTTGCTTTTCTTCTCTGCCGCCTTGAAACCCTAAGAATATACCTAAACCCTAAAGGGAATAAAATATATATTAACCCTAATCGATATTTTTTAAAGAATATACCTAAACCCTAAAATGAATAAAATATATATTAACCCTAAATAAATATTCTTTCATTATATTATCATAATCTTAAATTTGTGTGTGTGTCGGTGTGTGGGTGTATCACATACACCCCAAAAATATAAAACATGTAGGGGTTTAACATATGTGTGTCTATGAGCGTGTTAAATTTTCACGTGAAGCAATACATACATATACACATATATTATACATATAACATACATACATAGTACATATCACGTCAGTGCTATATTAGGGATCATCCATGGTGTGTATGTATGAGAGAGAGAGTGTTAAAAAATTAATTTTGCACACATTGCATACATTAATATATACACACAGTGTCACACATGTATACACATAGACATACATATTACATATGTGAATTCAATGTGTTATATACATACAGACTGAGTACATATGGAACATACATGCGTTTAATATGATGTTTTTGATAAAGAAGCAACATATCTCCCAGTTTGATTTAGGGTTTAAACTCAATGCAAGTATTTTATTATTAAATTTTAATATATATATAAAAAGTTTATTATTCGTATAAAAATACACAAGAATACACACATAAAGAATTGTTGATAATCAAAGTAGATAAACATAAAATCACAAATCATTATATTGATTTGTCAATTATTTTAAAAACTTTATTTTAAAAAATGCAAATTATAATGTATATATTTGAATTTTACTCAATTTTAACTTAAAATGACATAATGATATTAAAACACATTTGAAAGCAATCATGACACATAATATTATATTAGTATAAAATCTTTATACTAGTGTAAATTAAATTCATGCACATTTTTCTAATTATTTAATATAAATTTACTCTAAACACTAAACATATATTATATGGATGTTTGTGTGTGTATATGTAAGTCCTAGTGTAGAGTGTGTGTAACGGGTTTAAACCCTAAACCCTAAACACAAAGCTTGATGCTAGACCCCTAAACATTTAATTATTTGTATTGTAATTAACTCATTGATGTGTGTATGTGTGTGCATATGTGTCTCTATAGGTGCTTTTAATGCATATTATGAGATGCTTTTAAGGGGTGTGTTGTGTGCATGTAAAAGTTTATAAAATTTTCGTGTATGTCTATGTAAGCCCCAGTGTAGAGTGTGTGTAACTATAAATGTTTTGGTTTGGGATTTAAACCATAAACCGTAAATACAAAGTTAAATGCTACATTTATTTATATCATGATCCACTTATCGACTTCTGTATTTGTGTGTGTATGTGTCTCTGTAAGTGCTTATAATGCGTGTGCATGTGTAAATGTAAAATTTTGATTGTGTTTATATATGTGTGCAAAAGAAATATTGAACTAAAGTGAAAATAATATTAATATACACACTATAAACATATTTTAAATTATACATACTAATATATCATTTTATTTAATATATAGTCATATATAGTTTTAATAATATATATTAATTTAATATTAATAATAAGGTTTAACATTGGAATATTCTTGAAATAATAAGAAAATAATTGAGAAAATCCCATTAATATAAGCAAATATTGAATAATTACTCAAATAATTAAAATATTATTATATATTAATTTAATTAAGATAATCATGTTTAATATTAGAATATTCTTGGAATATAAAGAAAATAATAAAGAATATCCCATTAATATAAACAAATGTTGAATAATTACTCAAATAATTAAGAATATATACTAATTTAATTAAAATAATCAGATTCAATATTGGAATATACTTGGAATAAAAAGAAAATAATAAAGAATATCCCATTAATATAAAGAAATGTAGATTAATTACTCAAATAATTAAGAAAATAATATTAATATATGCACTATGAATATATTTTAAATGATACATAATAATATATCATTTTATCTATTGTATAAGTATATATATTTATGATATATACTTAATAATATATACTGAAATATTAAGAATGTAGAATAATTACTAAAATTTCGTAAAATTAAACAGCTTGAATCACTTGCTAATGTTAAATACATTAAATGAGGTTAAAGTTGGTTATTTATAACAACTCATTTAAAAGTTTATTTTATTTTCAAAAATTTAAAATTCCGACATAAGTATTGTTAGTCTGACATGTAAATTTGGAAATGGTTTTAATTTCTTACTCAAATTCAGATCTGGTTCTTTCTCTTACAAGGGTTTCTTCATTTTTGTAATTTTTTCTCTTCAAATCTTCTCTTTTTTTGATCAAGAGCGACATTCAATTGGGTGCTATTATTTATAGAAAAACATGGCACCTCAATACTATTTATAAGTAAGTATTATAAGCAAATTTAGAAATACTTATAAAAATTCACTCTCTTACATTCTCTCTTAAAATTAGAATTTAGGGGTTTAGGAATTCATTAGGATTGCATTATAATCCGTTAGGGATTTATCTCGTTTACACATCTTTTTTAGTTAATATTCTCGATTAGCCGAGATCTTAAAGAGTTCTCGATGGGGTGACAAGATTAATCCGGCCATTCCTTTTCTGCCTCTTAAAAGAGGTGGCGGGATTAATCTCGCCCACAAGTTTCTGAAACAAGGAAGGGGTGGCGGGATTAATCCCGCCAATGCTTCTCCGCCTCTTAGAAAGGCCGGCGGGATTAATCCCATCGACAACTCACTGAAACGATGAAAAGCTGGCAGAATTAGTTTTAAAGAGTTGTGGGCGGGATTAATCCTGCCCACCATTCTAGGAGGCAGGGAAAGGGTGGCAAGATTAATCTTGCCACCCCTTTCCTGTTTTAAAGAATTGTGGGCGAGATTTATCCTACCGACCAATTTAGGAGGTAGGGAAGCATTGGCGAGATTAATCCTGTCACTTCTTCGAGATTTATATGAAATCTTGGCTAAGTAAGAATTCTAATTAAAGAGGATATGTGAATGGGATAAATTCATAACGGATTCTAGTGCAATCCTAATGGATCCTAAACCCCTAAAGTAGTTTCACCAAATGGCACATCATAACAAGCCAATATGTAATCATGCCCACCATTTTTGGAGACCTCGCCAATGCTTCTTTGTCTCTTAAATGGTGGGCAGGATTAATCCCGCCCCCAATTCTAGGAGGCGAGGAAGCATTGGTGAGATTAATCCCACCACCTCTCCCCCGTCGAAGAGCATTGTGGGTGGGATTAATCTCGCCACCTCTTCCCCGTCGGAGAGAATTGTGGGCAGGATTAATCCTGCCACCTCTTCCTCATCGATGAGAGTTGTGGGCGAGATTAATCATGTCGATTTCTTCCCGTCGCAAGGAAGCATTGGCGAGATTAATTCTACCACCTCTTCCCCGTCGATGAGAGTTGTGGGCGAGATTAATCCCGCCAATCTCTTCCCTGTCGCAAGGAAGCATTGGCGGGATTAATCCCGCCCACCATTCTATTAAGCATGAAGGGGTGGCGGGATTAATCTTGCCATTACTTGTATTAATCAAGCATGACAATCTATACTTATACATAATTATATATTATTGCACATGCATATATATTAAGCACCCTCGATTCACATTTTTTTGCATATTGCATAAACAGATATCATAAATAACATAATTATTTATGCATAATAATATGTTTAATACTGGAGATAAAGTATATCTTCTTTCGAAACAACGAGATAGTTGGCATTGGAATTGTGGAAGTTTGAGATGATAATGCATCATGTCACAATATTGCCCAAGGATCTTGTGTGTATGTATGGGTGAACATTATTTGCAAGCATGTTAAAGTTTCTGGAATGAAATTTGAAGAGGGTTCTCTTGTATTATGAAATGTGGATGAAGTCAAGGCTTATACAGAGAATGTAGAGTCACAAACAAATAGTAGTACGAGTTTACCAGATGATGGCTTGCTTGCTGTAATGGATGAGGTGATTCTCTTTCTTCATGAGATCGAGGTTGGGGGGGCATCATCACAATTGTAAATCAATGGAACATAAGAAAAAACTAGGGGCCTACTTTGTGGGTATAGTTGTGACAGAGGTTTCACCTAATGGCACATTGCATCTTGGATCCCTCGTGAGGTGGCAAACATCTAAATTAAGACGGCAAGATGGTTCAACATAAGAGATGGTATACCTATTATGCAGTATAAGTTACAGCCATCAGAGCAGGAGTGGTTACCGAAAGAGTGCTTAATACTCTTCAAAAGTGGAGAGAATGGAAAGCCACTTCTCCCAAAAGGACAACCAAACCTTATTTTATTGAGTGCCCAGCTCAAGGAACAAGAGCTTGTTATTGATGGCATCAAAAAATATGTGGCATGGGTTCAAAAATTGATGCCAAAGAATTCTGATAAGGCAACTGGTTACTCAAAACTATATAAGCATGTGGTTGACTATTGGGAGACTGTTATTCAAAAGTTAAAAGGGCCTACTGTCATAAGTACAAAATTACAACACCCTTTTTGGCCTAAAACAAGGTGGTGAGAGGAGATTAAGATGACATCAATGAGCACAAACGACATAAAAGTCAGTAGTGATGTGGAAGTGTAAACCCCACACTTTCTTGGACAAAGGAACCACATATTTTGATTGCTGCAAGGATCTTCAAAAACTGATGATCTTCATATGTGTTATATCAGCCTATTTGGATGGGTCAAATTATCGACACACCTGAAGTTATCACAAAAATAGTATAGTAAAGGTTGCATGGTTTAAACCATAAAAAAGTGGCATGAGAAGGAGAGCAAAAGATATAATGGATGCTTAGAGAAAACATGGTCTCCCAATAAAAAAGAACCAACATGTTTTATAAATGTTAAATCTATTTGATATGGGTGGATGTTAAGAAGCGTTGATAAAGTCACGATTGACAAAACTGCAAGAGAATGTATATTTCTGAAGCTTAAAGCAATTACAAAATTATAAAATATAATATATTTTATATTCATAATTATAATAAACTCTTTAGTAATAGTACCAAATTGTTTACTTAACTATATAAATTTTTAAAAAGATATGGAAGATTGACTATATAGGATTTTGTATATATATATATATATTATTACTAGTATAAATTTTTAATTAATGTTATATTTAAATATTAATATTTTAATAACAACATAATATTTATATAATGTACCTCTCATGCTCTTTAATAATTTTTATATTAAGCCCATACAATCTTAAAAATATATATTATATAACTTAATACCTTCTACTTTTATAATGTTATTAATTTTTGGTCGATGAATGGTATAATTTATTAAAGGGTAATATAATGTTCTAAAGAATATTCTGTCTTCAAACATATATTCTAAAGAATATTTTTTTTAAAACATATATTATTCTAAAGAATATTCCTTTAATATTAGAAAATGCTAATTAAATAGCTAAAATTACTAATTATTAAGAAATGGGACTATAGACATTAGTTACAACATGCATACATAACAATTTAAGAGAATTCAAAAAATTAACATCTCAAAAGTTCCTTTCGATATTTTTAAAGATCCTTGCGTTGATGAGGTTGGGTAATTTTTGATTTTTTTCTTACTAACTTAAATATTTATTTATATCATGAATCACCAAAAAATATTAAGTTGATGTTAATGTTGATATATGCCAACACTGAAATATTCTTTTAAAATATTCTAAGTATGCTAGTATATAAGAACACAATAATATTTCCTTAAAATATTCTAGAATAAAAACTGATGGTTTATATTCAGATCCAAAACCAAAGGTTCATATTCATATTTATATTAGTGGTCTAAAGACACTAGGTGATAATATAGAAATGAGGTTAGAGTTAGGGTTTTAACATTCCAGTTTAACATTAGTTGTTGGTCAATCTATTTTAATACTAGTATTTTTTTTTTTTCTTTTTTCTTATTCGCTAAAATGACTCTGCTCATATTCTGTTATTGGCTTCAACTGTGACAATTTGAACCGGAATCCCTTCACATTAATCGTATCCCAATCATGCTAAGATAATGGCAAAAATTACGTAACAAAATTATGCACGCATGTTTTTAGAGTTGCAGCAAGAGAACCAATGACTAACAAGCAAAAATTAATTATTCATGGTGGAAAAGCATAAGCTTGCTAAAATAAGAAATGGCATAGATTCCTCTACAACACCACAGGAACCTAAGGTTAGTTTGCTAAAAAGGTTTAACGGCACAAGGTGGGTTCATGAACCAGGTTTGCCTAATCATTCGGATGAACCAGTCATTACATGGATGATGTGGGTTTAGTTGAACTATTATTCACTAGTACCACTCGAGCTTGGTTTGTGCCTTTGTTGGAGAAACATTCACCATTGCTGAACAACTTTGAATTGTTCATTTTGAAGTTTAAGCACTACTTTGGCGATACTGACATTGTCCAAATGGTAATTAAGAAGATTCATCAACTTCAATAAGGTAACCATCCAGCTTCAATATAAGCACTGGAGTTTTGCCTTTTGGCATGTAATATGTCGTGAAATGAAAATGCCCTAATTGACCAATTTCGCCAAGGGCTTTGCAACGATGTCCTCTTGACATTCCATGAAAACTTGGTAAGTCTCTCTAAGGCTATTAGTCGTGCCATACAGTGTGATAATATGTTATTTGAACATCGTTTTGAATAGTTCTAACAGTCTCGTTCAAGGGAATACACTTACATTGTAGTAGTGGCTTCACCCCTAATAGCACCAATCGGAAAACATGGCCATGCTCCAACCCCAACTCAAGGACTAGTCCCATGGAGTGTGAGGTCACCCAAGCTCAATGCCAAGGTTCCCTAACCCCAACTAAGAAGCAATGTCATAGGGTCCATGGTTTGTGTCTATGGTGGTCCTAGTCATATTGCAGTTAACTACCTAAACAAGTTGAGGTGCATGGTCAACCACATTCACCATGTGAATCCTCAACCCATCTTGATCAATCACGTTTGCCTTGAGAGTCTTAAGCCTTTTAGCTGAAATAATAATTTCAAAGTTTTTAGCAAGTTAAATGAGTAGGTTTAGCCAAAATAAAAGTTGTTTAGTTAGACAATCCCAAACATAAAGAGTCTTTGCAATAACTGACTTCATTCCGTCATCTCAAGTGGGAAAGTCATTGCAACACAAGATGAGCTTTGCATGGCCAGGGGTCACAAGTCTAGTTTGTTGGACTTTAGAGCTAATGCTTATTTCATGGATTGTATCTTTGCACATCGACACTCTAATTTCCTGAGGAAGCTCCCATACTAAGTTCTTGTCTCAGTTGCAGATTCTTGACTTGTGGCATATGGTGCTGTTGTTGAGGAGTTTGAGCCTATCCATGTGACCTTGGGAGATACTTCTTACATGATCTTCCTTTAATATGATTAACACTCTTGAGTATCTAGTTATCCTTGGTATAGTGGTTTGAGATGTACAATCCAACTATTGACTGGCGCAAGCGATGTTCCAGTTTGTCGAGGGAGGTCGAGGTTTCCAACTCTCCAGACCTAGCTTTAGAACCTTTGAGAGTTTGCACGATTTTGTTAGATGAATTCATCCAGAAGGTAAGCAGGAGTTTTATCACCCCAACACCTGAGTCCAGCTTAAGTAAGTCTCTAGTCTAGCTACCAACTAAGTACAGTGAGTTTATATTTTGATTTTCGACAAGGTCAAAGCTAGTAAACTTCTGGAACATCGATTATACTATTGTCCCATTGATTTGGTGGAAGGTGCTCAACCCTCATGGGGGTTGATTTACGGGCTCTCTCCAATGGAGCTTGAGGTTTTGCAGGCATACATTGAAGAAAATATTTTGATCGGGTTCATTTGACACTCAAAGTCTCATGCTGGTGCACCCATCTTCTTTGTCAAAAAAAAATTGATGGCTCATTGCATCTGATAGTGGATTATTGTGCCCTCAACAAAGTAACGATGTGAAATTGATATCCCCTATCATTAATATTGAGCTTGTTGGAGTTTTGTTGGGGCCAAGTACTTCACCAAGGTTGACCTTTGAGGTGCGAATAACTTAATCAAGATCTGCCCAAGGGAGGAGTGAAAGACTACATTTCCACATAGTATAGACTTTTGAGTATATGGTGATGCCATTTGGTTCACCAATGCATCGGCTAATTTTTAACACTGGCCAATAACATCTTCTACAAGTTCTTGGACATGTTTGTGATATTGTACCTTGACGACATCCTCATATATTCCAAGACATTGGAGGAGCACGAGAAGAATGTTTGGCAGGTATTGCAAAAATTGCATGTCATGGCTTTTATGCCAAGCTTGAGAAGTGCAATTTTGAGCAAGATCATGTGGAATTCCTAGGGTACATCATCTCGTCGGAAGGAGTTTTGATGGATCCTACCAAGGTGAGAACTATGTTGGATTGACATGTTCCACATTCCGCATGGGATGTTTAATGTTTCCTTAGCTTTGCCACTTCTATCACAAGTTCATTAAGAACTACTCCAAAATCGTGTTACCAGTCACCAAACTCACATAGGAGGACAAGCCATATGTGTGGACACCAAAGGTGGAATCTACCTTCAACGCCTTGAAGTAGGCCTTCACCTTTGCTCCGATATTGACTCATCCAGATCTTGACAAACCTTTTGTCATTGAGGATGATGTGTCGGACTTTGCATTGGGTAGGATCATGTCTTAGGTCGATGAAGATGGTCAACTCCACCCAGTAACATTTTACTTCCGCAAGTTTCTCACACTAGAGATCAATTACGAGGTACATGATAAGGAACTTTTAGCTATTGTGAATCACTTTGAAGAATCGAGGCACTTACTGGAGGGTTTGCCACACTAGGTCATAATTTATAATGACCACAAGAATCTCATGTACTTCCAGTCGGCACAAGTTTGAGTGATCAGTAGTTTCGTTGGGCCCAATACTCAGCTAGCACGGTTCAACTTTGTCATTATGTATCAACCATGTTCACAACATGGTAAAGCAAATGCAATGTCCCAATGGTTCTACTTGGCTCCTCGTCCCGGTGGCTCGACATTTGACTAACAATGGCAAGTTCTTACGGGATCATATCGGTTAAAGTTGATGGTTACTAAGGTGTTGCAAGCTCTAGTGGATTTTAATATTCTTAACATTGTTCATGTAGCACTACCAACAAATCCATTTGCTCAGGATGTTATGAACCATATTGCTCCTAACAAAGCCTCAAATTCTAGTTCTCAAAACAACCTTGATAACTACAACTAGTTCAAGTTCCAAGACGAGTTGCTACTTTACAATAATTTTGCTTACATTATAATGGCCCATGTCGTCTTCAAGTGTTGCAGCACTGTAATGATAGTCATGTTGTTAGACATTTTAGCACCCACAAGATATTTGAGTTGGTTATTTAGGATTACTAGTGGCCCCAACTTTGAAGGTATGTCACAGACTTCATTCACACTTGTGATGTTTTTTTTCTTTTTTTCTTAAGGCCCCTCACCATTGTCTATATGGGTTGCTTCAATCATCGTCGATTCCAACTAATCCTTGGAATTTAATTTCCATGAACTTTATCACTGACATTTCTTAATTTGATTCTCAAGATGACTCATTTTCTCTCATGCACAAAGTTTATCACGAGTGATAAAACAACGAAATTGATGCTTAAGGAGATTTTTGACTGGATGGTCTGCTCGACGATATCGTCATCAATCATGACCGTTAGTTTGCTACCAAGTTTTGGAAGAGACTAATCCAACTTTTGAACATTGAGTGCAAGTTATCCTCATGATATCACCCACAAACCGATGGTCAATATGAATGTACTATTTAGACCTTGGAGCATTACTTTTAATGCTTTAGCAATTACTAGTAAGACAATTTGGTTGAATTCTTGCCCTTTGTAGAGCTTCGTATAACAGCTATGTGTATGCTTCTATAGGTCAATTGTCATTCTTTATAGTCCATGGTCAACATCTTCATTGGTCATTGCATGCCTGTGTTGAGGTTTCGATCAACCCATCAATAGAAGACTACCTCAACCACCTTTAAGTTATTCACGAGGAGTTGACTCATCACCTCCACTGGGCCCAAGCTTCCCACAAGGTAGTTGCCGATTGATGCTGTCAAATTGCCCATATTTTCCAAGTTAATGATTAGATTTGGCTCCTTCAATGAAGTTTACAAACCACTCGGCCATCTCAAAAGCTTAACTATCAATGCCTTGGACCATTTTCAATCATCAGTAAGGTCAATAATGTTGCATTGCATCTTCAGCTTCTATCATAAAGACCCACATGTCTATGTTCTTGAGTTACATACACCTAGTACCATTCTTGGATGTATTGTGCCACCACCACCACCACCACATGTTGAACTCGACAGTGAACCCGAATGTGAAGTTCATTCTATTTTGAATTCCAAACTTCTTTGTGGTAAGCTTTTTTACCTTGTTAATTGGACTAGTTATTCTCCTAGTGACCACACTTGGGAGCCTATGGAGAACTTATGCATGTTGTAACTAAAGTGGGCATGATACGTGAAAATGGGAATATAAAATAAATTACTAATTAATACTTAAGTTTTAATTATTAATTAATTATTTAATTAATATGTAATTAAGCCTTAAATATTAATTAATTAATAATTAATCCTTCAATAACCTTACTTAGTAAGGAATATTCCTAAAATATCTTAGAATATTCATATTATTCTAAAAATAGTTTACAATAATTAAGAAATACTATCAAACATAATTACAAATAAATCATTTTCTTATCAACATGTTAATTTTTTATAAATACTTTCTTCCTATCATACAGAGAAATCTTTTCATTTTGTCTAAATCATCACTCTCCGGATTAATCGAATCATTTTGGTTAATATCTTGATGTTGTTGCTACCACATAATCTCACGAATGCAATTGGGAGTTGCCATCCTTGTTAATACATAAGATGTGATAAAAGAAGGTCTGCATAAAGGCTCATCTAAAAACTGATGTTCCTTAAAAATAATATTATAAAGCGCCTAGTTGCTATCCTTCATTTTATAAAATTCAAAATCACAAGAAAGAAAAGCTTTAGAAATGTTTGATATGGTGGATACTGCTCACAAAAGTTTTCAGATTCTTCTTTTGAGGCATGTATCCAAGAGTTCACTAGCTCATCCATGATATCGGTATCAAATATGGATCGAAAGTGATTGGATGAATACAAGCAATGTTTTGGTTGAGCATAGCCTTCTGAGGAGAGTCGTCTACCACTAACATCTGTGCATTCTTCATTATCCTTAAGTGACTGATCTCCCCATGAGTCCCAATTATTTTCATTCTTGAAGAAGTATGGCTTGCTTTCTTTTTTATTATAAAATTCGAGAGGTTTATAACATATTCGTTGGTCAAAAATCCAATCTTTACGAATCACCTCTTCTGCAACATTACAATGTTTCTTAAGCAAATTCAACAGCGGTGTTAAGTTGTGAATCTGCATGCATGACCAAATCCCCACAAGCGCACCCATTCCTTAAGCTTTTGAAAGAGACGGTTCAACCCTGGACGAAAAATAATATTATATCAAATTTACCATGACAAGGAATGAAATCTCCTTGTTTGATTTCTTTTTTCCTATCCTCGGGCCTTTGTCGATGAAGCAGAACACCATTGACATCCAACAACACAATATGGCCATGAGTAACATGGGATAGCGTTGCCTCTTGAATACTTTGCAAATCACTTGTTTGCTCCCTTTCACATTTATCTGTTGACACTATCTCGTTGCCTATCCCTTTATCATTTAATTGTACATCATCCTTACAAGATTCAGATATTGCAGGCGCTAAGAAATTGTTTCGGAATGAAGCCAATAGAAATGATGATGAAAAAATTGAAGTGATCCCCATGGTAACGATGTTTTGAGCTGCATTATTATCCATTTCCTACATGAACTCTGTCATTCTACATGTGGCACAAGAAATTTTGCCAAACCCCTCTCTTACTCATGGCAATGCTGAAAATCCATGTTCTCAACTGTTTCATTACATCTGCAAAATGATAGTTAGCTGACCTTAAAATTATCAAGGTATATTATTTACCTTTAATGTGTGACCCATGTTTGAACTAAAAGCTTCATTAATCCTTGAGAATTTATTTTTGTACAAATATAAACGAAATATACAAAAATGCCTTATGTTACACTCATTTACAACTATTCGTCACTCTAAGAACTCATTAACAATTCTTTTTCGCTATTACCTTCTGAGTGAGGCGAAGAAGGTCTAGGCCGCTTGTGAGATGGTTCAAGATCTTCCGTATCTTCTGTTGATGTTTCCATGGTAATGGAGTGTGAATGTTTGTACTCCTCGAGATAACTTCCGGTCTAATATTTGATTAAGTTCGTCCTCAGACTTCAATTGAACCAGATTCGTCTTCAGAACTATCGCACTTATCGGGAGGAACTTTCTCAAATACTCTTGTATGGTTTGTTGGGGTAGTCAGTTGAGAACCTCTCTATCCACTTGTTCAGGTCCTCAACCATGGTCTTATCCGTTTCAACGGCAAACACACATGTATCTTGAAGGTAACACTCCTTCAAGACGGACCCCCTAGTGCAGTAGTCAAAAACCCACGCATCACTATGAGGACCCCTGATCAAGTTGACGATGCTCCATGCCGCTTGACTTGTAATGTTTGGATAACATACATTGCCGAATACGTCACTCTTAGCTATCGGTGTATCGGATGGAGGTTCAGGGCCGTTGGAGTGCAAACAGATGCCTATCCAGTCATTTGGAAGTTTGAAATTGTTTGGCACATTCCTAACAACCAAGTGAACAACCGAATCAATGCACTTCGGATCAGCATCATTCATATAAAATCCTGTCCAACGATGTTTATTGCTCTTAACAAAGGCGAAGGCAAAGGTATTGGTGACATGAGCAAGAATCAAGAAATAAATACTTGAAATGGCTAAGTTTCTCCACCAAATCCTTTAATGTCCTATCTGTCGAAGAATTTTTTGACACCCGCCGATCCATCACGAACAATTGAAACGGTTTCCTACAAGGAGTGATGGTACCCCATAAAGTCTCCGAATCCAACAATAAACATCTGTAGGGCTTGTCGTGATTCGTAACCTCCTTTATAAGGTTTAACTCGGTTCTCCGCTGTGAAGGACTGCCATAAGAGAAGGCGTCATCGCAATGTTCTCTTTATTGGCGTTGGCGTGCAATAGATTCTTGCCAGATTTCCGATTGATTCACCCATTCGACAAGCATATCATCGTTTGTTACATGCAAATATTTCCTGACCTCTTCGTATGTTGAAGCCGAGGTCCAACCCAGTTTGTGGCAGTGTATTCCCAACCACTCCTTGAAGTGCCTGACTGTCTTCAACTCCATTGTTGAGATGAAAAGGAGAGGTGGGCTGCTGTTGTTAATCTGTAATTTGCCATCAATCACCAAATCAGCCAAGACTTCCATCTCCTCCATCGTTGTTCCATTTAAAGCTTCAACCATGTGAGCTTAAATTGTTGTCTACATCCTTTATAGATTGAACAGACTTAGCCTTCGTGTCTTACTAGGTTTCTTTGCAGACTTCTCTGAGGGCTCCTCTTCACTTGTCTGCTTCTTCTTCAGTGTTCCTTTTGTAAAGGATTCCATAATCCCCAACCATTTGGCAAAGATCCTATCCTCGGGACAAGAAATCAACATCATCAAAAAGGATGTTTCCTTCCTGCCCACCTGAGCAAAATCAACTGCTAATTTCTTCAACTCTCTGGAAAAAAAAAGACAGATTAATATACCAGCGAGATAAATCCCGCCCAAACAATTTGCTTACCCGGTAGTCCGCAGATTGTGTATTCCCTGCGGTAGCTCTTTGTGGTCGCTGAAGAGATTCCCACACGGCTTGCGTGTGTTTGAACTTCTCCCATATTTTGCTGTTGTAGTGGTTGGTGTCTGCAGCGTCCCATTCCGCGATAACTTATGGTACTGCTCGATTGTGAGATTCGGCTTCACTAAAAACACTGATCTTTTCGTCAGCTTCTCACAGGTATGCTTGAAAAGTTTTGTTGCCATCGTTCCTTTGTTATATTTGTCAAGAAGTCATTGGGCTGCCATTATTGTGTGCTGGCCACTAATGATGTAGTACTTGATTGATTTTCTATTCTCCATCTCAATCTTCCTTATTTGTTCCGGTGTTGTGATCCACACTTTGTCAACACCTTTGTTTTTCTTGTAGTATGGGCACAAAACAGCATTATGTGAAACGGTGTAAGAATTGTCGTCCTTCATCTTCACCATGAGCTCAGCTACATGTTCCTGGTTGAGTGGCATGTAATTGAAGTTTGGGTTGACGCTGCAATACTTAACCCTACACTCGTAAATCCTGTCATCCAACATCATTTCCTTGTGGCTTATTGCAGCATGGGATGCCACAAGTGCAACTGACAAAACGACCGAGGATTTTCTTCTACGATCCCAATCAACATGTGTGATCCCTGATTGATGCTGTTTTAATGTTCTCAGCACACTCTTCCAGCTCCCGAAATTTTCTAAGCAAATTGAACGTGATCTGTAAAGAACCTGAGACCAAGCCCCTCTCTCCCTTATGATGTCGCTGTGTTCTTCTTCAATGTGAGAGAGACGATTGCTCCACTTGTGGAATTTTTGTATTGTGAAGCAATCTCTGTTGAGAATACACCTACTCGATGAGTCTGAAGATCTTCGAAGTAACATTCAGTTGGATCCCCTCCATATAGGGGCTTTCGTTGAGTTGAAGAAGAACTCCACTGTCAACATCATTAGTGAACCGTGAACGTCATTATCCATAAGTCGACAAGACCACCCGAGATTAATGTTGTAATTGGCGACCTCTGAATCCAAGAACGTGACATTAGATGGAACAAGGCATATGTGTCAAGCATCGTTCAATCTAGCTTCACAGCATGCTTTCGGATGCTTGACTAGCACACCCACTTTCCATTATTTTGCTTGTCCATGCGATGTGACAGAGATTAATTTGACAGCAACCATAGTTGTTCCAATGCGCTTAACGTTTAAGTTGAAATATGGCCAAGTTGATTCCAGAATCCCCTTGCTCATCTCTTCTCCTGCTCTCGTCTTCAATGTCACTTCAATTTCACATCTGAATACAAAAATGATTAGTTCTTCAAGTACATATTCGAGTATAACAGATTTTATTTTAATTCTTACCTAGAATTTGACGACGACTCCATACTAATGACTCAATCTCCTTGTTTAATTAAATCGTCCTTCTGCAAAATAATACACTATGAATACAAATCATATAAAAACGCACACACACTTGTATAAACCCGAATATACAAAAATAATACACAGAGAGAAGTGGACGGATATTAACTGTCCAAAGCTCACATTTGTGCTAGTGCAAAGAAAGATAACATTTCGTTTTAGAACCACCACAAATGTGAGCTCTAGACAGTTTTACATAGATTCCTAGCTTTTACTCGAAATATTATGATAAGATGATAAAAGTAAATAAAATGAGATATGCAATTTATATATACTAATACACATATATATTTATATGGAAGGTGCGGCGGGATTAATCTCGCCACCTTTCTGGAGGCCCTGAAAGGGTGTGCGGGATTAATCCTGCCACCCTTCTCGGTCTCAGAGAGAACTGGGCAGGATTTATTTGGCAAACCCCTTCAGGGGCTCCAGAAAGGCGGCGGGATTAATCTCACCCACCATGTAAAGAGAAGTGAAATGAATCTCGCCACCCTTCTCAGTCCTCTCCATTGGTATGTTGTAAACCTTCTTCGTCTCAGACAGAAACGTTTGGGATTGGTCCGACTCACCAATGGAGGGAAAAAAGAAGAGTGGCGAGATTCATTCCTCCACCAGGCATTGAAGGCTCGGTGGGATTAATCCCACCACCCAGGCCCTTCTCGCAGGCCATGTGCGGCGGGATTAATCCCGTTGGATTTTGCACAGGGCATGGGCATGTGGCGGGATTAATCCCGCCACACGCTCATGTGCGGAATCTGGCGGGATTAATTCCACCGCCTAGGCCCTTCAGGCAGGCTTTTGGTGGCGAGATAAATCTCGCCGGATTCCGCGCAGGGCATGCATGCGCGACGGGATTAATCTCGCCGTCTAGGCCCAGCACGCAGCCATGGGCGGCGGGATTAATTCCGCCGAACGCCCATGCCCTGCACAGAATCCAGCAGGATTAATCCCTCCGCCTAGACCCTTCAGACAGGCCATTGGCGGCGGCGGGATTAATCCCGCCGCTCATGAGGCTAACCGAAAAACCTGCCTAAAATGGTGGCGGGATTAATCCCGTTGCTCATGAGGCTATTCGGTTAACCTTATGAGCGGCGGGATTAATCCTGCCGTTACACACATATATATATATCTATGTATATGTGTGTGTAGGAGAGTGCGTGTGTGTGCTAGAGATAGACAAATTAGATAAAATTATACTGATACACACATACATATGTATATGTATATGTATATCGTATGTGTGTGCTAAATAAATTAAATTATACAGATATACACACAACACACACACACATATATATGTATATGTATATGTATATTTATGTATATGTATATGTATATACAGGAGTGTGCATGTGTGTGCGAGAGATAGATAAATAAATAAAATTATACATACTGTTACACATAATATATGTATGTATATATGTACATAGGTATATATATGTGTGTGTATATGTATATCGTGTGTATGCATGTGTGAAACAAATAAAATCATATAGATAAACAAACACACACAGACACATATATATATACAGGAGTGTGCGTGTGTGTGCGAGAGATACAATTAACAAATCAATAAAATTATACAGATACACACACACACACATATATATATATGTGTATGTATATATATATATATATATATATAGGAGTGTGCGTGTGTGTGCGAGAGATAGATAAATAAATAGAATTATACAAATACTGGTACACATAATATATGTATGTATATTATGTATATAGGTATATATATGTGTGTGTGTGTGTGTGTGTATGTATATCATGAGTATGCGTGTGTGAGTGAAACAAATAAAATCATACAAATAAACAGGAGTGTGCATGCGTGTGCAAGAGATAAAATTAATAAATTAATAAAATTATACAAATACACAAACACAAACACACACAGATATTATATATATATATGTGTGGTGTGTGTGTGTGTGTGTGTGTGTGTGTGTGTGTGTGTGTGTTATGTATACGAGTGTGCGTGTGTGTGCGAGAGATAGAGATCTAAATTATATTATTAAGATACACACACATATAAATATATATGTGAATAAACATAAATAAATAAACTCAGAGTGTGTGTAAGAAAGAGAGAGAGAGAGATCTCACCTGTGTGTGAGACAGAAATCTCATAGCCGCCGCCTCTGCTGCCTTGCTTCTTGAAACCCTAGGAATATACCTAAACCCTAAAAGGAATAGAATATATATTAACCCTAATCAATATTCCTTCTAAGATACTTAAACCTTAAAAAGAATAAACTATAGATTCGCCCTAAACGAATATTCTTTCATTATATTATTAGCGTGTGCGTGTGCGTGGGTGTATCACATACACCCCAAGAATAAAAATTATGCAAGGGTTTAACATGTGTGTGTCCATAAGAGTGTTAAAGTTTCACATGCAGTGATACATATATACACACATAGTATTATACACATAGACATACATACATATTAGTATATATTAATATTAGAGAGACAGAGTACATATTATAGATCATGCATGGTGTGTATGTATGAGAGAAGAGAGACAATACATATTATGGATCATGCATGGTGTGTATGTTTGAGAGAAGAGAGACAGTACATATTAAAATGAATCATGTATGGTGTGTATGTTTGAGAGAAGAGAGACAATACATATTAACATGGATCATGCATGGTGTGTATGTATGAGAGAGAGAGAGAGTGTTAACAAATTAAATTCATACACATTGCATATATTAGTACACACATATACATACACACGTGTATACACAGACATACATACATATTACATGTGTAAATTCAGGGTTTAGGGTTTAGGGTTTAGGGTTTAGGGTTAGGATGGATCATGCATGGTGTGTATGTATGAGAGGAGTGAGTGTTAAAAAATTAATTTTGTACGCATTGCATATATTAATACACATATATACATACACATATTATACACAGATATACATTATACATAATACATAATATTGTAACATCAGTACATATTGTGGATTATGCATAGTGTGTATGTATGAGAGAAGAGACATGCTACATATTATGGATCATGATTATGCATGGTGTGTATGTATGAGAGAAGGAATTATGCATGGTGACACTGTGTATGTATAGAGAAGAGAGAGAGTGTTAACAAATGAAAATTGTACACATTGCATATATTAGTATACATATATACATACACACGTGTATACACACAGACATACATATATATTACATGTGTAAATTCAATGTGTTACATACACAGACTGAGTACATATAGATCATACATGCGTTGAACATGATGTTTTTCAATAAAGAAGTAACATATAATTTCTCAAGTTTGATTTAGGGCAATGTGCATGTATGTGCATATGTGTCTCTGTAAGTGCTTCTAATGCGTGTGCACGTGTATATATAAATTTATAATTGTGTTTTTATATGTGTGCAAAACAAACATCGAATAATTAAGAAAATAATATTAATAACACACTATGAACATATTTTAAATATACATAGTAATATATGATTTTATCTAATATATAGCCATATATAGTTTTAATAATATATATTAATTTAATATTGATAATAAGGTTTAACATAAGAATATTCTTGAAATAATAAGAAATTAATTGAGAAAATCCCATTAATATATACAAATGTAGATCAAGTATTGAAATAATTAACTAAATTAATTATGATAATCATGTTTAATATTGAAATATTCTTGGAATAATAAGAAAATAATAAAGAATATCCCATTAATATAAAGAAGATTAATTACTCAAGTAATTAAGAAAATGATATTAATATACACACTATGAACATATTTTAAATTATACATAATAATACATCATTTTATCTAATATATAGTTATATATAGTTTTAATAATATATATTAATTTAATATTGATAATAAGGTTTAACATAGGATTATTCTTGAAATAATAACAAATTAATTGAGAAAATCTCATTAATATATACAAATAGAATAATTACTGAGATAATTAAGAATAAGACTAATTTAATTATGATAATCAGGTTTAATATTGGAATATTCTTTGAATATTAAGAAAATAATAAAGAATATCCCATTAATAGTAGGAAATGTAAATTAATTACTCGAGTAATTAAGAAAATAATAATAATAAACAGACTATGAATATATTTTAAATGATACATAATAATATATCAATTTATTTATTGTATTAGTGTATATATTAAATATATAAACTTAATAATATATACTTGAATATTAAGAATGTAGAATAATTACAAAATTTTTAAATATTAAACAGCTTGAATCACTTGAATGACATTAAATACAATTTTAAAACACTTATTGGAATTGGAGAGTATATATGTCAGACTGTCGGTTATTTGTTTCTTTTCTGTTATTTTTAAAAATTTCGAATTTCTGACATAAGTATTGTCGGTTTGACATGTAAATTTGAAAATGCATTTAATTTCCCACTCAAATTCAGATCTGGTTCTTTCTCCAGCAAGGGTTTCTTCATTTCTTTATTTTTCACTCTTCAAATTTTCTTTTTTCTTCTTAATGATCAGCTCAAGAGCGACATTAAATTGGGTGCGCTATTATTTATAGGAAAGCACGGCGCCTTCAGTGCTGTTTACAAGTAAGTATTATAAACAAATTTAGATATATTTATAAATATTCACTCTCTTACATTCTCTCTTAAATTTTAGAATTTAGGGATTTAGGAATGCATTAGGATTACAATATATTCTGTTAGGGATTTATCCCGTTTAAATATACTTTAACTTAATATTCTCGATTAGCTGGGGTGGTGGGATTAATCGGCCATTTTTTTTGCCTCTTCGAAGAGGTGGCGGGATTAATCCCGCACCATCTCTTTAATAGATATGCAGAATTAGTCCGGGCAATGCTTCTCCGCCTTTAAAAAGAGCGGTGGGATTAATCCCGTCATAACTCTCTCAACTGATAAAGAGTTACTTGAATTTATTAGAAAAGTTATCTACGGATTAATTCGCCAACCATTTTAGGAATCTCGCCACCACTTCCTGTTTTAAATATTTGGGAGGATTCATCCCGAGATCTCTTTGAAATCATAGTTTCGGAGAGAGTTATGGGCGGGATTAATCCCGCCGCCTATTCCCCGTCGTCAGAGTTGTGGGCGGGATTAATCCCGCCCCTCTTCCTCGTCGGAGGATTCGCGGGATTAATCCCGCTGACTCCCTCCGACGAGGAAGATCCGGCGGGATTAATCCCGCGGTACTTCCTCGTCGGAGGGAGTCCACGGCGGGATTAATCCCGCCGCCTCTCCGACGAGGAAGATCCGGGGGATTAATCCCGCCGCTTCTTCCTTGTCGGAGGGAGTCCGGCGGGATTAATCCGCCGCTCTCTCCGACGAGGAAGATCGGTGGGGATTAATCCCGGATCTTCCTCGCGGAGGGAATCGGCGGGGATTAATCCCGCCGACTCCTCCGAGGGTAGAGCGGCGGGATTAATCCCCGACTCTCTCCGAAGGGGTAGTCATCGGCGGGATTAATCCCGCCGACTCCTCTCGGAGAGTCGGCGGGATTAATCCCGCCACGTTCCTCGTCGGAGGGAGTCGTGGGCGGATTAATCCCGCCCATCAGTTGTATTAATAAAGCATGAGATATTATCTCTACATAATTATGTATTATTGCACATGCATATTATTAAGCAACCGCAGTTCTAATTTCTTAGAAATATTGCATAAACAGATATCATAAATAACACAATTATTTATGTGCAGGACAATATGTATAATACTGGAGATAAAGTATGTCTTCTTCGGAACAACGAGATAGTTGGCACTGGAACTGTGGAAGTTCGAGATGATAATGCATCATGTCACAATATTGCCCAAGGATCTTGTGTGTACGTATGGGTGAACACCATTTTCAAGCATGTTGAGGTTCTGGGAATGGAATTTGAGGAGGGTTCTCCTGTATTGTGGAATTTGGATGAAGTCAAGGCTGACACAGAATATATAAGTCACAAACAAACAGTAGCACGAGTTTTCCAGATGATGGCTTGCCTGCTGTGATGGATGAGGTGATTCTCTTTCTTCATGAGATTGAGGTTGGGAGAGGCATCATCACAGCTATAAATCCAATGGAAGCAGTGTCAGAAGAGAAACTAGGGTCCGACTTCGTGGGTGTAGTTGTGACAGAGGTTTCACCTAATGGCACATTGCCTGGATCCCTCGTGAGGTGGCGAACATCTGAATTAAGACGGCAAGATGGTTCAACATATTCTGGGTTGGATTTCAATAATAACAACCCGGAAGAACAACTCATATTTGAAGAGGTTCCTTGCATTGGTCCTATTGTAAGAAAAAGGCGATTCATGGGTTGTAGATCTTCCCCTGCAAGTTTCAGCAAGAGGGTAAGATGGATCCTACATCTTCCGAAAGTGTTACGAGCATTTCCACGATTGACTGCTGCAAGAAGAAGTGTTGTCAGATGGCAGACCGGAATGAAATTACCCAATGTAGACATGTCTTTCGTATGCTCACCCAAAAGCAAAGGCATGAGTTTGTATATGCTGCACTAACTGGGTGTATTGATGGAATGGCCTCGGACACAGGTTATCAGAGTACATCCATGGTATTTAATAAGGTGGCCATCTGCTTCAAAGCTTGGTACAGTATATACGGGATCCCAAAGACCACGTTCTACCGTCGGAGGGATGAGTGGCTAGATGGAGCGCGAACCTCAGTACATGGGAACACTCTTGGTCAAAACCCGCTCTCACATTATGGCAGCCATAGAGATACTCAAGGCTTTTGTGGAAGCAAATGCAGACAGGATGCCTCACAAATGCCGAACCACAAATGCAGGGGTCAGGGAAAATCTCAAGGTTTTGCCTTCATCTACACTCAATTGAAGCTGTGTGAACATGTGAACAAGTGCCTCAGTTGATGGGGCTGCAAGCAATCTGCACTGGTACCTTCAACAACATATGGAATACTCATTTTAAGGATGTGGAGATTGCAAAACACTCTAGCTTTTCCAAGTGTGACACTTGTACATCATTGAAGGCTGCAGAGGCTTGTGCAAAAACCTTGGTGGAGATCACTGCCATTCAAAAAAGATGGAGGCCCACATGATTGCACAACAAACTTGCCGGTCTCAGTACTATGCACACCGCATGCTTTCTGTGTCACGCCCATCAGAGTACCTGTGCTTGATCCATGACAAGATGGATCATTCAAAGACCAGCATTCCAAAGCTCGTTGCAACACCAAAGTGCCTTGGAAATGTCATGAAACTTCCGATTTCATTGACAGGTGTGCTAACACATGGACACGGTTGTGAGTCATATGGACACTTTTCACTTCCACATTGGTCTAGCGACTCCAATTTCACTATTGGGTCGTTGGCCATGTGTTTCAGAAACCTTGAAGCCCACTCACAGACAAGTCCTATCAGTGATCTCAAAGTGAAGAAACAACACCTTCAACCTTTACATAATGCTCTCATGAACACGTCTGCACTTGAGGCTACTTGGGAATATGAGAGGCATTGTCAGCAACCTGCACAAAAAACAGATGGCCCTGTTGAGAGTTCAGGTTCAGTGGAGGGATCTAGCTCAAATAGTGTACATGTGTCCTCAACATCAAATAAGCTTCCTCGTCATTTGCTTTTACAGATGGATAATTGTGCAGGCGAGAACAAAAATAGGTAAATCATTTTACTTAAGGGTTTCTCAAGCTCATACTTACTTTTATTTTCTAGATATGTGCTAGCATACTTGTCAATGCTTGTTGCCAAAGGTGTGTTTGAAACAATCACGCTCAGTTTTCTTATGGTTGGTCACACTCATGAAGATATTGATGCGTTCTTCAGCAAGGTCTCCAACTCTACAAAAAGGACAAGTGCACTTACCTTACCGCATATGATGAATCTTTTTGAAAATTGCATCTCCAAAAAAAGTTGTGCTTTGCTTGTGACTGAGGTGCCAGACTTCAAAAAATTTCTCAAGGAGTATATAAAAGAAGGGAGTGATTCTTTAGTTGGTCACCTTGTGCCGCTACAATTCTTTTTCTCCATACGAGATGGTATACCTATTATGCAGTACAAGTTACGGCCATCAGAGCAGGAGTGGTTACCGAAAGAGGGTTAATGCTCTTCAAAAGTGGAGAGAATGGAAAGCCACTTCTCCCAGAAGGACAACCAGACCCTATTCCATTGAGTGCCCAGCTCAAGGAACAAGAGGTTATTATTGATGGCATCAAAAAATATGTGGCATGGGTTCAAAAATCGATGCCAAAGAATTCTGATAAGGCAACTGGTTACTCAGAACTATATAAGCATGTGGTCGACTATTGGGAGACTGTTGTTCGAGAGTTGGAAGGGCCTACTGTCACAAGTACAGAATTGCAACACCCTTTTGGCCTAAAACAAGGTGGCGAGAGGAGATTGAAATGACATCACTGAGCACAGACGACATAGAAGCCAGTAGTGATGTGGAAGTGCAAACCCCACACTTTGTTGGACAAAGGAACCAAAAACCTAAAGCATACTTTGATTGCTGCAGGATCTTCAAAAACTAATGATGGTTCTCATTACTCCAGATGCGTCATATAATCAGCCTATTTGGATGGGTCAAATTATCGACACACCTGAAGTAATCACAAAAAATAGTATTGTTAAGGTTGCATGGTTCAAACCACAAAAAAGGCGACACGAGAAGGAGAGCGAAAGATATAATGGATGCCTAGAGAAAACATGGTCTCCCAATCAAAAAGACCCAGCATGTTTTATAAATGTTAAATCCATTCGATATGGGTGGATGTCAAGAAGCGTTGATAAAGTCACGATTAACAAAACTGCAAGGGAATGTATGTTTTCTGAAGCTTAAAGCAATTACAAAATTATAAAATATCATATATTTAATATTCATAATTATTATAAACTCTTTAATAATAGTACCAAATTGTTACTTAACTATATAAATTTAAAAAATGATATGGAAGATTGACTATATTATTATAGGATTTTATATATATATATATATTACTACTACAAATTTTTAATTAATAATGTTATATTTAAATATTAATATTTTAATAACAACATCAATATTTATATAATGTACCTCTTATGCTCTTCCTTAATTGTTATATTAGGCAATATATTATATAATTTAATACTTCTACTTTTATAATGTTATTAATTTTTGTTCAATGAATGCTATAATTTATTAAAGGGTAGAATACAAAATAGAATATTCTAAAGAATATTCTTTTTCAAACATATATTCTAAAGAATATTCCTTTAATATTAGAAAATGCTAATTAAATAGCTAAAATTGCTAATTATTAGGAAATGGGACTATAGCCATGCCCATTTTAGTTACAACTTACATACTTGGGTAATGTTCAACAAACATTGCCACATTCATACTCAATACCCAGACAAGCCTGGATCCACTCTAGTTCGACTTGTGGAACTCGTCACCGAAGTGGGGAAATGGTGTCATGAACCACTAAAATATACTAAGTTGATGCTAATGCTGGTATATATCAACACTAAAATATTTTTTTATAATATTTTAAGTTGATGCTGATGTTGGTATATGCTAACACTAAAATATTCCTTCAGAATATTCAAAGTTGATGCTAATGTTGGTATATGCCAACATTAAATATTCTCTTACAATATTGTAGAATAAGGAACTGATGGTTTAGATTCAAATTCAAAATTAGAAGTTCATGTTTAGATTTATATTGATGGTTAAGATATACCAAGGAGGTTAGGGTTAAGGGTTTTAACATTCTGGTTCAACACGTTGTTGATCGATCTCTTTTAATACTAAGTAATTATTATTTTTCTTCTTCTTTTTTTCTTCTTCACTAAAATGATATGTTGTTCATAGTTGTTATTGACTTTAGCCGTGACAATTTATATTTATAGGGATGTTGCAAAGCTTGCCATTTGACAATGCAAACAAAAGCGAGAAAGAATAAAAATGAAGAGGTTTAATAGGATAATGTACTTGGTTGTTTAATAATATGGAATTTCTCTCAATCTTGGCCTCTAGGTTTTTTTAATGTGTGATGTTATGTATGATATCTATGTTTTCACAAACGAAAATTTATAATCTATTATAAAGTATGAAAGTTTTTGTTTTACTAAAGATACATGTGGAAATAAGCTAGTGTAAGTTTATGTGTATGTGTGTATATATATATATGTGTGTGTGTGTGTGTGTATTATATATTATTTAAGTTTATTATATATATTTGTATATTATAAGTCTAATTTTTTTTATATTAAACGTCAAATCACAAAGAACCACAAGTCAACCTTGCATAATCCAAGTCATGTATGCAAGTTTGTAGAGATTTATTAATCAAACTTTACATATGTGTATTATATGTTTATGAATTATTATTCTCATCAATCATCAATTGTGGAGAATAAAATGCTTGAGGATCAGTTCTTTATGTTGTAATTGATGGGCCTATATCCCATATGTGGGACTGTTAACAAAATCGTGTTAGATTAAAGTCTATTTAAAATTGTTAGAAATTCATATTAGTTTTAAGAATCTTACAAATAAAGATATTCGATATAATGTGTAATGTATCTTAGTGCAGTTAATGTGTCTCATGAAGTAGCTACAAAAGTAACAGGGTATAAGTGTTGGGAATTTTGACAATGTTTTTTACTTTCTATATATACACACATATATGTATTAGCATATATATATTATTTATAGATCATTATGAAGAAACAAAGATGCATGCTATATCTAGTATATTAAGTTGTAGAGGGAATGGGATGTTTGGAGATGTTTGCAACTCACAAAGATGTAGTAACGTTGCTTTAAATATGAATTATATAAGTAATGAAACAATTAAACCAACTCAAATGCAGAATAATGTTTTAATTCAGAAGAATATTTTGTTTGGTAAATGTGTATGTGCAAACTTAATATTGTTATTTAAAATTTATGTGTGAATAAATAGTTATGAATGTTATATATGTGATTTAGTTAATAATTATTATTTTCATTTATAGGTAAATACTCATGCCATCGTCTGTATACTACCTTAACTCCTTGTGGCATACGCTCATCTCCAAGAGATATCATGATGCCCACTTTCGGTAACCACTCATGCTTTGATGGCCGTAACTTGTATGCAAGGTATACCATCTCTTATGGAGAAAAT
The DNA here is from genome assembly GCA_003024785.1 of Selaginella tamariscina. Lineage (NCBI taxonomy): Eukaryota > Viridiplantae > Streptophyta > Lycopodiopsida > Selaginellales > Selaginellaceae > Selaginella > Selaginella tamariscina. The sequence continues at coordinate 502,928 of PUQB01000100.1, forward strand.
GTTCGCCCCATACCACCCAGAGAAAAGGTACATCCGTTGACTCAAGTGCAACAACTATCTGTTCTATTTCTTGTATGTAGAAATCGCTGTTCACAATGTAAGAAATGTTTCCTAATTAAAGATTTGAGGATTTCGTTCTTATTTCTACATTCTTAATATTCCAGTATATATTATTAAGTTTATATTATATATATATATACTTATACAATAAATTCAACTACCACTGCAAACACAATTGTCCTTGTCGGTGATATTTTGATTTTGGTAAGCTTACAAAATGTATTATATAAATACATTACAAACATCATAATACATAAGGTGATTTAAAAGAGAGGCTTAAAATAGATATGCAAAGTGAAAATTTAATTTAAGTGAATGTACAATTAATTTTGATACTAAACCATAAAGTAATTATTTAATACACTTAGATAAGAATAATCACAATCTTTTTTTCACAATCAAGTACCTTTTTAAATGAAATTAATAAGAGTTAAAATTTGTTAATTAAAACAACATATTCTCAATTGCAACTTATGTGGCAAATTCTAATGTATAACTATTATAAATGTGAATAAATAATATTTTATTATTAAATTTGTCAAAGTATAGTTATAAAGTGTGTACCGTATAAGGCCCACTTCACACTAGTGCCGGCAAGTCACCTGGTAAGTCAATCAGAACAATTTTGACCCTTCGATGGACTTGCCATTGTTCACATTAGGCTTGACTTACCGTCTACATAATCGATAAGTATATCCTACGTGGTGTTAATGTGGCACTGATGTGGCACCACGTCACGGTAAGTCATTTTGTTGTTTCTCTCGGGCACTATTTGCCTAGCAAGTGAAATGTTAAACCGGCAAGTGTGTTTAATCAACGATATAGATTAAATTTAGATTAATTAGCACCACCAAATAAAAATATTAGGAATTTTTGTTAGGGCATAGAGGCAAAATAATGGATTCAGCGCAGCCCACACTGCTTCCTTTTCCTTCAGCAACAACAAATGAAGAGGATGTTATGATTGTTGAAACTCATGCATCTGCTCAAAAAGGTAAGATAATTTTTTTGATAAATATTTTCTATTATTGATTCTTTTATAGTTGGAAAGAGGAATACCTTTAACACCCATAAAACAAATATAAAGAAGCCAAAGCTTGATGGGGAGTCCATACCAGCAAGAGGAAACAGATGGCTAAATCACTGGGTTGTGAATTTAATTCACATAAGAGCCAACTTAGTGAAGAGCTAGCCAAGCCAAAGCAGGGAGTGGATGTCTGGGGTAAAATTCTTATTTGACTGAAATCTGTTTGCCCAGATTTTAACAAAGACACTGAAGCTTGTCGAAAGAAATGGCAGGCTATTTATAGTGACTACAAAGAGGATAAGGTTGCTAACGAGTGTTCTAGGAATGAGCGCTCTGAAAAGTGTAAGTGGTTTGAGATTATGGATAGTTACATGAGTACAAGAGCTCATGTGACTTGTGTTTCCTCTGCTTCTGCTCGAGAAACTGATGAAGAGCTAAAAGAAGAGGCAGTCAATGACTCTTCTAATGTTGATGCTGCCAAAGACTCTTCCAATGTTGTTGCTGCTTTTGCATCTACAACTCCAACTCTAAGTTCTATTTCAAAAGGAAAAAAGATAGTCGATTCAGATATGAAGGAACTAGTTTTTATGGGAAAGGAACTTGTGGAGCTTGGCAAAGCATCTTAAGAGAGAGCTTCCCAGTCTATGATCAGATGACAGATCTCGTGGGAGCTCTTATAAATAAAATGTAAAACTTTTATAATTTAATTAAACTTCTTCATTATTTTTAGATAAATCAAGATTTTTAAGCCACAGAGCTCGAGCAAGAGCATCACGTCGAAGAACTCTCATTTGTGCTTGAGATATCACTTCATCATTTTGTCCATCTTCATCACCTTCATCTATGTCTTTTACATCACTTTGAAAAGTGCTTCTTTTCAGCTCATACAAAGCTTGAGTTGCTGCCTTTGACACTAAAAGTTTTTCATTATCCCGAGAATTGTTAATATTTGAACTACTTCTTTGCCCTTCCAAATCTTTGGCTTCATCAATAATTCTTTGTAACTCCTCTTTAGCTTCCTCAAACCAGGAGTCATCAAAGTTATCCTTGTGAATTATACACAAGTTGTGAAGTATGATACAAGCTCTCACCATAGTAGGTACATTTTGGAGGTTAACATCAATCCTCTTCAACAAAATTCGAAATCGGCTTTTTAAAATTCTAAATGCCCGTTCTACTGTCATTCTAATTGAAGACTGACAGTAATTCCAATGATATTGTTGTCGAGATATTCCATCAGCAGATCCCTTGTAAGGAACTAGCATCCATGTACGTGGTGGATATGCGGCATCACCAACAAGACAAAATTCTTTCAAACCACCGCTCTCACAATGTTCTCCAATTTCAATCCTCTTAAACAACGTCCAATCGTGGATATTCCCAACCCAGCCAACATGGTAATCCCATATCAAACATTTTGAGTTTACCACAAGTTAAAGTAATATCGAATGAAACCCTTCTATTGTAGTAGTTGCCGACATTTTGCTGAGGAGAAACTATTGGTATGTGGCTCCCATCAACAGCTCCTACAATGTAGGGTATGCCCTTCAAAGATTCAAAGTCATCAAAAAATCTCTTATTATTGCTTTCTGATGGCCAAATTATAGTAAATTTGTGCAAAGTCTTCTTTACAGCATCACAAAAGTCCATGGTTATTCCCCAAGCAGTAGACTCTCCAACTCCAAAACCATCACCAACAATCATAAGATTGCTTCCAAAAGCTAAACGTGTCAATGCAATACATACATGATGTTCAAGAGGGATTGCTTTCCTGAGTCTTGTGTCTTTCTTCTGCATTAATGAACTAACATCACCACATAAAAAATTGAATGTACCTCTAGAAACTTGTAATTGTTGTTTGAAAGCTTTATTCGTGAAACTTTCCAGAAGATGTTGACCCATGGCTGGCTCCTTGGCAAGGCTCATATTTGTCCGACGGTTGATTTTCTTTTTCTTTTCTTTGAAAAAATAATAGAAATACCAGACAACCAAATATATTGATGAAAAAGAATTGCTTGTGCAGCTATATTTTGATCAATACTTAAATAATTAGAAGGATCAAACAAATCAAAGCAACAATTCTGGAATTCATTTTGCAGAAATGAGGATTACGGCGATCCTAATGTGACAAACTAAGAATATTTGATATGTAAAAAATAAATTTGAGGAGGTAAGTGTCATGCCACATCAGCAAAAGTTTTCACACTTACCGAGTACACTTGCCGCCCGAGTGTGAAGTGGGCCTAAGATATGTTGGAAAATACTGCTTAATCCAATGGATTAAAACGACTGAATCTGCATGAACGGCGACTAAAGGACACGTGATAGGCCACTACCCGTTGGATTATATCGGTGATTGTTCAATATTAATATATTAGATACGACGGTTGCCTTTTATAAAAATCCAAAATGTTAATTTACGATGTATAAACATCAGGATTTGGAAATCCTCCATGGGTCATCTTTCGCATGGGATGATGATGATCCATGGTGGCCATGATTAGCGTGCAATGGGACAAGGGGAGGAGATTTAACAAATTTCATTCCAAGATACCAATGTAAGTAGAACGATGAAAACACATGAAATGTAAACGTAAGTACTGTAACGGATATGAAATGTAAGAACCTAGGATTACTCAGGGCAATGAATGCGTCTTGCTCGTCTGAATAAAAAACTATTACCCTTGTCAATAGTTCCAGACCGTTGGATTAAGCTATATATAACAAATTACATTATTATTTGATCACGTTCAGTTAGTGACAGTTCGGAAGGGCATGTTTCAGAGTCTGCTCTCGTAAATTCCTAACTCTAGGTGACTGTCTGCTCTAGGGTTCCTTTCCTTTGCTCATTTCAAGGACAGTATCGGCTGTGTAAACAGACGTACATACATGCTTCTTCCCAAGATCTACACAAGGAACCATGAGCCGTATCTATCTATCTTACATCCTCATAGATGCTTACAAAAAATGCACACGAACACATCCACACAAAATCTGGATTCCTGTGCTTATAAAGCCCTTTGTTTGAGGACAGGAAAGCAGTTGTATTGTTTGTTGAGCTGCTTAAAATGCAGTGTTGAGGAGAGCACCATCATTGCTATTTGTTAAGTTCACGCAGGTGCACTCGTCTTGGGTGTAAGGTCGTGTTTCAAGATAAGAAAATCATGGGTCAGCAATGATATATATACTTGCACCCTGAGAAGCCAAGCTTTTCTCTTACGGGGAGCCGGATCGAATAATTTCGCGGATGTCCCGGGGAATATAAGAATGTTTCTTATCGCGTATGTGTGTTGGAAAAACATACTAACACGTAGATGTAGTAGGGCAGAAGAAAAAATGTTATGTATGTATCTAGAGTTTACAATGAGCCCGAATGGATGTTAGCAAGCAGCGAATAGGCGGCTCCTCTTTCCGGATTCAACCTTACAATCTCTTGGGCCGCACTCGCTCCACGTCCAACATCGTGATGAATCTTGCAAGCAGCAAGCAACGACATCCACGGCACAGCATCCGGTTCAAATGGCATACTCCTTATCAACTCTTCAGCACTTGCGGTCCTTCCCGAGCGTCCGAGGAGATCGACCATGCATGCGTAATGCTCGAGGAGCGGCTCCAATCCATAGTCGGAAACCATGCACTGGAAGAAAGCCCTGCCATCCCTGAGCAACCCACCACTAGTGCACGCATGGAGAAGATTCACAAACGTGATCTCGTTCGGTGTCAGTCCGTGGTGACACATGCTCATGAACCACGCGCCCGCCCTCTCGCCTTGTCCATTTCGAGCAAATGCTGACACCAACGCAGCCCAGGCAACGCAGTTTGCACGGCATATCTGCTCAAACACTGCCACCGCCTCTCCGGGACTTCCACATCTTCCGTACATGTCAACCAGAGCGGTGCCTGCAGTGACTTCTACAAAACTCGTTCCCGACCATCTCCGAGTGGATCCTTCTCCCCTCCACCAGCGAGGAGCAGGCATTCAAAACAGCAACAAACGTGATCCTCGAAGGCTGTACGCCTTCCAAGTCCATCTCCTTGAACAGAGATAGAGCTTCTCGTGCATGCCCCGACTGTACATATGCCACTATGATCGAGTTCCATGTACAAGAGTTCCTCACGGACATAGTCATGAACAGCTTCATGGCCTCTTCCGCATGCCCTCTTTGGGCATATGCCACAACCATGGAGTTCCAAGCCACGATGTCCCGCTCTTGCATGCTGTCAAATATGGATCTAGCTCGTTCCAGGCTTCCGTGCTTTGCAAACACATTGAACAAGGCGGTGGAAAGCATCAAGTGGGAGTTCCATCCGAGTTTTGACATGTCCAAATGGATCTTTTCGGCTCTGTCTACATCGCCAAGGACCTCGCACGCTCGTAGAACGTGGATCAAAGTGATCTTGCTCGCTTGTTGGTCCATTTCTTCAAAGAGATCAAGAGCTTGACGACTATGCCCTGTTTGGGCATAAGCCGCGATCATGGTGTTCCATGTAACCGCATTCTTGTAGGGTGCCTGCTGGAACATGTTCCTGGCCTCGTGCAGATGGCCGTTGCGGGCATATGCTGCGATCATGATGTTCCACGAGAATGTGTTCGGAGCGTTCAACCTGTTGAACACCGCGACTGCTTGGGAGACTTGGCCACAACTCCCGTGCATTTGGATGAGGAGATTGCCAAAGTAAACGTTGTGCATCAGTCCCGTTCGGAACACGAGATCGTGCACACGTTTGCCGTGACGCGCCGATTTTGCTGCACTGCACTGTCTGAGGAGGATTCCAATGTCTTGGTGTCTGCCTGGTGAATATTGTTCTCCAGCCGATCTAGTTCCATGCTCACCTCGGGAACTTCGTATTGCGTATTGGGCTCTTCATCTTCTTCTTTGGCTTGGTACGTGGTCCTTCTCGATGCTCTACGTGCCTCGTTTGCTGCCTGTTTCACACTGCTATCTGCACAGCTTGTCAACACCTCCAGGTACCTGCCTAGCTCCGATTTTCTCAACACCATAATCACATGTATATGAATTAGTTTTCTTTTTTCCTGTGTTTTATCTCTTTGACAAATTTTAAAAATATATAATATGGCCGTCTACGAAGGTGGCCGCCTCCTGCGAGGCGCAACTTCATCCTCCCCGTCTCTGCCCCCTCCTAACTGCCTCAAAGAACTAAATCCCGACTTGTCCCGTCTCAAACGCCTATCTAAATCGTCAAACCTCCCATCCCGACTCTCCCCACGTCCGCCGGTCCCAAATCCCACCCCGAAGCCCTCGGCTCTCTCTCGTAATCCTCAAAGAACCTCCCCTCCCGTCTCCTCAATTCCAACGGTGGAGATCCCTGCCCCCGACGCGGAGGTGGCGGTAATGACAGCTTGGGAGGCGATATTTCTTTCCCCTTCACATACCCCGGTGACTGGCTGTACCTCCCACAGTCCCCTTCCTGGGTGAACTACTCCTCGACTTCGACCTCGACCTAGACCTCGACCTACCCCACTTGCCCGAATGCTCGTAAGGATGCCTCCGCAACCCGGGAGTCATTCCTACCACTCCCATCCCGGGACTCACTCTCATGCCAGGACTAAGTCCAATACCGCGTCCGGGAGGTATTGCTTCCGACAAACCGGCACCCGGACTCAACATTATCGGAGGCGGGTTCCGCCCGGGAAACGGTCGAGAGCCGCCTCGGACCGCAGCACCGGGGCTTCCGGCTTTGGTGATTGTTCCATCTGGAGCGACAACGAACCCACTGCTTTCCACCTTTGCAGCGGCCACCGCTGCCGCATTTGCACCAAAGCCGACGTTAGGAGATGAGAGATGGTGCTTTGGACCGGACCATTGTCCTCGAGGAGGAACTGTCGAACCGTTCATCCAAGCTCGCCTCTACGAGGTACCATGGTAGAGCGGGGACCGCCTCGGCTTCTTCCCCGGCCAAAATCGCGAGAGTAGAACCTTGTATCCGTGTCGTACACGTCTCTGCCGTAAAAAGACTGATTAGAAACCACATAGAATAAGTTCTTCAGAGAGGCTCGCATGTGTGTGAAAAGACTGATTAACCAACAAGTGAACTGCAGATAGAGAGACCGCCTCTACAGCGTACCTGTGATCATAATGGTCATGTCTTCGCCATGAAGAGTCGTCCTGCCGAAACCTATCGTATCCACCGTCAAAGTGTGACATCCGAGAACCTCCAGGTGGGCGTATGCTCCGGCTACCGCTCCAAGCATTTGGCCGATTCCGTTTGAACAACTCCTTCGAAGCGCGTAGCGCTTCTTCCGCAGTCTCGAAACCTTCTGGAAGCTGATCCCAACCGGAATACTTCCTTCTCTGCATCTTCGAGCTACCATCGTCCTGTTCATTCTCTTTAACAGCAGCTTCGGATGATCCTTCTTTTCGTATATCAACTGCTTCTATGTCTTTTTTGGTTATCAGCGTCCTGTTTCAGATAAGATTCATGGATCTCCCCTTGTTCCCCTTCATATTCTTCGGCTTGGGGATTCTTGTCGTCAGGAACTTCTTCATCCGAGTCCCCATAGTCAACATTCTCAGCTTCAATCTCCTCACCGCCTTGTCCAGCCCACTCCGCAGTTGTGATTTGTCCCTCTTCAGCTTTGTCGCCTTCATCAGCTTTTTCACTTTCTTCTACTGCCATTGTCCTCTCTGGAGCATCACCATCAGGCTCTTCTTCTTCTTCAAACGCCTCGTACTCCGTAAATACCTCAGCCTCTGTAGCCCCTCTAGCAGCTGCATTCTCACAATTGTTCGAACCATCCGTGACCACCATTGTAGCATCTGCGTCCTCAGTATTAGTTTGATCATCACCTCTGTTCATTACCACTTCAGTTGTCCTATCCTTGAAATCATCGCTGTTTGTCAGCATAGTGACCTCCGGGTCCACTTTCTCAGTCACCACAGTGGCTGAAGGATCCAGAACACCATTCAGCAATGAACTTTCATCCAAGCTTTCCGAAACGACAGTCACGTCCTCTTTCGCATTGGCTTCATTAGCCAGCTTCTGAGTACCAATCTCCATCACCGCGTCCCGAATATCCTGCCCGTGACCTTCCTCCAGTTCTTCCGTACGGAATTCATCCGTACTCCGAGATCGTAGCTCTGGTTCTGCTGAATTCGCATCTCCACACGGCCGCTCCCATGCATCCATGTACATGTTCAAGTCCCAATGAGAACGATCACTGTCCTTGATATTCTTGCCACAGCCATCTTCATTCGACAACATAGCCGAGTCACTTCCACCTTCGTGCTCAGAGCGTTCAAAGTCTTCATCCTTCGACATATCGTAATGAACTTCTTCTTCTTCCTCCACTTTGTTTTGAGTGCATTTCGGCAGCCTTTCATCGTAAACCTCTTTACCCTGACCGCCATTCGTCTTCCCATAATGAATATCCTCTATCTCTTGCTGCATGTTCGTCTTCACCTTTGGTGAAGGAGACCTCGACGGAGGCGACGGAGATCGCACGGTCTGAATCCGTCGTTTCTTTATCGGAACGGTTGAAGCCGCATCAGTAAACCGCCTTCCGAGAAGGCTGAGTCCAGGTTGCTGCACAACACCCAAGTCAGAGACTGAAATCGGAAAGAGCTCACAGGTAATACCTTGTCCACCATTTTCTCCTTTTCCTTTTCCCTTTCGACCCTTTCTTCATCTGCTTCGCCCTTTGCACCGTGAGCAAGCGCACTCCGCAGTCTCTTGAGGCCTTTGGAAGCTGTAACATCGGAGCTAGGGGGTCGTCTAGTTGATCTCTTTAAAGTTGCAGGCTTGGGAGTACCACAAGCGTGGCATATGGAAGTTGCTTTCTTCTGAGTTAAGCACTCCTTAGCTAAAGTTTCGCATGTGGGGTGAGCAGAAACTGCTGCTCCTTCACATGTACATGGTTGGATCTGCACAGAACAAAAGTCGTCATATCTGTAAATGTTTCTGTCCCCCTGAAGAAACAGAGACCCGTTTCCTATCCTAGAATCCTATAATAGACTTTTCCCAAGCCTGTAACATGCCCTGGAATATGTATATATAAAACCTACATGCCTCCTTACAATTCCCCCACGACGTACCAGAGTTTCGTAATCTTCATTGTCTTCGCAGCCACAAAGGCAGCAAACAGTGCTGTCCCTCGTCCTTGAGTCGGCCCATGAATCTCCTGAATTTATTAGTCTACCTTCCTCCTGCAAGAAAAACCTGTCTGAGCACAGTGCTCGCAATTTCCTGCTACGTATAGCTCATAACCAACCAGTCAACAAGCAGCCCAGAAAATTCTCTATGCCCAATTATCCTTTTAAAAGCAAATTAAAATAAAAAATAAAAAAATAAAAAAAGCGCAAGGAACTAGATGGTATCAGGCTTCCTTTCAACTTTTTAAAGAGGCAATTGCTCAAGCAAGTGTGCATATCAAAGTCAAGAAAGCCCTGTAATCCTGTTCTCGAGATCATTGGCCTCGAGGGAAAACACTAACCTGTTCATCCATACTGATGACAATAACCTCCTCCTTCTGCGCCCTCAAACATGCCGGGCATATATAGTCCGAGGGTATCTGCAATAGACGCAAGCATATTAGGATCCCTGTAGCCTGCTTTTCGACAGCTAGCTAAACCGACCTGTGAGTACCCCAAACACTCCAGATGCTCCCGCGCACCACATAATTCACAGGCCACAAGCTGCCCCCTGTTGCGGTTCTTCCCGCACCTGCAATCCACCTTGTCTCCTCTCTTGGCCTCGACCTGGTCCCGCCAATCCCTAAATAAGGCGCTCCTGGAGAACAAGACCGCCTTCTTCACAAGCTCCTCGTCTCCAGCATTCCGTGATCTGCCCGATCTCCTGTCGTTAAAGGAGATTGCCCTGAGCTGCCCATTGGAGAGCCTGGCCATTAGAACAGCGTAGCGAAGGCCCGTCCACCTATTCTGGCGCAAGCAGATGAAAGACCGACAGTCGGAGGAACAAACCCTAGCGCTGCCGGAGCTGAATTTGGCCGAATCCTCGCGAAAGAGGAACTCCCTGAATGCGGGAATGGCATCCGTGCTGATCGCGAACCACGTCGCCTGGGATAGATCCTCGTCGAACTTCCTGCTCCGGTTCAGATGCTGAATTCCGACGTCTACAAGGACGCCATTGCTGGATTTCGTGACGCGCAGTAGGCCGTGCGCACTGGGGAGCGCGCTAGGACCGCCAACTCCTGCTCTCCGCTTCGGCTTCATCGCTCAGTCGGATCGAACAACCCTAAGTCACCGCCATTGACGAATTATCACTTCTTATCTGTCCTCTTGTGCGTGTGTATGTGTGTGTTGCGCCTTTCAGGTCTTTAACCCGATAAAAGAACCCCCGTGCCAGCGACGTGGCCGCGCCCGAACCGTCGGATCCCACCATCGTGTGCCCGCCGACGCGATTAGGGCTTCCTCAAATTTAAAAATCGAAAACACACGCAATTGAGAATATTCCTGCCTTGGGTTTGAGCATCTCGAGGCGTATAGCTTGTTTAGACAATCAGATAAAGTTTTGAACTCTTGACACCGACAGTTTATGAATTGGAGAGAAACATAACCTTTTGTATACAATGCCAAGCATCGACGTGGGTAGCAACCGGAGATTTCACCTCCTTGGACGACAACCAATACTCTATGACCGCTGTGAAGCAAAACCAGTATTGTTAGTATACTCTCGCCTCCACTAGTCCAACTTCAGCCGAAAGATAGATTGTAACCAGCCTGGCTCTGTCATGTCAAACTAATCAACAAACAAACATTCAACCCGTTTAGCGGACGAGATACCAGCTCCGCTCGTCTTTGTAAAGGCTGTCAAATATCTGTCGTACATATTGAAATGCTCCACATTGTGTGTTCCACTCGAATCTACTGCGTGTCAAACTCTTTGTTTCAACCATCTTCTTGCTGTAAACGAGTGAGAAACAAGCTACACAAATGACGCTTGGCATACCGCAATAGCTTCAGTCTACAGGCGAGGACTACACTTGTAGACTCTACGCCGACGGAGAAATTGCATTTACGAGGTGATGCAACTTCTTACAAGGGCCGCTACAATACGCCTCCGCTTTCGTCTTGGCGTAGCGCGTAGTTTCAGATACACTTAACAGTGTAAAAAAACCTCTGAACTCATATTTGTCAGAAACTTGGGATACACAGGTTTAGCAAAATAATACTCAAGACTCAAGCACCTACAACTTCAGCATCACCCTCCGGCTCAGCATCATCCCCCACTGGCCTCTCCACCTTGACACCGGTGTCCTCATATCCGAATGAACCTATGTCAAAACATTAGTATATACTACAAATGCGTGGCATGTAAATGTGAACTCACCTCCATGAGTTTGCCGAGGTCAAACTTAGGCGCTTTGAGGATCTTAACCTTCCTCACGTACACGTTGTGGAGAGGGTAAATACCTGCACCATACGTATCACACTTTAGATACATTACATGCATATATGTGATTTCTGTGTACCTGCGGTGACCTTCTCGATCTCTTTCCCAATCAGTTCCGGGATGAACTTATTCACCAGATCCTTCAGATCGGACGACTGGGCTTCCTTCACCATAATTTCCCTCATCTTCTTCCGAATCTGTATGGCCAGCGTTTTAGACGTCACATATTAAAGGGACTTATAGCCAAAATACCTGACGGATCTGACTCGACTGAGCGTAGCAAGTACGCTTCACTTGGTTCAGGCGTCTCTTGGTGAAGCCAATACAGAAGAGCCTCAGCGTGTAGTTATCAGTCGTTTTCACATCAACGTGAGCCTCAATTAGAGAGTGCCATTTCTTGACGAGAGAACGAAGCTTGTCAGTCGTGAAGTCCATTCCCTACAGCAAAACAGCGTTATGATATAACCAAAAGCTTATCTTTGGATCTTACCCAGAAGTTGGTGAGAACGTTCCGGCCCTGAACATCTTCCGCCCTGAGCTTGATCTTACGATACGCATCCTCGTCGTTCCCTTGCAGGTCGGCAAGGGAGACTTCAAAAACACGACCTTTTAACCCATCAGATGCAATCTACATGACAAGCATTTCCAGATTCAGCCCAATTTTCTCGTTCCGCGTGTGAAAAAGTGCGTACCTTAGTGCCCTGAGTTCTTGTGACAAGAGTCTTTCCGACCTGGCGGTGGCTAAAAGACGATGGGGCTTTCACATCGTACCAATCCTTCTTGGAGAAGGATCGACACTGAAACAATCGACAGGTGAGGAAGATGATTGAATAGCGAAATAAGCTACTTACATCTTCTTCTTGCCTCCCTTCTTCCCCTTAGAGATCCGCTTGTTCTTGCTGCAAAGATAAACACGATGGATCGATTGATGCAATTGAATCCACGCTTACCCGACGGCCATGGATCCACAGGGTGCCTAATCAAACCGCGCCGCCGGAACCTTAGGAAAGAACCCTAGACCTAGACTCGCCTGGGGTTTTTCAACGCACGGCTGCGATTGGATCGCCATTTTTGGTATATTTTGAGCATATAGGGTTTTAGTGGACGGTTCAGATTCTACTGATATGCCTCAACGCACGGCTGCGATTTGTGACTATAGTGTACCCATTACATACATTAAATACGTGAGTTTAAAAAATGTATTAAAAGTATCCTTGAGAATGAATATACATGTCACCATCCAAGGAGAAGCAGCTTGAGAAGAGCCATGCGAATGTAGAGACCGTTTTGGGCCTGTCGGAAATACGCTGCCCGGGGGTCTGCGTCTACTTCTGTTGCGATCTGAAACAACATATAATGTCGTACTTAGCAAAATGATAGTTCACCTCGTCAAGCCTGGGGAGAGGATGCAGCACGACAGCATTCTCTGGAAGAACACTCATCACCTTCTTGTCAACAATGTACTTGCCACGGGCTTGATCGTATAACTCAATCCTGCTTGTCAATAGTTTGAGAGTGGACGTACTTAAGTATTGTTATTATCACCTGTCACCGAATCGTTCACGTTGGATTCGGGTCTGGTAAATGACATCGCATTTTGATGCAACTTCCATGAGATCTTTGGATTCCTCCCACTCTACATGCTTTGAATCAAGGTACTCCTTGATGTCATCCTTGGTAGAAAAAAATAAAGCCAGGTTGGGCATGAACTAAATACATTCTAACTTTAACAAGACGCACCTTCATCTTGACCACGTCCGGAGAGACGAAATAGAGTTTAACGCCATCGTATTTGGACAGAAGATAAGCCAGGGATCGAACGGTTCTCCCGTTGGCCAGGTCCCCCACTAGCCCAACTTTGATGCCATCCAGCCGCCCTGTCTCCCGCTGTATGGTGTAAACATCCAAAAGTGCCTGGAAACAAAAGCGCGTGCGTGTGTGTCTATTTAAACATGTGGAATAAGTTACCTGCGTTGGATGTTGCCCAGGTCCGTCACCTGCATTAATCACAGGGATGTTTGCAACAGCAGCAGCTTGCTTAGCAGCACCACTCTCAAAATGTCTCATTACAATGATATCCGAGTATCCCTCCACCGTCCTGATTGTATCTGGATTCAAACAATTACACGGTTATACTTTGAGAGGTGTAAACTAGTAGTACCTTCCAGGGTCTCTCCTTTGGCAGCAGAGGAGAATTCACGGGCGTTCTCCGTGGTGAGGACTTCTCCGCCGAGGCGTTTCATGGCGGACTCAAAGGAAAGCCGAGTTCTTGTGGAGGGCTCGTAGAAGAGAGTTGCCATGAGATAACCCTTAAGCATCTTGGATCCAGCAGACTGCTTTTGGATCAATTCCATCTCTCCCGCTACATCGAAGATCCCATTCATAAGCTCCCTGTCGAATTGCTGTGCCTCAATCACGTCTTTTACCTCGAATCTCTTCATCCCCGCAACAACGCTCCGCGCGGTGCAGCTTCTCATTGATGTCGGCAATGTAACATGCGTACCTCGACAATCCGCCATAGATGGAAGCTCCCATGGCTGCTGCCGCGCGAGCAAAGAGTGGTGCATCGTGCATAAACCCTCAGGGTTTACGGTCCTTTTTGTTTAACTAAATATGGGGCACGTGTAAAAACAACAAGCCTGGGGAATTTTATTCTTGGTAACAAGAGTTTCTCTTGATTATGTACTCAATGAAGAAGACTGCCATGGGAACAGCTGCTATGAGCCCCCATACACCCAGTGCGTGTTCCGCAAACACAAGCACTCCCAATGCTAGCAATGGATGCAGCTTCAGGTGAGCTATACAAACAAACAGATCATCCTCAACATGAACAACTTTCCACACGTTTTTACCTGAATATATCGCAGGATTTAACACGTAAGCCTCAATCGCGTGTATGAGTATGACCATCACTACCACCAAACACAATTGCAAGAGTCCAGTCCTGCACAATTTCGCAAGCATTTTAGTTGTGTGTGTGTGTGTCTGTCTCTCTCTCTCTCTCTCGCGCACACACACACACACACACACACACAACTTACGCATCAATACCAAGATTATAGTCTATGTATGAACTACTTACGTTCTCTAATGCTAATAGAATAAACTTACTCGACAAATGCAACGATTCCGACGGGGATTGTTGAGATTATGACTCCTGCAACGGGTATGAAGGAGCACATGAATACCAGAAGCGAAAGCCAGCCAACACCAGAAACTCTCAAGGCCAGTAGACCAATGCTTGTCAAAACTGTGTTCACTAAAGCAATTGCGCTCTGTGCTTGTAAAGCTTTTCCAAATATTTGCCCAAACTTGACAACCTGAATTAGATCATAAATACATGTATACGGATGTGCGTGTGTGTTATATAGAACTTACCACCGGGGCGATCTCATCGTAAACCACTGATAGTCGAGATTGCCTCAGGGATTGGAGACCTGCTTTAACAGAGGGTGCATCCCACACAAAGAGGAAGGAAAAGATTAAACTAACAAAACTCTGCAGATTATAAAGGGTTATTCCCTTGTGCATTACTTCTTGTCTAGCAAACCTGTAATGCGAAACGACTGGTTGCAGATATTAAGGTTGCCAGCCACACCACCATGGCTCCCGAATAGTCCTTTATCAGCTGCTGAAATATTATTGACCTCTGACTTGCATTTCCAGCCATGGACTCCTATATAAATGCATTTAGGTTTGATATTAATAAATAATATCTTGTGAGGAAAGCTTACACGCACAACCGAGTCTGGCTTCATGACAGCGAGTAGAAACCTCTCAAGCTGAAACAGAGTGGATTAGGTGTGGCTGGAAGGGACTAGCTGTAAATGACTCACTTGATCAGTTACTTGCTCTCCCAGTGCACTCCTTAGTTTCTCAGATAGAAGTGTGTATGGGTTCTCACTTTGCTGGGGGCAGTACAGTTATGCAAACTAGTGTAAAAAATGGAATGAGTTAAATATACCTGTATGCGGCCAATGATATTGGCACCTTCCTGTAAAAGTCTTGGTATGTACATAATACCCAGGCCGGTAAGCACAGCAATTATCACAACGTACATTGTGGCTATCAAAAAACGCCTCCTCCCCGGTAAGTACTCTCTGCCCAGCCAATGAACGTATTTCCTATCATCGACAATACAATAGTTCCCATTATTACCTGTAAAATAACAGAAACAAAGACAATATAATCACTGCGCTTGAGTCTAGCTTGTGTGTGAAAGATGTGTATTGATGATGACATATTACCCCAACGAAATCTCTTAGTTGAAAGAGCATGAGTGCTACTGCTGTCCATACCAAGAAGCGCTTAATGGGCAAGCGCCTCAAGTAAGGTCCCAAGTTGATGACAATTACTGTGTCTGTTCTCAAACCATTTGCACTCAGCGCGTCTCCCAATTCACCAACAGGAACGGACACTCGGGGTGGTCTACCTCCTCGTTTAGCACAGTTCCGCAAGACCAAGGGCACTTTCTTCCGTTTCTCAAAGCTCCGGTAATGGAGACTCGGTCTCTGCTGAACATTTCCAAACACGCATTTTGGGAGGAAAAAACAAGCATTTGTAAAACTAGCACTTAATTCGTACCTTGAGGAATTGAGAAATGGAAGAAGTAAAGATCGAGGAGCGCTCACATAGGCGCATCGATGATGCCATTCAGAAACAATTAGGGATACCGTACTCGGGCCATCTGACGGCTCCCACCACCAACGGCCCCGATCCTATTGTTTTTATCCATGTCTTCTATTATCCGACCAATGGCGATTAGTACGCGTCCGTGTACACGACACATGTGAACAAAAAAAAACTGTGTGTGTTTTGTTTCATGAAATAAATAAGAATGTCAGGGCTATGCTAATATTTTAGCTTTTAAATTAGAGCCGAGCAGGACAAAAAACCTTGCATCTAATCCCATCTCTATCATTTTTACATATAACAATGGTTTGTTTCTCCGATTGATACTAGTGTAGCTGATACCCTCTGCAACAAAGACGTGTGTGTGTTCGAAATCAAAAAACACTACACCAGACAAACTTACATTGTGGATCATTGAGGTAACGAATTGATGAAGGGCATGTTAGGGATGTACATAGTCCAAATCCCTGCAATCACGACAAAGCTCTGGGTAGTATTCTAAGATTCATGTCACATAATGAAATATCTACATAAGTAATATGCCTATGTCTACATACATTCAAGGATGTGTGTATGCATCAACATGAATCTCTAAATACTCGAAGATTAGATGTAATATTCTGATGATTCGTGTTTTATAATGATGTACCATAAGAAGAAACACGTGCATAGTTAAATCACTATGCCCTTGTATATACAAATGTACAAAACTGAAGGTAATCAACTGTATACGTTTTTTATACAACTGCCCTACATACATATGTTTAGTTATTACGTTGACGTGATTAGTATAAACTGTAAGCATGGGATATCAAGTCTTAATCAACAAGTAAGCATGATGCATCGTGTCATATTTAAAGACACAACTAGTCTAGCTCTTTACTAACGCATCACACACACACACGCACACACACAGGTAGTGACGTACCCGTTGGACGAGTGTAGATTTCTTGGGTTTGCCAGTGTACTTGTGACCCGTGATCTTCATCCAGTCTTCTTGAATCTCCTTTCTGGTTAGAACTAAATGCAACTTGGGAAGCCTGAGAGGTGGAGGTGGTGGTTCCTCATTGGCCAGTTTTTGTGCAACGCGCTTCGATCTCTTTGATCCCCTGTTCGCCTCTGTCGCCTCTGCCGGTGGCGATGTGGCCCTACTCCTGTAGTTCAATTAACGTAAACATCATATCATATGACCTAACACTTAACTACTTGTAATATATATTACAAAAAGTAATAATAGATAGCCTCCAGCAGTATGGATAAGAAGAAATAGTACTAGATATTTGTATCTCACAACATTTAAGCTTAAACTCAAGTCCAAATTGCTGTCAGCCATACTTTTTATGTAGAACACACACACCGTGTGTATGTGTGGAAAAAGTAACCCAGTAAGAGCTAGTACATTTCAAAGTTCAAATATCTAGAATATACCATTACAACGTAGGTAAGAAGTTACATGTTTAATTACACTCGTTCACAGAAACCTATACATTCTAAGATTCATTAAGTTCACGAGGTGTGACGTACGTAGACATACATTTATTACATAATTAGGATGATTACTGAGGTACCTGGTGAAGAAGCGGAAATTCCTCTCGGAAGCGGCTAGAATCCTCCTTTGCGTTCGTCTTAAAGGCGCAATGGATTTCTCCTGTTGACGATCCCGTTTCGAACTGCCTTGAAACCTCCTGATCCTCTTCTTCGCGTTCAATCTCTTCTTTTGTTGCTGCTTCTTGATCTCGGATTCATCCCCATTCGCAGCTGCGTCTGCGACGTGGTTCATCTCTGGATTGTTGCCGCTCGCATCTTGCTCCTCAATCTCGCGCTTCTCCTCCTGCGCTTGATCTTCCTCGCCTTCCTGCTCCTCGTCGCTGGAGAGAAGAACAAGATTCTAGGGTTGACAGCCAAAAATGAACCAAATGCTCACCTTTTCTTCGGCGCGAAGTAGTTGTCGCTCGGGCTCTCATCCGGATGCTGTCGCTTGCGTCCGCCATAACTGTTTTCCCTGCAAGAAATCCGAAAAATCACAAATTTCTCCTTCCTTCTTGGCAGCGAATTCAACCTGATCAACTCGCGTTGCCACTCCATGAATCTTTCGCTTCTCACCACTGCTCTGCGTGATGCGGCCTGAAAACCATACAAAAAATAAAAACCTGAACAAAGAGAAAAGGAAAAAGAGGGGAATTGCACGCCAAGGGAATGAACAAGATATGCTTCCATGCAATAAAATGCCACGACATTACCAGCTCAACCATAGCCATGAATCAAGATCAGTGCCGATTCACAAAATGTAAGATTTGTGGAGCCAATCTAGATCTGCATTCACACAAAAACCCCCCAATTAGGATTCAAATTCCCCATCGCCGCTGTAAACTTCACATTGTCAATCTCGCACGAGACCATACCCATTTCACAAAACAAACATTCTGCTCCGGTCGCCGTCCAGGCTTCCCGTTCACATAGATACTCTCTGCTTTCTCAAAACGAGAGGGAATATGCCACACAAATGCACAGGAACATTCCGTTTAACACCAGAATATGCCGACACACAAGGATAAGAATATTCAGCTACTTAATCGACAACGGGCCAAAAAATATAAAAGAAAAAGGAATGACGCGACAACAGCGTCATTTGGTTAGAGAGCCCTCTCTTTTCTTTTCTTCTTTTTTTTTGTTTTCTAATTCTTTTTCATTTTTTTTTCTTCTTTTAAATCATTTCTTTTTTCTTTTTTGTTTTTCTCCTCTATAAAAACTTTAACGTAAGAGAGTAATAGAAGGAATTACACAAGTAAATCATCTGCAATAGATCGCTTGATCAATCTGTGGTGGGATTGGCTTGATCTCAGTCCCTAGTTCTTGTTCGATCTTATACCTGTGCCAAGGTTTAGCGCATTTAATCATTTCTAATATAATCAAAACTTACAGATTGAAACGGTCCTCGTAGGTGATCAAATTTACAGCAAGGCCAAGGTGACCAAACCTTCCTGAACGACCAACCTGACATAAAGGACAAACGAGATGTAAGACAGTTAACTGAACCGGTCTACCATACACACGCACATATATGCATACGTATTTATATTAACTAAGAGTGATTCATGTTATGTAATTATGAGATTGACCACAAGAGAGAGGGGTGTCACGTCGTATAATCGTGTAATTAATTACCCTGTGGAGGTATGTCTCGGAGTTCTTTGGGAAGTCGAAGTTAATTACCACGTTAACAGCTTGAATGTCAATTCCCCTTGTGAAAAGGTCTGCAACCGAGAACAAATAATGAGAACCAACCAACCAAAGACATACACACGCAATGTATATGTGAGCATTAAAGAACAAAGTCATATAATATATGCACGGCCCAGAGAACTTAGTATTATACGTACCAGAGCAAACAAGATTGCGGCAAGCACCATTACGGAAGTCGTGGAACACTCTGTTACGATGGGATTGCAGCATCTTGGCGTGGATGTAGAAACAGGAATATCCTAGCTCTGTGATCTTCTTGGCCAGCAGCTCCACGCGATTCACAGAGTTACAGAAGATTATTGACTGATTTATTTGGAGCTGCCATTAACAAAAACACCCGACAGTCAATAAGGTGATACTTAATTATTGACATAACAAAACTTCAACAACATAGATCTCCTAATTTACATGTATAAGACAGTATAAAAACACATTCAAAAGAGGACACGAGATATACATGAATAACAAACATTTACTACTAAATCAATTAGCTTATACGAAACCTATTAGCCAGAATGTACCTTTGAAAACAGCGTATTAAGACAGTGCACTTTCTGTCTTTCCTCCACAAAGGCATAATATTGAGTTATACCCTTGAGTGTGAGCTCGTCCATGAGGTTAATTACATAGGGCTTCCGAAGGAATTTCTCCTTGAACTGCTTAACCGTCACGGGGAATGTTGCGGAGAACAGCAACACTTGACGGCTTTCTGGAAGGAAGTCGAACAGTCTTTCTACCAAAGGTTGGATCTCTGGAGAAAGAAGCTTATCAGCCTATCAAGAGAAAGGATCACTTTTAGTAAACCATTAAATTAAATAAAGAAAGAAGATCGGTTTTCTTTTACCTCGTCCATCACCAGCATTGAGCAGTCCTTTAATTTGCAAACTCCCTTTTGAGCAAGGTCCAAAACACGACCAGGAGTTCCAACGAGAAGATGAACAGGTTGATATAGACGCATTATATCGTCTTTTAGACTTGTGCCTCCGGTCGTAACCATGATCTCAATCTTGAGATGTTTTGCGAGTTCTTTGCAAACCTGGGAGGTCTGTAACGCTAGCTCCCGAGTAGGAACTAGAATAAGAACTGCAAAACCCAAAAGTAGAGGAAATTACGGTTGGGTTAAAGACAAATAAATAACATATAACGTGTACATCACATACAAGGATATATTGAGATAAATCAGATATAGATGCGAACGTGAACAAACAGCCTGAAAGTTTAACATTGGACTATATATATAGATAGAAAGATAGTTAGAGCTAGAGAGAGAGAAAGAGAGAGAGCTCATTATAAATATGTAATGTAATACATACAAGATATATATACTGATAGAAAAATATAAATAAAAGACGGGGACAGCTAAACGCAAATAAATAAATAGAAGAAAAAAAAAACATACATAGATCCCAAGCACATCAAAAATAGCGTGCAAACAAAACAGATATATACACAAGTCAGGTCATATTACCTTGTATCGCGTTCTTGTTAGGATCAATCTTTTCTATAGCGGGAATGCAGAAGGCCGCAGTCTTTCCTGTCCCATTTTTGCTCTTGCCAGAATGTCGCTGCCTGTTAGAGCAATTGGGATGCTCTCTTCTTGTATAGGGGATGGCCGTTCGAATCCCTTCTCGTATATTCCCATTAACAGCTCCCTCTTCAGGAAGTAATCTTCGAATTCGTTTCCTTTAGTAGCTGTTACATCCTGAACAAACGAAAGCAAATAGAATGTAAAATATATATTATGGAATGTCATACATATAACTATGAAGTGCAATGACTTACTTCGGTTTTGTACCGATTGTCCACCGGTGGAGTTTTTAGCTGTAACTTCCACTCTTGCAAGCTGGAAAGCAGACAATTAGCTCGAACAAGATTAAGAAATACTAAATAGACATTTCAGATACCTTGTGCTTGCTGGGACTTTGGCATTAGCATCGATTTCTGCAGGCGGGCCGGAAGAAACCAT
Organism: Selaginella tamariscina; assembly: GCA_003024785.1. NCBI lineage: Eukaryota > Viridiplantae > Streptophyta > Lycopodiopsida > Selaginellales > Selaginellaceae > Selaginella > Selaginella tamariscina. Next base: position 524,227 of record PUQB01000100.1, read on the forward strand.
CTTGGGCTGCTGGGCAAAGGATTGTTGAACCCTGGGGCCTTGAGCACGAACCGGCCGCTGATAATGTTGCATCCTGACAATAAGGGGAAATATTTAAGAACCCCTTCAGTATGAGCTGTGGATCCCGCCTTGCTTCTTGATACTCCCTCTAACCTACACACTAGTCCAGCTTCTGGTTACCTTACAGCACCCAAATCTTGGCGCACAGGCATGGCGCCGCCCGCCGCCAGCACGAAAACAATGTGATGCTTCTACCCTAATCGCCGCCAAGCACTGACCGTGAATTGCTCTGCTCGCTCGCACTAGGGCTGCCTGAAGACGGAAAAACTAGGGTTCTTCGCCAGACGCGCGCACTTATTTACAAGCCTTAATCACGAGAATAGGAATATTCTCATGCCTGATCCCGTTCGAATCCTACGCAGCTTGACTTTTAAAATGAAATCGGATTAATCTTCAAGGAACTCAACGGACAAGAGAATGTATCGTCTTCCTCTCCTTGTGATGAATGCTGCTCTGCTGCGGCCTGGGTGCGATCCGCATGGTGGAGCTCACAAGTGCATAGCCAGGAACAGAATGCGATTGTCCCAAACCAGAGGACTCCATTTGAGACGGGCATGGCGGATCCAGAGAGGGCAAGGCTTCTTCTTGACGATTCGAAGAAGCTCAAGAGCTCTTGCTGGATCTCAGCTTACTCTACCCTCTTCAACAGCTGCAGAGGTACTATACACAATTTTGTGTGTGCCTGTGTGTGGATGTGAATTGTATATGCAGACGTGCTCAAGGACGACGAGAAGAGAATGAGACTAGCATACAAGTTTGTGGATTGCTTCTTGAGGGATTCTGGCAAGCCTGCACTGAAGCCGTGCTCCGGCAGTGTGATTGTAAAAGATTGTACCAAGTCACTCGCTGACCACCACCATCAGCTTCTCTCCAGTTTCTTCATTGACATTTCTTCAATTTGCTACCATCTCCAGTAAGTCAAAGTTATTATTATAAATGCACACTAACCATCTTTGTGAATATACGTCTCAGTGCCATCTAAACACTTTCTTGTGCATATACAGGAGCGAGGCATTCAAGATGGAGACTGAAGAACTGATTGTGGACCTGAAGAACTCCGCGCATTGGGTAGAGAACAGATTGGTAGCAATGCAAGTGGAATCCAAAACCATCCTGGAAAACACGGACAAGATTTTCAGTTCACAGCAGGGTTTAGAACACGAAGTGGAGACAATACAACAGGGACTAGTACAAATACATGACAATATAGACAAACAGATAGTATATTTCAAGGAGTACGGGGAGGAGGCAAGCAAGCATTTAGAGAGTATAACAGAGTCTCAAATGGTGATTTCGGAGCAGCAGGATAAAATGGCACATCAACAACAACTTCTAGCTGCTAATCTGGAAGGAGAAGTTACTAACTTACTATCCAAAACCGAAGATATCAACACCAATGTGGTGAAATCTCTAAGGTGTGTGCTGTGATTGCTTTAAATGCGATATGTTTGTGTGCGTCTGCGTGGATGCGTGTGGTTTCACACACTCGTTTGTACTATGTCGTGTATCTCTCTCTCTCAAATTCACACACAGCATGTGAATGCATTTACTGATGTATTTTTATCTGTGAAGTGGTCAGGAAGAGTTCGTTATGGGCCTTAAAGCAGCTTTGAGCACGTTATCACATATGAAGGCGCTGCAGGATGACCTTCACGAGAAAACTAAATCCCTTGATGAGTTTCATCTACGGCTAGGAAAAGGATCCGAATCCATATTGAAAGCTCAGGAGGAGTTTTCATTAAAACTGGTAAAATCGTTTACTTCAACTATAAATATGTACATAACATACATACTTAGACATAGAGGCACTGCGCATGTTTATACGTCTGTACACAGGCTGAGGTTTTTACTTCTTTGGAACGGCTGTTCTCGATACACGACGCTATTCGTAATGAGTCCCGGGGTATTAAGGCTCTTATGTTTTACATTCCTGTAGCTGTCTTTAATATTTCTTAACAAACACCAAGCAAACAAATATAGCTCGGGCTATGTTGTTTTTGGTAAGTTTTGGGTTTATAACATACACGCAAGAAACATTACACATTGTTTACAGGTCTATGCATTTCATTGGGACTGAGTTTTATTTGGTGGGAGTTAGCCATGTAAACACACTCTGGATTCGAGGAACGTATGCAATATTAGCCCTCGGTTACATATTCTATTGCATCGTCACTTTCAGGTTTGTGTATGTCTTGCCATGAAATTTACCATGTGTTTGTGTCGTTTGTTCTTCCCTTCATATATATGTAATACACAATCAGTGTGTACTCTGTGTGTGTATGTGTGTCTTTGCGTTTGCATGTTCCTACCGTGCCGTGTGCTGTTCGCAGGGACTATGCAGCTATGAGTTATGATATGCTTTTAGATATGCAGAAGCGGCTTGACAAAAACATAAGCTTGTTAGAACCTTTCAACTTTCAGACTACTATTTCTGGTATTTCTATATGCTAATGTTTTGAGGAATGCCTGTATATAGACTATAGGCATCAGCATCCATTTTAGCATTATCCATAAATTTATTATAGAATTCACAATTAATTAAACACATTGTGTGTGTGTGTGTGTGTGGATGGGTGGGTGTTGTGGCTACTAGACTTGGTGCTGCGTGTGTGCAGAAGAATTCATTGAAGATTCAGAGTCTAATAGCAGTTCGACTCATATACCGTTTAAGGGGTACGAAGATGAATACGAACGGAACAGGTAATTGTTAATTAGGTCAATGTATTATTATTGATCTCTTTTATTTATTTAACAGGAAAGATGACGATACTGAAGATCCTGATTATATTCCGGAAGATGAGTCAGATTCCGAGGATCTCCAATGTGTTTTCGACAGGGTTTACGATCTTCGACAAGACGTACGAAGGTTAGATATACTTGAAAGTATAGTATGAAAGTGTATACATACACATAAGTTTATATATATATATATATTTACGTATTTGCAGAAGCCATCGCCCTGTTTCACGCAGTGCAGCAACTTTGGAGTGGGAGACGGAAGAAATGTTCATAAGCTTGTTCAGGTGAAGGTGTGTTTAAAAGTTCATGTAAGGTGTTACCTCTACTTAACAGATCGTTAACTCCGAGGTGAATGAAGGACGTATATTGCATTTGTCAGAAGCTGCACTGAAGCTACTCGATAGGTACACACGCACGTGTACGTGTGCGTACCTTATCTGGTTTTGTAACAGCAGGTCGGTTGCCGGATTTGAAACGGGAGCAAAACACGTTATCCAGACCGTTGATCTAGGAAATCTGCTGAAGTGGCTGAGGTAAACCAACCGTCACTGGGAGAAACAGAAGGAAGAGAGAGAGAAGAGATTTGGTAGAGAAATGTCGGGGTGCAGCAGTGCAGGAGCAGGATAAGTGGGGGGTTGATGAAGTTGAAACTGCCCAAAGTGAGGGTTGGTAGGAGAATATTTGGCAAAGGGGGTATACTCGCAAAAGCAAAGAAGGGGTGCGCGTCAGGGATGGCGCCTCCCTGTGGGGGCGGCCCTGACAGCACCGCCGCCTCCACTCCTCGGGTAAAACTATCTCTCATTGCCTATACTTATGTTTTTTTATTTATTTATTTTTTACTCATTAAATCAGGAGAGGACCAAGCTCAATCAAAAGGCTGCAAAGCTTATGAGCCAGTCAACAAAGAGACGGCTTGCTGTGAGTGCAGAATCCGATTTCTCCAAAGCCGCAGCTTATATACCAAGGGTTAGTTACGCATATTCATAATCATAACTACACATACGGCCTAGAGTTTACACACACACAAAGTTGTTTGTGTGTGTGTGCGTTATTGTGTTTTGATGTAAAAGACTGAAAACATAACAAACCATTGGAGTTTTCTACTGCAGGCAATTGAAAAAAATGAAGAAACTCGGCAGCGTATACAAGCCGCATTGGAGAAGAACTATTTATTCAAATCTCTCGACAAGGAGCAAACAAAGACGGTACTCTCTCTCTCTCTCTCACACACGCACACACGCACACACACGCACATCAGCCGCACGTGTATTGTTTCCGAAGAATATAAATAGCTATGTATATAATCCTTAAACGTGTTTCAGGTGGTGGATTCAGTGGAGGAGGTCAAGTACAACGCTAATGACGTAATAATCAAACAAGGTGATGAAGGTGACAAGTTTTTTCTCATTGAGGTACATTATAATAGTTTTATAGTATAATCCGATACTCAGCAAATCTATGAGCATATAAATAATTTAACTATCATAGTATATTGTAATAAATTAGTTAAATCTGTAGGCAGGTGAATGTGAGGTATGGTTGAAAGATCCGGAAAGATTACGCCCAGAAATGGTGAAAAGATATGGTCCTGGGGATACATTCGGAGAGCTTGCACTTCTTTACAATGCTCCTCGTGCCGCAACTGTGAAGGTTTTCTCACTACTTTTTATTAGAGTTGATAAATAATAACAATAATTGTGTGTGTGTGTGTGTGTGTGTGAATGTGTATTAAGTTTTATATGGACGCAGGCAATTACAAACTGCATATTGTGGGCAGTGGACAGGCTCACTTTTAGATCAATACTTATGCAAACTACAAACAATAAAAGACAGCTGTATGAAAAATTCTTGCAAGAGGTGCCGTTGCTAAAGGTGCTCATATATGGATATTGTATATATGCTCTCTCTCTCTCTCTCTCTTCGTATTCATATTCGTTACTTGTTCAGACGTTAACACCATATGAAAGGTCAGCTATAGCAGATGTGCTGGTTGCTGAGTATTTCGAAGCCAATGAGGATATCATAGTTGAGGGTCAAGAAGGAAATAAGTTCTATTTCCTAGAAGAGGTACTACAACATTTTAATTGATAAAATGATTGATTCATATTCATTCAATTATAGAATAATTAAAGAAGGTACGAAAATATTATATCATTTGTGTTAAAGGGAGAAGCAGAGGCAACAACTGGAGACAAATTTTTGATGAAGTATAAAAGAGGTGACTACTTTGGCGAGTTGGCGCTGCTCAGCAACAAACCAAGAGCCGCTACCGTCAGAGCTACCACAAAATGCAAATGTGTTTCCATCGACAGGGAAAGCTTCAAGGTATAAATTGTGTGTATTAATATAATGTATGTGTGTGTACTTCTGCGTATGTATACGATTGCAGAGGCTATTGGGGAAGGTAGAAGATATTCTAGAGAGGAGAAAAGAGGAGTATGGGAAAGACGTTGCAGGCACAAGTTGAGCTAAGAAGGTTTTATTAGTACAGTAACAGGTTAGTATTTGTTTAAGCAGTATGTACTGTATTTATTCAATAATGCAACCAAATATCTCTTTGAAGTGAACTGTGCGAGAGATGTTGAGTCAGGTCTCTCTCTCATACATACACACAACTACTGTGTTGTGCTGTGGTGTTTGTTTGTTTGTGTGTGTGCGTAATGTGTGTCTATTACTGTAATATATTGTTAACACTTCAAAGTTAGGTGTCCTGTGTGTGTGTTCATATAGTATTTAGATATAACAGAATACTTGTTTCATACACACACATACACACTCACACACATCAAGAGTTGAAACAGCGAGACTTGTTGGCTGTATATATGGCTAAGTATATATACACACACAAACTTATGCATGTATAAGTACTTTATGGCACACCATGGGACAGAAAGACTCAAGGCCTGACGAATAATATACCACACATGCTCAAGAAGCCATGCACACGCTCGCGCACACACACACACGCATATTCTCTATATCTTATAGTTGGCAAGAACAATGAACTTGCAATGGTTGGTGACCAAATGATGGCTGCTCATATAACAGCAAACATCACTCTTATAGACTCCCTTACAGCAGATCTCAACTGATTTTTCGTGCACTCAAAGTATATTATTTAATAGGTATATAAAATTTATGTAATTTTAAATAATCAAGGTTAATTACATAAGCTTTTTTATTGTATATATTATAAAATGATGATGACTAAATAATGTCATTTCTACATGAATGATACTTCTTTGTAAATAATTAACTATGTTTATAATCATCACTTATAATTTAACAAATTAAAAAAAAGAAATACTTACATCGTATAAATATATTAATACTGACGTTATAAGATAATTATGGATTATTTTAATGACTCGGGGTTAGTTGAAGGAATTTTCCTAAACTTGCACTGTTTGAACTTTGATCTGAACAATGTATAGACTAATAAATTAAGTAACGACACATATCATCACAAAGATTAAACTATAATAATAATCAGCAATTTAAACACATGCTCACGAATGTATACATAAAACCATGGAATTCATGTATTTGTCCGGTGAATATTCCCTTGATCTAGAAACCAGCTTTTACATCTAATAATAAACAAAATTATCTTCTATTTGTTTGCACTCACATGTTTAACAAATTGTGTGTTATATTCATACCTGGGTTAGCTTATATATTTAATAATGTATGTGGGTAACAAATGATGCAGCTTACATTGTATACGACAACATTTGTGAACTTTGCTCACCCGATCCAAAAGCTGAATAATGTTGTTTATATATAATATTTAATTATAGATAATATATACTCCTTCCCTATTTAACCTAATTGTATATTATATAAACAAGAAATTCTAAGAAAGCGATGTCAAGAGTATTTCTATTGTTCAAAAGGAATGAATAGATTTGGGAAAATTGTGAATAATTGAGATTTTAAATTAATATATGATTTTTAAAATTACATTAAAATTTTCTTTATGCTTTTTGATTAATTTATATGTAACAATAACAATTGATATAACATGACTAAATTTACAATAATAAAAACTGCTTCTAAAGGCTGGGCTCTCTTGGAGAATGGGCCCCAATGTGTATAAGAAATTGAAAGTAATTAATATTTATAAAGTTGAGTCTCTTGTAAAATGGATTTTGAAGGTGTATTGCCTATCTTTTCTTTATTTATTTTTAATTAACATGTAATAAAAACTCATTCACAAGTAAAGAAGTATGTAAATATAAAAATGTATTAACCTTAAAAACCTTACATTTTAATTTATAAAAACTCAATAAAAAATTTTCTATGTCATATCCTATATCCTTTTTAAAAAGCATTATAATAGAAATTTAGATTGAGATTAAAATTGCAAACTAATTTAAAATTGAAATTAAAAATCTTATTAAGAAGGACTAATTTGCATAAGGGGCCTCTTAATTATAATACTTTTAATTTAGATTTCTTATGAATTAATATATAAATTTATTTAGGATTAATGTATTTTTGGATTAACATGTTTTTTTAATTTAAATACATATGTAAATGGATGTTTGTGCAACTCAATAAATCCATTAAAGAAAATATTAATTTCTTTTGAATTTCTTATACATGTCTTAGTAGGAGGGCTATTTAACAAGTGTTCCTTTAAAAGTTAAAAGGGATTACAACGACCTTAATAAAAGTAAAGTTAAAAAGCTAAAAGATGCTCTTAATAAATCATAATTAAAAAGTGTATATTTTAACCCTAATTAAACAATTTAAATTGATTGAGCTCATTAAGCGTGGGTGAGTACCGAGGATCATTAAAGTTATCATTCGGTCGGAAAACCCAACAAGCAACAGCATTAAAATGAATGATGAAATGCATATTGCGGAGCCACCTTACACATGAATATAATCTTCTTATTCATACAAGCTTAGGAATGACGACGTATGTAGAAACTAGTGTGAGCTGCTGCTTTGGTACTTGTTGATGATGAGAGGTAAGCCGTGGAGAGGCTTAAGAGTTAGTTGAGGCCAGGGTTATGGCGATAGTGCGGTGACAATTGAAACGAGTAGCGCTGCAGAATGGCACACAATACCACCTTGGCCTCGATCAATGCAAATGACTGCCCAACACAGACACGGGGGCCGAGAGAGAAAGGGAAGAAGGCATTGGGATGCTTAGATGCCCGTGAAATCCCGTCTTTGAAGCGGTCGGGATTGAACTCATTTGCATCCTCTCCCCACAGCTCCTTATCATGGTGAATTGCCAGCATTGGGAAACGATACTGCTGCACCCTTTGGTACGTAGAAGCCATCCTCTAGCTTACTGTCCTCAAAGCATCCTCTATCGAATGTATAGCAGGCGGATATAATCTCAACGACTCATTTAGAATCATTCCTATCTGCACAAAAGTTTATTAAGCGTTGTATGTATGTATGTAATGTATACGCATACCACTTTGAGTTTGTTAATCATCACCATCAGGAACACCCCCTTGCACACATCCACAACCTCTGCACGAGCACGCTCCTGCCATGTTGGATATGCCGCTAGCAGCATCACGCTCCAAGACAGTAGAGTAGCCGTAGCTTCATGGCCAGCAAAGTAGAAAGTTTTACACTATGAACAGGTTCTTAAAACTTCTGCACGCTTGTAGAAAAGACTAGCTTACCTCGTCAACGAGCATGTTGTCGTTGAAGTTGTCGTCGTTTCGCTCTCTGTTAACATTAATCCCAGAAGATCTACCGTAAGAATCACTCGCTCCCGTTTTTACACGCTGCCGACGCTCATTGATTATTCCAAGTAGCAAACTGTTTAGCTCCCGCTGCATACGCTTGATTCGAACGTTCACGGGCAGTGGAATGTGCCTGCAAAATTAACACGTAAACACACAAACGTATTAAATTGTTACACGCACGCACAACCTGAAACCTGGAATCCAGTTAATGCGTGGAAACAGGAAAGTGCTCCGGAAAAGCTGAGAAAATCTCAAAAACTCTCTGGCCTTGAGCATAGTTACTTCCAAATGCTGCGTGGGAAATAACATCCGCAGTTAATTTATGAAAGTCTTTAGCAACCTCCAATTCCGGTTGGTTCTGGAGTTTAGCTTCCCAGCTATCTAACATGTCATCGCTGCACTTTGCCATGCTGTCTATCATCTTCTTCAACTTCTCGAGATGAAAAGCCGGTGAAACAACTCGCGGTGGTGGCTCCATTCTTCACCATTCACAGCACTAAACCACGGCCAAGGAAAGCACAATTCCCCTCACCTGTACCACCACTCAAAACCCAACACAAGAGTCATCTCCTTAACTTACCATGCTTTCTGATTTCTGAAACTGTGACACCTTCTTTGACAGTATCTCTCTAATGAGCTCTGGTTCCGAAACCATGATTCTAGGCTCGGGACCCAACCAGTAAACGTATCTCTTTCCTAGACAAATCAGCACGTTATTACGTGTTTAAACGTGATATACATACCGTATTGCTTAGACCACATGGAGTAATCTGGCAGAAGGCGCTGCAGGATGTCGTGGTTAATTCCATCCATGTCGTGGTTCTTGTCAGCCCGCCTCATCAAAGCTATGTCAACAAGGTTCCCTGTCATCAATTTGTAAGGAGGTCCATGAATTCCTTGTGCTCCAATCTTTGCAGCGAGCGACCGAGGCTTCCACCAGAACACCTCAACAAATCGCCATAGCAACAAGCATGAGATGAGCGCTACTGCAGTCAGGAGCGTTTTGCCAATCTCCATTTCCATGTTTGCCAAATGGGAACTTAAAACCACTTCAGTATAAATGAAAATTCCATGTGTCACTCTTTATTTGTTTAAACCACACACACTTAGACAAGACTTACATATCATTTCATTGACTTTTAAGCGAGCACATTGGTCCTGGAACGGCACCGTGTCCATTATAAATCCAATAATTTTTAAGTATAAGAAATAAATATAAAAATGAATAAAGTATTTAAAATATGATTATGCTTATATATCTCAAGGGTTTTTAAGAAAATGTGCTTATAAATGTATATGTATGTAAATTTTAAAAATATATTCATAAATCCTTTAATGTTTATAATTAATTTAATTTATAGAATTATGTTTTAATATATATTATGACAAGAATATTAGAATATGTTAAGTTTGGTTTTATATAGGATTTCAAAAGAATTATAATAATAGTGGAGGTAAAATAATATATATAAAAAATCTAGATGTTAATTCTAATTTAAATAAATTATTTTAGAATTAAGATTAATGAATTAAGGCAGAGGATAAACAAGAGAGAAAGAGAGAGACCTAATACATAGTATTTTCATTGTAAAGCAATAAAAACGTAAGCCGATGTGCTTATAAATATAGTAATTATAAATTATAATAAATTGAATAATAAATGGAACTTACAAAAGAATCTCTGAATATGCTTTTTTAACATATTCAGTGAATCTAAGTTAAATCAGATGATTAAAGAGAAATGCATAGAAATATGAAAACACACGAAATGAATAAACCTATATCTATGGTGACTCATAGCATGTTGTAGAAGAAGCGTTTTCATAATGTGCCCACGTTTTATATATATCTCTCTCTCTCTCTCTCTCTATCTATCTATCTATATGATATTAAGAACCATGGCATGCAAGTACACATACTTTGTACAATGTAGAGCTTTATACCTGTTAATATTACCGTTTTATTTTTTATATTATGTCATTAAGCTTAATATTAATAAACCATACCTAGCATGAACAGTTGGACGCATAGTTTGTGCTCGCATTAAAGAGATGTATATTCCTGTGTAACGTGTGCATGTACATGTACACACACACCACACACACACACACACACAAAGTGTGGAACATATTTCTTTATACAGATTATGTAAATAATATGAATCTCAGTCCATGTTTGCGAGAATAAACATGTATATAAGTTCGTATCATGTTAAAGAGTTGTCACTATACATAATCAATATCATTGGTCACATCCGAGAAAATTTACCTCTTCAACTAACCCGAGATCTATGTATTACTTAATTGATATGCATCATATGGTATCTCCAGAAGAACCACATGACCTGTGTTGTATGTATAGAGAGAGAGAGAACAGATGTTTAGGCGCTCAGTTCATCTTGGAGTTACGGGTCTGCCAATAGAAATACAACATAAATATCACTGTAGATACGTTTTTGTATCGCAGTTTACCTGAACAAGCTTGCAAACATTTCTTCAGTCTCCCAATCCAAAAGTGCTGCACTAGGTGCAAGAGGACGATTGCGTCTGTGGTAAGATATACTGTATAACTAAGATATTATCACAGCATCTTATTCTCCAAATCTGAGCTAAAGTGTACATGTATCCATTTGCGTGCGTGTATGTTTGTATTTAAGCGTATAGTTATGTGGTATCTATATAAATATGTTTACCTCCGTACTTTGCGACGGAGATCGTACTGTCTAGCTACAACAGATTCATCCTCGGAGTCAGAATCTTCTTCTGGACCATAATCAGGATCCTCGGAATCGTCATCTTCCCTATTTAATCCAATAAGTAATTGCACAATTATTCTATTTCATTACCTGTTCCGATCGTATTCATCTTCGTATCCCTTAAACCGTATACAAGTAGAAGATCACTACAGTCTCCAGTAGAGTCTTCACCAGAATCATCACTCTGCGCTTCTGAGCCAACTTGGTGTTAAAACTAGATAGATCATATGATCACACACACACACACACACACACACACGCACACATACATACATACATACATATATATATATCGTTTATACCGGAAGTAGAAGTTGGGTAGTGCAATGGTCCCAAAAAACTTATGTTCGAATCCAGTTTCTTCTGTAAATCTAAAAGTATATGGTAATTCATGTATGAATAGTCCCTGAAGCAGCAGATCGTTATGTTAAACAAAAGAATAATGGAGAAACAATGCACACATGCTGCTGCAAGTAGTTGTGTCTACATATCTACGTGCAGGTGTTGTTTTGTGCATGTATACGTGCTGAACGCTACTGGCAATACAGCGTTCAGCACGTTTTAATGGAACACAGTACATATGCACGCTTACATATACATCATGTTATCTTACGGACCTGTAGGTGAAAATGCAATAGAGTATGTAAAATAGGCCAAAGCTGAATATGTTCCACGTATCAATAATGCGTTTTTATAGACCTCTGCTAAGGGACTAAATCCCAGAAAACGCAATGAAAAGAACTCGATGCCAAAACATATACATAAACCTGTAAACAAGTCAGGTTATGTTATATATATATATATATATATATATATATATATATATATATAGAGAGAGAGAGAGAGAGAGAGAGAGAGAGAGAGAGAGAGAGAGCGTGTAAGTTTTCGCTTAAGTATGGAAGAAACTGACCCAGATACAGAATGGCCCGTGCATGATTTGTTTGCTTGGCACCAGTTAAGAAGTAAATTAAAACCAACGCGGGAGCATAGAAGAAGAATGCCTTAATGGTCCGTATATTGATAAGAATAGAAGTGTGTAAGTTGAAAAGCCGCTCCAAAGAACCAAAAATGAGACCCTGTTACATGTAAAAACTTGGTTACAGATAATTGAAAATAATATACAAAATATATAATAAAATTATGTAAATTATATCATTAATGATCCACTTATTAAGTTTATGAGACATTAAAAGTTTTACTTGTTTGACGGAAAATATATCTTGAGCTTCCAGTATAGACTCGTATCCTTTTATTAAACGCAGAGTAGACTCCTGAAGCTTTCTATTCAGCTGGAGAACATCATCTGAGATCTTCTTTAGTGAGTCTAAACCACTCAATACTGCCTGCTGTCGCACAAAAAGCTCCTGCTGATTACTATAGATATAACATCACAATAAGTATAACACGCCCACACACCCACACATACACACACACCTTAAGGTTTTTCAAACATACTCTAGAGATTTCAACACGTTGGCATCTATAACGTCAAAATCTTTAGATAAGTGTGAAATATCTTCCGCCAGCTTAGTGGCAAGAACTTCCTGATGGAATGCCATTTTCTTTTGCTTATCTGTCATGTCCTTCTGGGAGTCCGTCATCTCATGTAGATGCTTGCTTGTCTCTTCTCCAAAATCCTAATGAACCCGCAATCAATGCATAGAGATATATAAGAATAAGAACTTAATCACCTTAATAAGCACAAACTGTTTATTGACCTCCTCTTGCACTCCCGCTACTCCCTCGTTTATTGATCCCACTTTCTCTTCCAAACGCTCTTGCGCACTGAATATTTTACCAGTGTTTTCCAGAATAGAATTTGATTGAACTTGCATGCTTGTCAATCTGCTCTCTACAAAATGTGCCGAGTCCTTTAAATCAAATACGACTTTTTCAGTCTCCAGCTGGAATACTTGAGCCCTGCCCATATATTAAATATTAATAATTTACACAAAACCGCGCGCGCACACACACACACACACATACTGAAGGTGGTGACACATTGTTCCGATGTCAATGAAGTACTTAGCAAGCAGGTCAGTATTATGATCGTTGAGTGGTCTAGTGCATTCCTTGATGGAAATCATCTGTGGGCATGGTTTGAGCGGTGGTCTGCCAGACTCCCTGAGAAAGCAATCTGCAAAGTGGAATGCCAACCTCAACTTCATTTCCTCGTCGTTGAGAAGAGCTCTACAAACTGTTGGCAATTGTAGCATAGCCCTTGAGCCAACATGAGCTCTGGAGCTTCCTCAGATCCTCCAAGAGTTTGCTGCCCTTCTCACTCCCATGTACTATTCCCATTTCAAATGGGACCCTGAATTCTGGTGAAGGAAGCGCATCATGTACCTGATTTTCCTGCTGGAAACGTGCATTCGATTCTTTTGAGAATGGACTCCACCATGCAGATTCAGCATCAATCGAGAGCAAGAGATCGCCAATGCTATTACTGGCACAAGATGCATTCAATGAAGACGAGCCCTAGCCCTAATTTCCTCAATAATTTAAGTTAATCTGTAGCGCGCGAGATCCAAATTGCCAGCCACGTCACTTCATGTCGTGGAAGCATAAGCCTCGTCTTTCTAAAGGCGCCAGGCGTCTGCACGCCATTGAGCCGCTATAACTTTGATCTTCTGTTTGTTTATCTGTTTTAGGGTTTTGACATTCTTGGTCGTTTGTCACAAGAAGAAGAAAAAAACAGAAATAGCGTTATCAACAGCAGTAAGTGAGGAAGATCGGGATGTAGTTATAAACTTAATAAAATTTTGCCACCTATTTTGTCTGCACAATGATAGATACATTGTGTTTTTGCAGAGCTTGAGAGTCTTGGAACCAGCAAGCAATGAAGATCCTGAAGAAGAAGACCGTATGTAAGGATGAATTCCTCGATCCAATCTTCATACCAGAGCAAGATCAAGACGTCCTCTCTGCACCACTATGAAACTCTCAGTGTTGAAGCTCGATGGAACTCTCTTCTGTAAGTATTCTTTTCTTTCCTTGCATTCCAATCTTTAAGTCTTTCTTTACTTGTGTAGATGTGGTGGTCCTGGACACAGCGCTGGTTGCGGATCTGAAAGCTGTTCTGGAGGCCACTGTGAATGAGTTGCAAATCAAGTCAATGGGCTATTCTGACATCAAATGGTATTGTGTGTAGGACAAGCCATTATAGTTGACAAGCATGCTTGTAAACTATATATAATTGTAGGGATCAAGTGTGGGGAAACTTCTGTCTCTGCTACATGAACTATAAGTTGCTGGATGACAAGGCAACATTAAGGTCCATCGGTATTCAACATGACGATCAGGTACTTATATACTAGTTGTCGGTGAGTATACACAACTGAATCTGTATATACTTACGGACATATCTATTAAATACCATATTTTCACACACACACACACACACACACACACTCAAAAACAGATATATATACTGTGGGATATGTAGATAAACTTTGTCCGGCATGTGGCTGGTCAGGAGGGTCATAAGAGGAGGTGGTCACTTGGAGGCTGCTTTACATCTTCAATCCCAGTGGAGCTCAACTGAACAGGACTTGACTCGAGTTGACTTCTCGTCAACGTGTAAAATTTGTACTCAAAATTACTCTTAAACTGTATTACCAATGTGGCACGTTCGGTATAATATAATATAATCGTATTTAGGGTTAATGCGTATCTAGGGTTGTTGGCTATGGCGGCTGCGGAGATCAACAAGGAGGTGAGCTGCGCATGTAATCGATCTCGGAGTGTGTTCAGATTCTACATTTTCATCTAGGCATTCGTGGAGCTCCAAGGGAGGCTTCTGGATACCAATGCTAAATTGAAGCAGGTAGGCAACCATCGCAATTGTGGAATCGGATTGATTTATAGCTTGAATCAACAGGTTCAAGTTCAAATCCGGAACAAGGAATCCGAGAAGAAGCGCGCTCTGTTGACGCTAGACGAAATCAACTATCTCCCAGACGACACAAATACATACAAATCCGTTGGCAAAGCGTAAGTTTGAAACACATTACTTTAGATCATATCGCCAGGAAACACTAGTTAAACTTCTTTTAGTACCAGTTATATATACGCTTTTTATGGATGAAATGCAGCTTTATATTGGAGCCCAAGTCCAAGCTTGTGAACGAGCAACAAGAGAAGGCACAGGAGTGTGAAGCAGCCATCAACAATCTGTGTGTAAGCCAGTTGAGTTAGTTAGTATACGTAAACATGTATACGTCAAGCACATACCAACGAGGTCTTTGTTATGTACAAGGTATCCAAGGAGTACTTGGAAAGGCAGATGAAAGAAGTGGAGAGTAACTTCAGAGAGCTGTTGCAACAGTCGCCTGCTCTTGCAAGGCAAGTCATGGCAATGTCCGTGTCTTAATCATGTACATGTGGTCTTCTTCTTAACAATATCTTTTACAAAGCTAGCATTATCTTCTTATAATAAACACAATCGCAGTCACAGTTCGAGAGGTATGATTTCTGGAACCGGCTGATCGTTGTGTGTGAACTCTACTAATTCCCTGGCCTGGAAAGTGACTGAAACAAAGTGGAGCCCGATTGCTAAGTACGCACGCACACGCACACACTCACATGAATGTGCATATGCTATCGTGTAGGTCCACTGTACAAGTTTGACATTGTAGCAAGGTGTGAATTGTCATAATGCTGCGGCTATGGCGACGAAAGGGAGCACAGGATCCCCAACAAAACTCTGATCCGGTGAGTCACATGTTTAGAATCGAAGAACAAGCTCGAAAACTAGTTAATTCGTCGGGCCTTTTAGTGGCACAACTGGATTGCCTCCTAAGTGCATTTGCCGTTGTAACATACTGCCTCAAGGAATGGCAATCTCTAGATGTTACAAGCATCAAGAGAGACCCAGAACTTCTTTTTATCATGCAAAGTGGCATGCAAATGATCCAAGATTTTGTTAAAGAGAAGAAGTCGTGGGCAGTGAGGACATTGCTCATAGAACAGGAGCTGAAGCTTCTGTTTCGACGGCTCCAATATTGTCTCCACTTCTTGAGCATTTCCATCCTCAATGCGCAAGTTCCTGGTCCCACTAAAAGCAGACTTATGGTAATATGCTTATCTTCTATCAGTGACATATACTACCTTGCTAATGAGCTGGATGCAGCTAGTGTCATAGATAGGAAGCATGTCCACGAGTGGATTGAGGAGGATTTTAAAAGGAAGAAGTTAAGAGGTCACAAGGATCTACTCAACATGTTGCTTCATGGTGAAACAAGTGAGGAAACGTTTCCAGATCATCTGAGGATTAAACACGAGCATTTGGAACTCAAGAGGCACATAGGCTCTGGATCATTTGGAGCTGTGTACGAAGCATTGTGGTTCAACCACGTTGTTGCAGTGAAGGTATTTAGGAAAGGAGACCTTAGCTTTGAGAAGGAACTTAGTGCCATGGTAACGCTGAGAAAACACCCCAACGTGCTTAGCATCATAGGATATTCACAGGATCCATGCACCAAACAATACTCTATAGTCATGGAGAGGATGACTATGGATTTGACGAGCTTTATTGAAGAGTGGAAGAACATGTCCCTGGTCATGTCAATATCAATAATGCTGCAGATTGCAGAAGGTATGGAATTCTTGCATTCAAAGAACGTGATACACAGGGACCTTAAACCTGCAAACATCCTTGTCAAGCTAGAGGATCCCGATAATCCATATGTCACTGTGAAGATTTCCGACTTTGGTACCGCAAGGTTGCATTACTTAACCTCTCAGCTCACCAGTGTGACTGCAGGAGTTGGGACCAAGTGGTACAGGGCACCAGAAGTGTTTCGGATGGCTGGTGAGACGCAGGAGAAGAAGTACTCGAAGAAGGCAGATGTTTACAGCTTTTCTATGGTGTGCTACCATATTATCACAGGGACTGCTCCTTTTGAAGATGTCTGTGCAAGACCAGACTTTGGGGAGATGGTTTGCTTTCAGAATTGGCGGCCGGAGTTACCCAAGAACTGCCCAGAGGGATTATCAACGCTGTTGAAAGACTGCTGGAGTGAGGACGTGGACACAAGGCCTTCTTTCTCACAAATATGTGGTACCTTACAGAGATTAAAGTCGTACGTTCTGACTGGAAGCACGTGGTGGTTGTTTCCTTCTTTCCCGACGCGATGATTCTCTCACTTGCCGAGATTAAGAAGGCTTGCAACAACTTTGGAGAACTGATAGGTGGTTCCACTTACCGAGGCGAACTGACAACAAAGGAGGAGGTGGCTGTGGAGATTCTGGATCTTAGATTGCGAACGTTATTTTCTCAGACGGGATTCAGGTTACTGAGCCGGCTAAAGCATGACAACTTGGTCAGACAATATGCATTTTGCAATGAAAGGGCGAGGCAATCACTGTAAGCCAGTACATGTCAAACGGTACACTTGATAGCCATCTTCATGAACTTGGTAAGTTGTTAACTAGCCTGTCTTTGCCTTTGACACCATAACGCATGTATAGGTTGGGAGAAAAGGCTGGATATTGCAATACAGGTTGCATCCGCTATTTCCTATTTGCGTTCACTTCATATCATTCATTCCAACGTGCAACCGAGATTCATTTTTCTGGATGATAATCTCGAGGCCAAACTTGGTGGTTGAAGTTCTCCTCGCTATGCGAAGACAAAGTCAAGATTATCTCTCCGGTAAGACGATATCATTCATATATTAATTTTTACAGTAATTACTGATGCAGGGGTACGATGACGCTGTTATTATAAAATCCATAGTTATAAAATAATTTAATTATTAGTATATCATTGCTAAAACTCTGACGTAAACAAAATACAACTTAACCATTGATTCTAAAAATATGTTAAATATATTAATATATTTTCTAAAGTAAATAAAAACAAATGAATTTTTTTATAATGTTCATGTAAATATAGACATCTCTGACCGGAGTCTACACACCCCGGAGCGACGTGTACAGCTTTGGAGCTACGTTATTGACAATGGCTGCAAGTGTCGATAAGCAACAGACAGGAGTGAGGCATTTCAAGGGGCAAGGAATCAAACACTTCCTCTCTGACTGTGTAGATGACGAATTCAAGCAGTCAGTGGACAGAAGCATTCTTCTCAGGTACCTCCACTTGGTTAAGCTATGTTTGCAACCCAGTAGAAGACGTCCGGAATCGACTATGTTATTCAAACCTTGTTATCCATACGAGATGACGGAAGGAATGCACCGTAAGTTTTGCTATCATAAGTCAATCCTTATTCATATATGCTATGGGTGCGTGCGTAAATACGCACACG
Source organism: Selaginella tamariscina (assembly GCA_003024785.1). Taxonomy (NCBI): domain Eukaryota; kingdom Viridiplantae; phylum Streptophyta; class Lycopodiopsida; order Selaginellales; family Selaginellaceae; genus Selaginella; species Selaginella tamariscina. The sequence continues at coordinate 542,769 of PUQB01000100.1, forward strand.
AAGTTCTATCCACTATGAAGGGTTACACCAAAAGTGAGAGAGATCAGTAACAATCCTTTTATGAGATCTATATAGATCCTGGATATCTATTAAACAAAGAATGATCGTCTCTAGACAGTGGTAAACTCCTGCTGCCACGAAGTTCAACCCATAAAAAGAGTAAAATGCTTACTTAACCAGCGAATATCCAGAAGAGTTGAAGAGGCATCATGAAAGTAGCAGCACCAGTAAACCCAAACCAGCTTACGTTTAACCCATCGATGAGTTTGACACAGCGACCAGAGATCAACTCCGAGAAGGCGTTGTGAAGGAAGTTACACATGAGAATGTCGTTTATACTAGGCACCAGGTTAGATATTGTTGCACCAGCGGACATTGCAGTTGATAACTGGATATAATCACTGTTCGTGATAGGAGTACTTGCTCCTGTACAAGGTCCCTGCGTATTGCCACTGCACCTATACCCACCATAGTCCTGAAACAAACCTCTAGTTACACACACAAGCACACGCACACGCACACACGCACGACGTACAGAGTCAAAGTTTGCCATGAGTTTTGTTCCCATGCCACACGCAGCAGCAACATAACCAGGACCAGCACCATATGGATCACAAATAAGAGGCATTGAAAATCCACTTGCTGTGTTAATGTTACCAATCAGTGTGTTTGCCTGTTGAATAATGTCCTTAATTGCTGCTTTTATCTGTCCTGTTGTTGAATCTGCACTCGTTTGATCCTGGCATGGGAACAGATTCGAGAGTGATGAGCTTGTCGGATCAGTGTTAAAGTCCTGCATTGCTTGGCATACATCGTTTGTGACACTGCACAATGTATACACTAGTCATTAGTTCTAATATATAAATATATATTACTTACTTTGTCAGTACAAATTCTATGCCTGCTAGCAACCACGCTGCAACAAGGAGGAATGCCATTCCTAAAAATGCTCTGATAAAATAAAATACTTTAACAATTGCTCAGGCGTTAGTTTATAAATATGTGTGCGTACTTACATGTTTCCAATGAAACTGGACTCCATGCAAACAGCCACTACAGTAAGAAAATAATCAGTAAAATTTGTATTGCGTGTAACAGCTTCGAGACTAATTTAACTCAAATTATTCACTAATTAATACATGATAATATACGATATTATTTTTAAGCTTAGCGTACCTAAACCAACCGTGGCAAACGCAAGAATAAACGCCCCAATTATGTTGAGGAAAACAAAGCTGTAAAAAGAAAATGAATTAAATATATCGAATATATACATGCACATTTTGTGTCAACGTGTGCAAGTATCGTATATAAACCATAAACCATATAACACAACACACACATCTTGGCTAGAGAGAGAGTCGTCTTACACGAGATAAAGGACAAGGGGGATTTTCTTCTTGATTTTGGAAACCTGAGCAGCAATACCTCCAGTATTGCTCCCAATGGCACTAACAGCGGATTGAATACTGGATTGAGTGGTCGGATCCGAAATAACCGAAGCTGCAGAGCTTAGAGAAGTTGTCACAGTGTCCGTTGTATCAAATATGAAATCTGTAGCATTGACTACGATGCTTGTGGTCTTTCTTAAGTTCCTGTCCGTCAAGGAAATTCCCCAAAATAGCACTCCTGTAGCTGCTCTGCACATCCAAAGATCCACTGTGTTACTCCATCTGTATGTAACACAATCGATAAAAATATATATATATAGATATATATAGCACGCCTTGCTTATACAATGCATGGATATCTCATATAAATGCATTATGTCTTGCAAAACACACGCACACGCACGCACGCACAAAGCTAAAGGGAGAACTGGCGTTATATTCTCTCTTAAATGTTAGTATCATTTGTCAGTAATGATTTATTATTACTCTTTCATTCATCATAATGTTCTGGTTACTGTTACCTATCTTAAGGCTCATCAATGAGCAGAAAACCTCTCTCTCTCTCTTGTTACATAGGAAGAAGTAACAATAAGGCAGCTTACATGGTTGCCAGGAGAAGTATAATCAGGAAGAATATCTTGAAAAATCTCCAAGCGGGGTTCCTCCAGTTGGGATTTTGTCTGGTAGACGGTAACCACATATAAAGCAGCAGAATTTGCAGCAGCAAACCATGAGTGCTATGAAGAAGCTTACAAGAGCCAGCGAATATCCCCATATTCCAACAAATGCTATAGACTACAGCAAAAACAGTAGTAATAAGTTAATAAGAATGTACATACATACATACACTTATAAATATAACATTATACATATATAGACAATATAAGAATGCTTACAAAGTTGGTATCGTTCCTTAGTTATAGTGAGAAGGTTGTGATCATACAGCCAAATAGTGCTTGTTCATGATTTCAAAACCACCCGTATATTTCTTGAACTTGGTATATGCATCTCGGCGTGGGAACTTGAGAGCAGCAATGTTAAGTGACATGGTAATTTTCGAAACAATTTGGCTTTCATACTGCTTGACAACTGGGGGCACCTGCAATTGATTTTATGTTTATATATATATGCACATGGCGATATACAGTTTTACATGTACGTATATTTGCATTTTTGTATGTATGTCTATCAACATGTCGTATGCTTACACACACACATTATATATATATATATATATAAGAGAGAGAGAGAGAGAGAGAGAGAGAGAGAGAGATGTAAGATCTGTCTGTGTGTGGACATGTGTTTGCAAGCATGATAGTTTATGATAAACAGACGTCATGAAGTCTTAAGTATATACATGTCTGTTATGTATCTGCATATAATCATATAGAGTATTAATCGGTGGTTCATCTATGTATATACATATATGACAAAATCTAAAGGTAGAAAGAAGTACGTCTGTGCTTCTGCTCATAAAGACACAAGGTGTAAGTAGTATGTGCGTGTGGTTATTTTATATGAGTTCGTTGTTTGTCTGTGTGTATGTGTTTGCGCACATGCACACTCACATCTACAACGACATTTTTATATTATATACATACATTAAAGATAGGATGGTGTATATATCAGCGTGCTGCCCTGTTTAAACTTATCTATGGTCGATATATATTGTATGAAGTACTATCTGCATATATGATGCTGAAAAAGTGTGTGTTTACAAAAATGTGCTTGATTCACATATAAAAACGAAATCACTTACCGTGACTTTGGAGCCATTGAAGAAACTCGCACTAGAAGCTAAGTAGCGCCTTGCCTGATGATCCGCCGCTACTCCAGCTGCACAAACAAGAAGCGCAGCAAACCCTAGCTTCAACCCTAAAAAGAGCACAGCCCTCATTTCGTCTGATTTGAACAACAGCGGTTTCGAATTTAAATCATTTGCGCGCGCAAGCCGATAAGGATAATGCTGCGAATATTCTACTTTATCCAGAAGCTGTGAATATTCTTTTCGAATAACTTTGGTAGTTTTTGGCTTGTTTAGATAGTGATTGTGTGCGTGAACATTTAAATATTCAGTGTACAGTTTACCTAAATCAAAGTCAAGGACAATTACTTCCATAATGTTTTCAAGTCAATATATGATAGAGCCGTGTCTGTATAATTTTACAAGATTTTAAATATATACAGTGAATATACATATATTCTAAATAAAATAAATAAAATAAATAAAGTGTACATATATAGACTACATATGATTCCGATGTTTTCGGTTGTTTTTGGCTTGTGTAGGGAGGAAAGTTTTGATGGAGATAGCTACATCAACCTTGAGATGGACGTTATTTATTAATAATACAATACTGTACGAACAACATGAAGATCTCTCCGTATATGTAGACTTATACACATAAACATATATACATATATATGGTACAAGGCGTAGACTTGTACATAAATCCAAAAGCCAATGGACCCCATGCAATTCCCTACTTTCTAGAGTGACTTGCAACATCGCACTATCATATTAAGCATATTTCTTGAATCTAGAATCCTAGAATATCCCCCGCCGGAGCGCTTTGCTTTCCGGCGCCTTTTTTGAAACGGGCGAGCCGTACGGAGTGGCCCGACCGTACGAGGTGGCCCAACGGCAAGAAGTGCATTGATTTCACTTAGCCTTTTCGTTTCTTTACAACTCTGTTTCTTTCCCGTTTCTTTACCCCATCTTTCCCCCAAATTCTCTTCTTGCCCCCTACATACCTACAAATTCGCTGCATTTTCCCTCAGATCCCACACTTGTTTGTCTTGTTCTTCATATCGGGAGCTCAATCCGAGCTACAGATGCCCTTTTTGGATACTTCTGTGAGCCAATCCCATGCCTTTCTCATCTGGGTTTTGCCCTTAATGCACATTTGAGCGATTCCGGGGCAGATCTTACACAAGAACCACTGGTGGGTTTTAAGTGGGCACTCACAATCGTCTCGGAAATGCACAAGTGGAAGAAGACCCATTACGGATTTGGCAAGGGATTAATGTGGGTTTAGCACAGAATCATTAGGGGTGAATCTTTCTCCATCAAACTCAGGTTTCTTTCATCTTTCAACCATGAGCACTTCTAGATTCATCAAATGTGTCACTGTTGGAGATGGTGCTGTCGGCAAGACGTGCATGCTTATCTCCTATACCAGCAATACATTTCCCACTGTAAGATTCTACTTTTATTTCTCCCATGTACATGCTAATTTTTTTTAGCTAACAGGACTATGTTCCCACTGTCTTGATAATTTTAGCGCAAATGTGGTCGTTGACGGGAACACTGTCAACCTTGGGCTTTGGGATACTGCAGGTAGTTTTAATATATACATATAATAGCTAGTTTACGGTTTATGGTGTTTATATATATTCATTTTTCAGCATTGTTGAAGTTTCTTGTTTTATTCTTCAGGACGGAAGATTATAACAGGTTGAGGCCATTAAGTTACAGAGGAGCGGATGTTTTCCTTTTGGCATTTTCACTTATCAGCAGAGCAAGTTATGAAAACATCTCAAGAAGGTATGCGTGTTGTGTGTGTGCGTGTGTGCACTTCTGTGTTATTAGTTTATGTCTTGTGGATTTTATTCTCTTTTTTCAGTGGATTCCTGAGCTGAGACACTACGCTCCTGCAGTGCCTGTTATCCTCGTAGGCACAAAACTAGGTAAGTTTATCTATTTATACGCTGGTTATATAATAGTTTTAGTTAATTCGGAGTTACTTAGTAACGTTATAATGCAATGCAGATCTCAGAGATGACAAGCACTTCTTCAACGATCATCCCGGTGCTACAGCTATTACCACAGCTCAGGTAATAAACTATTAACTCAATCTTTATTCTTTAAGTGTTAAAAGTTTATTTCATTCAACAGGGTGAAGAATTGAGAAAGCAAATTGGAGCTGCGGCCTACATTGAATGTAGCTCAAAGACACAGCAGGTTAATATATCAAAACTAGTTACCAGAATATATAACTATTATATCACAGAAAACTCGTATTTAAACTTAATAATCTGGTTTGTGAATACAGAATGTGAAAGCTGTATTTGATGCTGCGATTAAGGTGGTACTGCAGCCACCGAAGCAGAAGAAGAGGAAGAAGAAGCAAAGGGGTTGTACAATACTGTGATACGAGAGTATTTTGATTTTTACAAGGTTTGAAAACCATACAAAATCAAGCAAAAAATCCAAAATAATCTCTGCTACCTACCACCTTCAATTCTTTTGAGGAGCATTATTTACTCTAGGGGATATATGGAGCTTTCTTTTTTTACTTTTTTACCTTGTTTCTTCTTTCTGTTTTACTAAATCAAAGTTTGTTGTGTGCATATATACTTATTAACTTAAACTTGTCTTAAACTTACATTAACTCATATTAATATTCCAAGAAATTTATTAATATAAATGAACATGTGTGTTCAGAATATGTATATATCCGCATGTGCTTTCTTGTTATACATCGGTACTAAACCAGATATTAAATATATACACACTTGAGTTCACACGTCATCTTATATGTGTGTGTGTGTGTGTGTGTGTGTGTATACACATACGCAAGTATTATATTCATCTGTGTGACAGGTTCGTTCACGGGGCATGAGCATGAAACCGTGAAAATTGTGATGCAGACTTAACATTCTCTGTGCCTGTTTTTGATGTGTCTACGTACGACAGGCGTTTACTTTTATTTTTTTAATATGTTTTTAAATTTTATTTTTTTGATAATTATTTAAGAAGCAAGATTCTGCTGCGTATGAAATCTCCCTGCAATGGCAAACTCTAATATATTATTAGTTAAATATGTTAGAAGATTAGAGCTAAATAGTGTTATGAATGTTTTAATAATATGATAGAATATTTAGTTGTGCTAAACTAAACATGTGTTAATAGTTAGTTATATAATTAGGTAGAGCTTACCTGTCCTGTCGGTGTATTAGTAGACAAAGGGATCCAAGTTAGATGTAGCAGATCGGACGGCCAACAATGGTTGCAGTGCTTTCACAACGATACTCATGTTGGGACGAAAATCGGCTTCGTACTGAACACACAATGCAGCTACTGCAGCCAACTGTAATATCAGAAATTGATTAAATATTACATTCATTAACATAATACACATGTATATGTATATGGCGTGTGTTGTGTGTGTACTTTTGCAATTCCTTTTGGTGGATACTCTCCATTGAGCTTCGGATCAATGCACTGCTTCACCTTGTCTTCACTCAGTTTGGGGGTTGCCTGAACGTAAATTTTAAGTGAGTTTGAAATAATTATTTCTAATTTTTGTTAATAATTGATTACCCATGTCACTAGACTTTGCTGGCCACGAGGCATAGTGTGATCCACCGGCTTCCTGCCTGTAAGCAATTCTAAGAGCACCACACCGAACTATACACATCGCTCTTCTGTGTTAGTTGCCCCGTCATCGCGTACCTTAAACCATATGTTTACAATTAATGCAGTTTAATACTTGTCTTTCAAGTTTAATAGTTGATATTATTACATAGAACACACGCACGCGCAAAACTTACTCAGGTGCGTGGTAGCCAAAAGTTCCAAGGACACGCGTGGAATGCAAACGAGCTGCCATGTCGGTGGTTGATTGGAAGGATTATAGTCTGCAATCTTGGCTGTATAATCTTCGAATAACAAGATATTGCTTGATTTAATATCTCTGTGAATTATAGCTGGTCGAACCTTGTCATGGAGATACTCTAAACCTGTAATATAATATATCATACACAGGTATACACGTATTCCACATTTATGGAGGCATGTGATACACATGAGCATTAGATACTATATCGAACCTCTGGCTGCTCCCACTGCAATCCTTACACGTTGCATCCAATCCAAAACAGGACCTGGTTTTGACCCCGTGATGCCTTTCCTCCCTGTGTTCTGTCATATTGTTAAAATTATTATGTACTAAAACACATGAAATAAAGCTCCCACACACGCACACGCACACACCAAAGAATATCGTGTAAGGATCCCATTGATGCAAATTCATAAGCGAGAACACGTAGAGGCCCGTTAATACAGTATCCTAAGAGCTCCACCGTGTTTTCATGCTTCAATCTGGACTGCCTTGCCACCTTATAAGATTACAAAAAATTAACCACTTAATATAAACTATGTACGATTGTTTTAAACTTACCACAACGTATGTATGCACGTGACACACACTACGATGCATACCGTGTCATTCTTTTACTTGTTAATAACTTAATATGTATATATAAATCTAAGACCTGAACGAGGAACTCATGATCTGGCTGAGAGCTTGAATCTAGCTTCTTCAGAGCAACTGTACGGCCGTCATGCAAAGTTGCAATGTAGACACGGCCGTACGATCCTTCACCAATCAGGTGGCTGTGATCAAAACTCTGTGTACACCTGTTTATTTCTTCAACAGCAATTGGTTGTAATGTAGTCTCCGTTGCATCTAAAATGATAAATAAATAAATAAAATCTAATATCCCAATAAATAAAAAAGAGAAATGTACCAGGAATATGGGAATTTTCAACTTGGTGGTGGCGATGGTGACGGCGGTGGTGCCTGATTTCATTAGGGAAAGCGATCCGGCAGCACCTAAAACATGGACATACTAGGAAAGCGATTTTAAATATTCATGGACCAGTCACTCATCACAAACGGAATATTCATAATATATACCTGGCGGCTGCTTAGGTTTAGGGTTCATGGTGGAGGGCTCTCGCTCTTCTTCGTGGCGGAGATCGGTGTAGTAACGCCATGACGAATTGCTCTCCCAAAAATCTGCACAGTCTAATGCCTTCCCTCTTCTCATGAGGAATCAGGCTTCGCGCTTTGCTACAGCGATTTCTATGTGTATATTTTGAGGTATGATATAGATTTTCATTTGATTTCGAGAGTGATGAAACGCACTGGGCTCCGAATCCCATGAGTGACATGCATTATACAGGGCCTAGAAAACCCGTTTCTGACTCGTGGTGTTTATGTGTGTTATCTGGCAATGATTAAATATTATCCGCGCTTCTGAGATGATCAATGAAGCATACTTGATTGGGTTGAATTTCTTCGTATGAGCCAGAATTATGATCAATAACAATGCAGCACACATTGTTAAACACATTGTAGTTTCTGATGTAAAAGTTGTATGCGAGTTCCGCTTTACTTCTTTATATCTGCACAGATATGTAAACACAGTTGGTTTCTAGGTGCTACTACATTACATAAATCTATCCAACGATGGATACATACTAATTCTTGTATGTTAAAGGCAATAATTCACATATGGTATGAAATAGTACCACGGAAAGGAAATTGTATAAACAGTCGGGATGACATATTATGCACACACATGTATACTGTACTGTGGTAGGCTATGTCATACGTGTCTAGTTTAACACCAGACAGAGCTGGTCTGTTTCTTGTTTTGAAATAATGTTACAAATGTTTTGATAGCACAAACCAGTCTTTTGCAAGCGATTTCGAGGTTGCATTAGAGAGCCAACAGCATTAAGCATGGTGTTCTTCAGTGCATGATGATAATGAGCAACAAATGCCTTTGGCACCATTACCAGATTGTGTGAGCTGTTGAAAGAGAGAAACTGTATATGCCCAATACTAAGTTCAGATATAAGTACCATGTTGAACGTCTACAAATAAATACTTTTTTTAAGTACCACGTTGAATCTTTCATACTCGTTCATTGTCCGCCAGGATTCATCGTCCATCGACCTCCATGGCAGAAGCTTGTCCGGTTGTCTCCTGTTATGGAGATCCCTCAAAGTGACAGGTTCCGGTTGTCCGAGGCTCCTGACTACTGGGTTGGCAGTAGTTTTGTGAATCTGGCTTCATCTAGCTTGTGGTAAGCATAACTGCTACAAGCTTTTTGGGATCTCTCTCACATGCACAAAGTCAGGAGAGCTATTCATAAATTGTGTAATTGTGTGTGAGAGAGCACATAAATAATACATATGCCTATGTGAATGTGTATTATTCACACACATGCGCATGCATGCAAAATAAAACATTTACACTCATCTACAGGTCAAACACCTTTCTTCGCTCAAAACATATAGATGCACACACAGAGAGCACGCACACACATCAAAACCGTACATACACGCCAGTTGAATTATCTTTTAATATAATTTTATTTTCAAAACATTACTTGAGGCGAATATAGTACATTTTTATTTAATTTATTTTACTTTAAACAGAGGTTATACTTTAAACATATGTTAATGTTTAACGTTATATTGAATGTTATTAATAAGTATCTGTAGATTAAGTACTCAACATTTAATAATATATTCTTGTATTTTTACTTCTCTTTCTTAATATTTTATGCTTGCGTACAAATTAAAAATGGTAACTGCTTGGTTCGAATAATACTTTAAACGCATCTAAACATTTTTGTATTAAAAAAATATATTATCCAACAGCATCAATCATAATTATAATTATGTATTAAACTAAGGTGTAGATACATACAAAATTAAATAAATTAATCATGATTAAAGAGAAGGTAGGCTCCATATATAAATACATGTATAAATCTATATACACTGTATACCCTTAATCAAGACAGGTTTTGATCTCACAGTAACCTCCTTCCCTTGCAAAGATTAGAGTATGTTACATACATTCTGACACCTACTATTGCCATGGTAGAACACCTGTCCCTTATATACTGACACTGCCTTGAGATTTGGCAGCAACTTAAACACCCGAGTTGCAGTGCTGGATCATGGTACCAGTAAGTATGAGGCCTGTTTGTAAGTTTTAAGAGACGCCATGCCTTGAATGGATTCCCATGTCTAAACTGGCAACACATTTATGTAATATTGTAGATTTGAATAACCTGCAAGCTTTTCAATGACTGTTAAACCAGACTTCAGCATCTTCAAACTCGCATCGTTAGCAAGGAACAGGGTATGCAGAAAGTACAAACTTAATGACCATGGACCGACCATTCAAAAGTTTTTAGTAACTACGGATATCACGCAAGAGTTACATACATAAAATTTGTATATTAAAACATACACTGACCATTTTTTTAAGTGGCAGCTTGCCGATATAGCTTCTGTTCCAAATATGTGGAAGACAGGCACAGATCATCCACCTTCCGTTCAATATGGAACATCATGCAATGTCTCGATGATCCTCAGCAACACACCACAGGAAATTAATACAATTTTTTTGATTGCTATCAAAAGTGCTGTACATATGTAAACTTAAGAACTAATATTATTACAATTAAGAATTATTAAACCCATAGAGTTCATGTGCAAGCATTATACAACCATAACCCTTCACATGCTTATCTCTATCTTATCTTATTCACATTACTCAATTATTTGATTGACTTTTGCCTTACCAGTTTATGCAAATGCCCATTCAAGGCATTTGCTAAATCTGTTACAATTTAAGCAAACTTAACACCCACAGAAATAATTCTTGCATATTTGGAAACCACTCTTGTCAAACAATCTCTGATGAACACATCCATGTATAAAACATAAGAAAATTTTAATTGTTTTATACAAAAATTTAGCAATTTATAACTCAAATTAATATGATTTATCCACATGCATAAGCTCAGCTTTCTTATTCCATTATAAATCTCTAGGTTTAGGGCAAGCACCAAAAGTGGTGGCGGGGAAGGAGCACTTCGGTCAATACGGCCGAGAGAAAGTCTCCGAGTCCGAGTATATATATACTCGATGGCAGAAAGTGCCAACCCGGAAGGGTAGATCTCCAGTTAGGGCCACCGTGGTGCCCACGTGTTAAAACCACAAGCTGGAGTAGCTGACTCATTAACAGTAATGTGCTCGGTGAGCCCTTCACCAACAGAACGGGGCTTACTCTCCCCCCACCATCTTTTTATTTATACATGCGTATGTTATTACATATATATTATATGATGAATATATTGCATCTATATATACATATGATTGGTGTGCATCCGTATGTATATCTATATATGTATGGGTATATATACATTTTGGTTAATCAGACAAAGTTGGTCACCAACTTTCTTGCCTGGTTCTGCAGTATGCGTTGGCAGGTGTACTCGGCACTGCTGTCGTTTCTATCACTTCGGTTATGTACGGCCGCTTGTCACGAAGAACCCTAAAGTCTGGATATCAATCATAAAACAAATTCACAAGGACCCACAAACAAGTTGAGTTGAAAAGTTATATTGTAGCTAATATATATATATATATATATAACGCACATATACACACAGACATATATGAGACGCACATATACGACAGGTAGGCAATTAAACAAGGCTTCATGAGAAACAACCGTGGTTTGTCAGGGTAAAGGACACGTTTCCAACTTTCAGGGTGCCCACTAACATAGGCACGCGCAATTTTTAAAATGCCCTTATATATATATTATATATATTATATATATATATGCACATATGTGTGTGTGGACAGTTCTTTTGCTTGCAAAAGATGTATATCGATATACAAGATCGATCCGTTGTGCGTTAGCGATAACGTTGGAAGAACACTTCAAATTTATAGGCAATGCTTTGACATTTATTATTTTAATATATAATTTATTTCTTCCTGATATAAAATGTTAAAAAAAACTACGTATGGGTTGCTCATATACAGTCAAATGTACCGTTGCCGATACAATACAAAATGATGGAATATACTGTTTAACGAGGGCTTAGGGTTTAGGGTTTTTTCTTCGTGCAGCCGACGATTGCACGCGTTTTGAGTGGTAGTTCAAGAGCAAAGTCGTGGAGCCACGTATTTCTCGATTATTTATTTTTTAATTCTATTTGATAATTTAATAAACTAAACTACATTTATTTATTTTGTTTCTTCTAGAGAAAACTTCCTTGATGACGGCCTTGTGATGAAAACAGGTTTAGAATGCCACTAACGAAAGCTTCACAACATCTGCTAATCGTTATATGCAAGGCGCGTTAGCAGCTTAGCTTTCCCCTCCCAACGTGCAATATATATATATATATATACGTATGTATGTATGTATGTAAGTACAGACACACACATGCGAGTGTGTGATACAGTGCACGCTCACATGTGTGTGTGTATATATTAATATATATAAGAAGATCCCACAATTAAAAATTCACAGAATAGCATCTGCTAAGAGCTACAGTATATGCAATGCGTATGCTTAGCTTAGCTGTCCCCTTTCCGTGTGTGTTATACGCATGGGGCGCGCGTGTACATTCACGTATATAGACCCACAATTAGCATTCACAGAAAGCTTCACAGTATCTGCTAATGTGATATGCAAGGTGTGTAGCAGCTTATCAATGTGCATATATATATATATATATATATATATATGAATACGTGTGTGTGTGCATGTGCACGTATATGTATATATAAGAAAACCCCACAGCATGGTTACATACATAATTTATGATAATTTTGATTAATTAGTGTTCCTTGTTTCCCTTTCTCCCGCAAATACGAAAAGATTTAGAGTATCATCAGAACATTGACTAGGTTATGGGATGTATCATTCTTGTAATAAGTGTGACACACGCGCGCGCGCACACACGTGCGCGTGCGTTTCCATACGTTTGAAGTGGTAAGTTGGTAAAGGGACCCAACATGGGCCTTCATGATATGCATTTTGTATTCTTATGCGATTCTTCTATTTACTTCATTTCCTTCACAAATAACTAGGTAGTAAACAAGTAAATAATCTCTTAGTTTTCATTCACACTTAACTAGAAAGCTCTATACTAGAAACAAGAGGAACCTGATATTCGACGGGGTTCCCAACATCTTAGTTAATTATATATTCTCATTTGGTTTTACATATTGAATGGGTAAGGTTAAACTTTGAAAGGGACATGAAGTACAAAAAACATGGCTATTTATATACAAGATAAAAGGACTTATCTAGAGATATTCGTGTATGAGTACATCCCACCCTCACATACAATCATATAGACAAATCCATGTTTTGTTGTCTAGTCCGGATCCACAGTAGTTGTTATATCACATCTCTGTTAATCAATCGATTTAAACACGTATATACATATATATGTGTAAATATATATATATATATATAACACACACAAACGACGCACTTACCACTGTTCGGCATGGCTCCCATTTATCAAACATTCACGAGTTTTGCTTGCATTTCATAAAAGTTTCCACTTAAAAGGCAGACATGGCATGAGCATACACCGTTGAATATCTATACATACATACGTTACATGTATGTTCACGCACATGCATGCCCATACATGAGAGCATATACACATACGGTATAATATCTAAATCAATAAGATGTATATTTCGCAATAATTCTGTCTATGAAGCTACGGCTGTAGACTTCCATAGGATCGACCAGCTTGTCCGTACATAGCCAGCATCCATATATTATATATTATATGGTATTGATAATTAGAGAAAATAAATAGATATAATCTTTGTTTGACTCATGACACTCTCCCCTTTTTCCAGAGTGTTTCCTGTGGTTTGCAACAAATCCCTCTTTTCTTTATAATAATTTGCCTTCTATTTTATTATGTACTTTGTGAATGCATGCTCTTCCCACATTATTCCTTTCACTAGGCAAATACCATTCCATTGATCCATTTATTATTTATATTATTTGTTTTCCCTGTAAAATGTGTGTAGTGTGTGCTTCATAAAAGCTCAAGTATTCCTTCCATGTGGTCAAATCTTCTGCAGAGTCTTTTGTTGTTTCTCGATTAGCAGTACTTAACAAACCCCCTGCTGGATCTGCCACCTCATTGACTCTTGTAGAACACAACGAATCCCCAATCTCATCGCATTCAACCCACATTCCTCTCTGCTGCTCATATTGGATCGATTTCTTCAATTGGGATTCCTGGGTCGCACAGATCTACACAGAATTCCGACATGGATGAATAACAGAGGATACGATTCTCGTAGTGGGTAGTCTAGATCTGCTGTAATTCGACTACCCATGTGAAGAAATGGGAGTTTTGAACGATAAGCTGTCCGAGAAGACGGCATTCTTCGGTCTTAAGGTATGGGTTGTATTAGGAATTGCAGTGGGTGCTTTCATCGTGTTCATTCTCCTGCTGTCGCTGTGGCTGAGCTCGCGGAGGACCAACAGAGGTCGCAAAATAGATGACAATTTCCTGAGCAACATCCCAAATGTGTCCAAGGAGATTCAGGAAGTGAGAATAGATCGGAATTCCCCCTTTCTACCATCGCCCACAATCCCCAGATTCAGTGAGGACAAACAGAAGCTCGTAATACAGATTGAGGAGCCACCGGAGCAGCAGAAACAGGAGCAGCAGCAGCAGCAGCAAGAGCAACACCAACATGTAGTCTCGGTTCTGGCCAGCTCCAGTGTTGTGACTGCTACAACCCCGAGGAGGAGCTCATTTGAATCCGATGTCTGTTCTATAGACTCGAGGTCTACCGCGCCGGAGGTGTCTCATCTCGGGGGCACTGGTACACTCTTCGGGACTTGGATGTTGCTACCGACGGATTCTCCCCGGGTAATGTGATTGGGGAAGGCGGATATGGTGTCGTCTACAGGGGTCGGTTGCCCGATGATACAGTGGTGGCTGTTAAGAACCTCATCAACAACAAGTAAGTGTGTCTGTTTCCCAGTCCGAGGACGCAGTAAACTCTTTTATTAGTTAAAAGTCCATCTGCACGATAGCATGTGGTTAAGTTTACTTTTGCATGATAGCATATATATGTATGTATATTGGTTTTGTGTTACAGAGGGCAAGCCGAAAGAGAATTCAGAGTGGAAGTGGAGGCCATAGGAAGAGTGAGGCATAAAAATCTAGTGAGGTTGCTAGGCTACTGTGTTGAGGGCAGCCACAGGTATTACATTATCAATTCATTTACAGTTAATGTTAACTACATATGTTTTTGTATGCAGAATGCTGGTTTATGAGTTTGTAGATAATGGTAACTTAGAACAATGGCTACATGGGCCCATATCAAAGAGTAAAACACCAAGTTGGGATGCTCGCATGAAGATCATACTTGGCACTGCAAAAGCGTACGTTTTCATATCTCTATCTATGCATACACAATATAAGAAAGTAAAATGTCACGGACATGAGAGGAGAAGTGTCTTTTCTGACAGGCTTGCTTTACATGAGGCATTGGAGCCTAAAGTAGTTCACAGAGATATCAAGGCAAGCAACATATTGCTCGATTTACGCTGGAACTCTAAAGTCTCTGATTTCGGACTGGCAAAGCTGCTCGGCTCGGAAAAGAGCCATGTAACCACCAGAGTCATGGGTACATTCGGGTTAGTATTCTTTGAATTAAACCGCTTTGTTTTAACACTGTTTACCTATATAACCCGTCTAAGTATATTTATGATTCATTTAAATTGTTTGTACAGATATGTTGCGCCAGAATATGCAAACACAGGTTTGCTAAACGAGAGAAGTGACGTTTACAGCTTTGGTGTGCTTCTTATGGAAGTTATTACCGGAAGGGATCCTGTTGATTATGCTAGGCCTGCTGGAGAGGTATGTTTTATAATAATGTATAAAACAACTTAATATATATTAAGTGTATTTATGCAAGTATGATTTCCAGGTAAATCTTGTGGATTGGTTGAAGATGATGGTTGGAAGTCGACGGTCAGACGAAGTCGCAGATCCAAGACTAGAAGAGAAGCCATCCCCAAGAGCTCTGAAGAGAGCCTTGCTCATTGCATTAAGGTGCGTTGATCCGGATGCCAACAAACGTCCCAGAATGGGCCACGTGGTGCATATGCTGGAAGCCGAAGAGTTCCCGTTCCAAGACGTAAGTTCGTTTTTTCCCCAGGTTTTGGGAGGGAAATGTATTGGAATTAAGTGTTTTTGCTTATGTTTCAGGGGAGAAAGGCGGCAAGAGAGGCAAATCGTACCAAGCAGACGGAGAGCCAGAACCAACTGAGAATGGTACAAAGCTTATCAAAAGAGGTACAAGTCTTAGAAGGAAGCAGTGGGGAGGCACACGAGAGTCCTATGAACAAGTTCTTCATGAGGTGGCGAAAGTATGACGTGTCATCATGAAAAGTTTGCGAAGCTCTGACGTGTAATTTCTTTTGTTCCATTCTTGCCCCATATTTCTTCCTGTACATAAGGAAAAACAAGCTAGTTTCGGTAGCAGAATTAGGGGAAAAAACAAGAAAAAAACAGCCACATACTGAAACTTCATAGCTGGAATTTGTATTCTTTGCAACAGGATATATCTGACTGGCCACCAGATATAAAAATATATGTATCAATTCCGCAGGCCCATGTCTACAAATTAATAAATTATATCTCTTGAGTATGTACATGGAGTGTGTGGACATACATGCTACATTCTAATACATACACAATCCATTGACATACATATACGCATATATAATTGCTAAAAGATTCTTGTTCATGTATGTGAGGTGAAGTTAATACGATCATGGGATGAAAGCGATGCCCTGTGCGCCACGACCAGAAGGAATTTACAATGGTTCCCGTGACAATTTGGGAAAGATTTTGACACTTGAAAAGTAAAGAATAGGTATGTATTTTGTGCATATCCGTATAAGTGTATGTACCTGTATACATACATAAGTGAAGAGTTTGGCAGGGATATTGAAATAAACTAATGTCAAATCGCTTTAAAGGTTTGACATGCTCATTGCCTGCTGCTAACACAGTTGTTTTTATAATTCAGTGTCACTGTCTTGAGGAATTTTTCATGTGAGCATTAATACTGTCCTGTTCATGCATATAGATAAAACTTCTAATCTTTAAGTAGCTTTGGATATACATTTGGAATCGAGTTCAAATAAAGCTAACATGCTTAACACAATTGGACATGAAACTATGTAGTTTAACTATCGCCAGTGAGACTTAAGTTGGCTGGATCCAATCCGTCGGATGGTGTTATTTTATAATAAGTTTAGGCAAATTTGTGCATATATATATATCCCCTTTGTAGATAATGTTTCATATGTTTCATGTCAATCTTAGAGGGCGGTGTAATAAACTCACTTATATAGTTATGTCTATGGGAGATGGCATGCTTTACATTGCGGGATGTGCTGACGGTTCTTTCTTGTGATACAACGCTTGTTGCTTGTTGATTTTGTCATTTTCAGTGGATGGTACAGATTATTGTGTAACTACAGCCATCACTGTTTAATAACAAATAACATTCTAAACTATTTCATAAGCATCGTTCATTATTTATCTGTCCTAATTACGTGTTAGGTAAGAGCACATATATATCAATTTTCCTGTTATACGTTTGAAACTAACTTTTAAATACAAAATACATTAAATAATAATTCTTAATTTATATTTTAATTTATATATTTTATGTATTTGATACTTAATTGGCTTAACCTAAATACTTATAATCAATCGTTACAAGTGATGTGACTCCCCTTCAAGTAAGAAAAGGAAGGGGAGATCGTTTTCTTTCCATCTGTTTTACACTCTTGTGACTCCCTAACTGAAAAGGAAGGGAAGATCCACATTCAGGTTTTCTTCTAACATCATATGTGGCATCCACATCAGCATCTATACATAGTTCAGTTCAGTATATATCTTAAAATATACTTAAGATATATAATTTTATTCACTCATATATCTTAAAATATACTTAATATATAATTTATTCACTCCACTAAATGTACACTTGAAACTCATTCTTTACACAATGGAATATGAATTAAGAAAATCAATTTAGATAAACCTTTGGGATTTATTTTAAGATATAACACCAACATTTCATCACTCACAATATAATTATGGACAAACAAATGTTAAGCATTATAATGTCATTGTTGTACCTTTTAAGCATGAAATAACTTTGTTAACATCTCCTTCTGTAACATTGAAAATAATTTGATTTAAATATTGGTTCCACATTTGTGCATTTGCCAAAACAAAACTAAAAAGAGGGAACCAACATTAAAAGGAAACACAGGGGATGACCATACATGTAATGAAATGAAGAGACTCCAATTGATTGATGGTTATAAGACACATGAAAAATGAAGAGAAGGCAACTAATGATCCCAATTAGTATGTTGTTAGTTCACATATTTAAACAACATACACTTAAAAATATAATTGAGTTGTTCACTAGTTTCTGAATGATAGGGTGTTATAAAAATTATTTAATCATCAACATAGCAATTAACAAACTTAAAATTTCAGTTCTTGATTTAAAAGAATATGCTATAAAACCCATGTCTTAACACTGCTTGATGAAATAAAAAGTTTGCCACATGAGTTGCTTTAGCCTTTGGAAGAGCTAGGACCTCCACATACCGTGTCAAGTAATACAATAAAATAATAGCATATGTATTTTTTATTATCGTTGCTAAAAATGGACCGACAAGATTGTATATAACTAATTCAAAAGAACAAACTAATGAGATTGTATATAATTATGAACTTTAAAGACGGTCACTATGAAGAGTGAATTAAGGATTTTGAACTTGAAAGAAATATGAACATTATAATTAAAATGAATGTATATAATCCCATTTTCTTAATAATTAATAATTTTAATTATTTAATTAGCATTTTTTTTAAAAAAATTAATTTTTAAAATAATATATGTTTAAAGAAAGAATATTGTTTAAAATATTAATAATTAATATGTAAGTATTAATTAAAGATTTTTTTTTATTCTCATTTTCATGTATCATTCCCATTTTAATTATAACATTCATAAATGATGTATTTGTAGAAACTAATGAAGATCATATCGAAAATAAGATTAATAAACCATAAACATAACTTATTAAACACTTTATGAAATCTGAAATAACTCGAAAGAAAGTCATCATGAAAAAGCATAAAGAAAATGAAGTACATAACATAACGGTATTTAACTAAGATAGGGTACATATTTTAGTTGGTCCCATGAAATAAAGATGATCCTTCACCATTGTGAACTTTGCATTATGGTCCCAAAAACCAATATAAACATTTGTTACCAACTCAGAAGTTTTGAGTGCATCTATTATTTATTAATTTCAATTTTAATGTTGTACTAACCAAATTTTATAGAAAACTAAACAATGGCGTGGGTTTTAAAAATGATAGAACACCATAGCAATTAATGTTTATGACAAAGCATTCACATCTGCTATATAAGAACATGAATAATGATGAATTGTGAATTGATAATCTTATAATGATCACACATGTAACTAATCATATATTTCTTTTTTAACACTGAATGTACCTTAACATAATCACATTCCATCAAAATCGAAGAAACTATGAAGATAAACATGAAACTTCTAAAATACCTAAACAATAGCTAAATATTCCTTGTTCATAGTTGAATAATTGAGTTTTGGACCACTGAGGTTTTGATTTAACATATGCAATAGAATGTCATTGACTAGACTTTGAATTTTCTTGCATGAGATCAATACTTAGACAATATATGAAACATTAGTACAAAGAATAAAGAGCAAATAAATTAGGATAATGGAGAAGAAGAGTATAGGACTAGAGGACTAGAGGACTACAGGACCAGAAGTTATAAGAAACTCAAAGGAGGATTAACACTAAGAGAACAATGAGAAATATGGGAAACATAACAAAAACATACGGTGGAGCTGTTTCATCAAACAAACGTGGAACGAACTGCACCAAGTAAGTCATCTTACCCAGAAATCGTTGAAGTTCTTGATGTGTCTTTGAGGAATCTTTATTGAATTTAATCAAGAGTTAACAACTCCTAAATACTTCACAAAAGTTTGACCAAACTTGCAATTTTCAATAATATTTGCTTCACGTGAGTCAAATGTTCTTCTCATGTACTAGTTGAATATACTAAAAAATCATCCATAAACACTTCTACAAAAAATTCCAAACCTCGGATGACTTCATTCACGAGCCATTGAAACGTTTTTATAACATTTATCAAACTAAAAAGCATCATTATGAACTCATTAATTAATTAAGTATTTAAAAAGCAGTCTTGATTGCCTTTGTTGATTAAGAGGAACTTGCTAATAACTTGAAGTTAAATCTAATGTTATGAATAAATGACTCTTTCTCAATTTGTTAATAAGGTCATCCATGCATGACATGGCATAACTATCGAGCATCGTCATATTATTCAAATGTTGAAAGTCAATTGTGAAACACCTATTTTTATCTATTTTATCAACAATATAAGGCTCAAAAGCCCACGAGTTATAAGTTGAACGCATCACTCCTTGAACTAACATATCCCGAACAGCTTATGCCATCTCTTACTTTTCTTGTGAAGATTATCGATGAACTAAAGCTTTTATTGATGCAACAACTTTTATATTAATTATATGGCGAGCGTTGACCACAACTAATTAAGAAGCTTTTTTATATCCTTTTGGCAACATTTTGGATACAGATCCAAAAGAAAGATCACATTTGTAATAACCTGAAGAAATGCACGAACTTTAAATTGTATTATAGTTGTGCTTGTAAAGGGAAGCAAGTAGGAGTGAAACTTTCCTCATGTTGAAGTTCACACGTGCATGCATCCAATTAAAACCCAAAATCACATCATACAATTGAGAAAGCATTATCAAGATGCAATGCCTTGAATATGACCCTAATCGAATAAAGCATAATAAGTTAGAAAAAGAAGTGAAAGACTTGTTGTTATACAATACTTGAAGTGTTTGTTGAGCAAACTTGACTGGAAAAGAGCATTGTGTCACTAAGGAATATAAATTGACCAACCCATAAGCAATAAGAATTGATATTGAATAATCACACACAAAACCTTCAAAAGAAAAACAACAAGTTTTTCTCAAGTGCCCCATCCACACTTTGTGTAACACCACACCATAACATATAGATTGTAAAGCCCCATCACACAATCCCTTTGTTGCATTGGTAATAAGAATTATTTTTATTACTCATTATCAAAAAGCAATAATGCATCCACCAAAGGAATTACAACTTGCCATGGATTGGTACTTAACTGTTGAGTGTGCCAATCATCCAAGGGGTACAAGACATGAAACTCAAAACATTGTATACCACATCTATGCTATTGACCACGTCCAGGACCTTCATATCCATAACACATCCTCATTCACATGGGCTGAAATGCAACTTATGGAATTGAAACATGTAGCTCCATGGGTTGTGGATGAGTAGTTGGAGGTAAAAGGGTTGGTCTAAGCAATTTAAGTTGAACATAAGTAATAGAGGAGTCTTTGAGGACTTATGTGATCTAGATGGCATCTTCCAAGGTTATCGAACAATGTCCACGACTAGGACTCTAGCTGCACCAAGCACTTGATAAAATAACATTTTCTTTACCACTTCGGACATACATTGAGCCAAATGATTTTTGAAGTGGACTCCAAATTGTGTAATGTTTCATCATATTTTCATTGGAATTGCAAAACATTATCTAATGATACAGAGGCATCCACATGACACTAAATGCAATTGGCGATGAGGATAAAGACAAATCATAGTCACCTTAAATGTTAAGGCCAAGTGTTTAAACCAAAGGGCAGCAAATCCATGTAAGTAGGGCAACAACTCACGAAGTTGATGGAGAGGGTACCATTGGTGATATGCAATCATTATACAAAACATGTGCATCTTCCAAGGTTGTTCCTGAGAAAGAATCATGGCAAATGAGGATTACTTAGTTAAATTGTGGGTTCTTTGTGTTAAGACCCTAAGAAATTGTTGAGTCTACACTTGTGACTCTGCTAGGCATGCAAAAGTTGTTCCACGGAGCGAGAGATAAATAAGAAAAAAAAAAAAGACTTAAAAAGAAAAAGGTGCTACCTTATTCTTCACAAATGAAAAGATGTGTATTCAATCCCTAAGTATACATACAAGGTTAGCAAACCCTTCTTTGGGTTACACCATACTAAGCAATCTTTGGCATAATCATAAGCATTTAAGTCAGCATCATTATATGATTTTAATATATACTTTAAAATATATATAAAGTATATTCTATATAATTTTTTTCATATCTAAATTATATGTGGCACTCAACAACAAGAACGAGTAGATTTCTAAGAAATAAAGTTTTAATTACTTTAATAGAAGTTTATAAAGTCATATAAAATTACTTCACATTATGTAAAATTAATAACTTTTTGAAATTTGAATTTAATTAATTTAATTATGTATATACATAAATAATATTTTAAAATATGACATCATATATATATATATATATATATATATATATATATATATATATATATATAATATATATATAAAGAATGTCTATTTAAATTGTTTTCCATGGAAATAAGTGAATGTTTTAATAAGTTTTAAAAATATTTACATATGCTTAAAAATTTATAATTGTGGTTTTTTTAAATATTAATAATACAACCACTATATATATTTAGGATGGAATACACAGATAAATAAAACTGAATATTATAGCATAGATTAGGGTAAAAAAGAAGAAAAAATTTAAACAAATTACATATTATATGTCGACGTACCAACGGCAATAAATTTATCACGAGAATTTGTAATAATTTCAAATGTAAGTTTATAAATTTGACATGAAAAAAAAATCCTATTGCAAAACTTTATATTTAAATTTTAAATCAATAATTTGTTTTTCAACATATACTTAATATTAATAAATAAAATATATTTATATATTTTAATAAAAACCATAATATATAATTTATAAAAAAAAGATATATCTCTTTTTCTAAATTGAATTAAAATGAAATAGGATCTAAAAGTAAATTGCAAGTGAATTATGATTTACATGATTAAAATATATTAATATATTGAAAATGTTCTCCAACCATAATAGACTTATTATTTTTATTTACAAATTATAAAATATTTCAAAGTAATGATAACCCTTTTTTTAATTTGAATTAAACGAATTTGTTCAGTTTATAATGGGTTTTAATGTTTATTTTTGTTATTCTATATATTATTATTATTATTATCTTAAAAATAATTAAAGGCCGAATTACAAATTTATAATTTAATTATTTAGTAAATATAGTAAAAAGAAGAAGGTGAAGTTTCAATATATAATTATTAATTATATTATTTAGTAATAAATTAAATTATTGCTCAAACTGGTAACATTATATAGCATTATTTACGTATTGACATTTCATTAGATAATTGTTATCATTCAGAAGTAGATTATATATCACATGAGATTGATAAAATTACAAAAAGAAAATAATGCCATATTATTTTAGAGCACTATCACTATTTTGTATTAATTAAATGTTTAATTAATTATTATACAAATTAAATAAAGTTAGAAACAAATACATTTTCAATATATTATATGGTACTTTTGTATTACCTCATTTAAAAATATGTGATCTGCTCTTCGTTTCATTCACTAATTTAAGGGAAATATATACAATGAAATAAAACAATAGCTTCAAATATATATTTTTCTGTGCTGTTAAAACTAATGTGTTCATTTAAGGAGCTTATGTGATTATAATTTACTAGTTCAATGAAGTAGGGCTCGTCAAGGTTAGGGTTTTGAGAATGGAGATGGAAATGGCGGAAAGCGAGGACGAGCAGGCGGTGGAGCTCGATGAGCAGGAAGACATGGCGCGCGAGCAGCTACAGAATCTCAATGTATCGACAGAAGCATCGCCAAAGCGCCCCGTTGTGCTGATCGTCATCGGCATGGCAGGTAAGAACAACCAGAAATCCCAGAAGTTGAAATCTCTTCTTAGAACCGTAGACACAGCTCCCAGAGAAGCTAGAAATCTTCTATAATACCTAGAAATCATCACATTTGGGGCTTGCACAGGGAGCGGGAAGACGACGCTAATGCAGAGGCTTGTTGCGGAAGTTAATATGATGCAAAAACATGCCTATGTTCTCAACCTGGATCCGGCAGTGGCTTCGGTTCCGTACGGATGCAACATTGACATCCGTGACACGGTGAACTATAAGAATGTGATGAAGGAATATCGTCTGGGTCCGAATGGTGCCATTCTGACGTCTCTTAACCTGTTTGCTACCAAAATTGACGAGGTAAGAACATGCTTTTGCTTTCATACACATTCTTTTTTCTTTCTTCTTTTCCTACCAAGCGTGTGATATATAATCAAGCTTTAATATGAATATACATATGTGTGTTTAAATATTTGATATGTGCATAAGTTAATTTATTATTAAATAATATGCATACAACTTTCTCTTTCACACACACTTGCACATTAAGTATCAGCATAACGCTAATATACAGAAACACAGAGACATACAAATGCAGTGTGTGTGCATGCATATATACGTATAATATCTCCATATTATAGTAGGATGGTCAATATCTATGTATACACTTCTCTGCCTGTTGCATGTATAATGACACAGGCACACATATTCAAAGAGAATTAGCATAATACACACATATACACGTATATATACACATTCGACACATAGATATCTGTCTGTGTATACGTATTAACGGACACACCCATGTTTGTATATATACATATGTAGACACAGGCATAGACATAATATGATTATTTTACAGGTTGTAAGTCTAGTGGAACGAAGATCAAATGAAGTGGATTACGTGCTCATAGACACGCCTGGGCAAATAGAGATATTCACATGGTCAGCATCAGGAGCAATTGTCACCGAGGCATTCGCATCAACATTCCCGACAGCAGTTGTATACGTCGTGGATACGTCTCGCTCTGCTAATCCGGTCACCTTCATGAGTAACATGCTCTACGCCTGCAGTATTCTGTATAAGAATCAGCTGCCCTTCATTCTCACCTTCAACAAGACTGACATTATGAATCATAAATTTGCTCTGGAGGTCTGTAGTGTGTGTGCGTGTGTTTGAGAGTCAAACAGAGTAGTCGTTTATTAGTTGATCGTGATAGACTCACTAGGCTTACCTTCCCATTGGATACCAGAGAGCATGATAGTACATGTAATACAGTCTATAACCTATTATATATCTCTGTTCTATAGCTTATCATAGTATTTTGCAAGATCATATGTTCTATGCAACCTGTATAAAGTATATACTCTTCTCCTCCCACACTCTAGTAGACGGATCATCAGACTTTTTATATATGTCTGATTCTACAATCTTATATGTATAGAACTGTAGCAGATAGTCTTGTACTGAATGTCTATATACAATACAGTCATAATGTTCTTATATATAATATATACACTATATGTTTTGTGCCTGTGTAAGTCTTGAAGTAATGTAATTTACCCACAGTGGATGCAAGACTTTGAGGCGTTTCAAACGGCAGTGGAATCAGACACGTCATATGCTTCGAGTTTAAGCAAGAGTTTATGTTTGGTTCTGGATGAGTTTTACAATAACCTCAAATCTGTGGGAGTGTCAGCGATCAGTGGTGCAGGAATGAAGGATTTCTTCAAGGCTGTTGAAGAAAGTGCCGAGGAATACAGAACTGGCTATCTGTAAGTACATCAGTGTATATATTATATACATACACGTATGTAAAATATATGGGTGTGTAATATTATGAAACATGTATGATATATTGTATGTTGTGTTTACGTTAATAGTGTGGAGCTGGAGAAGAAGAAGCGGAGAAGGCAGCACTTGAAGAGAAGCGTTACAAGGCCAATATGGACAGGCTTCGAAAAGACATTGAAGAATCCCAAGGTGCCAAGGAAGTTCTAAGTACTAAAGTAAGGCCGATGAGGATGAGGATGACATTCTTGAGGAGGACGACGACGACGATTAACTATCACTACAGGTAACTATGTGTACATAATAAGATATGTACTGAAAGTGATATGTGTATGAATAGTTTGACTAGGAGTGAAGTACTGGTATACAAAGGTAACATTTCCTTTTTTGTTTTAATTTAAGTGTTTAATTTGCGGGCGTTATCTTAAACGTTCAAACGCGTGCGTGTGTGTGTGTGTTGCTGATAAGTATGATTACTTAAGATAATCTTTAGATCCTTTGTCACAAAGTGATTTGTATAGCCACCATACAAAAGAAGTCCATAGAGCTCTTAAGCATGTTTGATTCATCTTCTGTAAACGTCTTTAGCCTGTCCCAAATGTGAGAGGACACACACACATACATACGTGCATCGGTGTGTGTGATGCATATATATATACGTGACATCCAAGTTCGAAATCAAGCTTTCTGAGTAGGTTCATACCATGAGTTATTTCAATCAAGCCCTTCTGCTTTTCCTGTAAACAGAGATGCTTAAACATACTATCACTGTATTTTATGTTAGGTATACTTGGAATATACAAATGCATAGGTATTCTTATGTTTATACATGTAAATTTAAATTATCCTTTAATATTTATAATTAATTCTTTAAAAATAAATGTTAATTTATTAATAATTTAAATATATATATATTGTGTTTCTCTTTTATATATAATGGTTTATTTCTTCATTACTAACGATATAAATACTATTGCATTTTTTTGTATAAACTTTAAAATGCAATAGTATTATAAGTAACGAAGAAGTAAATTATTATATATAAAGAAAAACAATATTATATATATATTTAAATTATTAATAAAATAACATTTAATTCTATAAAGCTAGTTATAAATATTAAAGGATAATTTAAATTTACAATCTAATTTCTGAAAAACCTTAATATATTTATATGTCAAACAACATTTTCGTATTTATAACATACTGTGAAGAGCTTGTGCTTAAGTTAAAGTTAAAACATCGAGATAGAATATTATGTATACCGTTAAATGTGACATATCAAAGGACGGTCGTATTTTGTAAACAACATATAATGTCGGTGTTATGTGTTTATTAAATATATATAAAGTTATATGAGATTAATACCGCACTCAAAATATGCTGTTCAAATAAATATTTTATTATATTTAATAACATGTAAATGCATGAAGTTAAGTTATTACTCTCTTAAATGCATAGAATTTGGCAGCGTTGACATGTGTAATTAGTCCGAAAGCTAGCGCAAATTTGATTACCAATTTTTAATAAAAATAAATATTCTTAATTTGTGATGCGCATTTTCCTGTATATGTTCAAATAATTTCTACTAAAACATCTATTCCCGTTACGTCCACTATCATGATATAACTTAAACATGACACGCTTTGAGGTAGCAAGTTTACAGCAAGCAGCATGTAACGGACATTCAAGTGAAAAGTGGCACACGTCAACGCGCAGCTCTAGACTTTCACCCGCCGGAGTGAAAGGGCTTCACATATAATTAAGCATGGTGTGGACTACATAGAAATCTTTTACTAATTGTTAAAGTAACTTTCATTAGTATTTTAATAACTCTTGCTACAGTCTTAGGATTGAAAATACATCCTAATGCTGTAGCTCTAGTAATACATCCTAAATACATCCTAAACCTTATGTGCAAGGTCTGTGTAATTATGTCGCAGTCCAGAAAGGATAAAGGGTTTAAGGGATCTATGGTCTCAATTATTACACTTCAGCACACTATATATATATATAAAGAACGACTATCTGCCCACTGTAGAACCAACTATATAAAAGTCTGGTGATGCGAGGAGAAGAGTAGGACTTTATACAGATTGCATATCTTGCAAAATATATGGTTTTTACAATATAGTCTAGAGAGTAACCCGACCAACTAATAAACGACTACTACGTATGCGTTTGCGTGCGTATATATCATATCTTTAGGAATTTGACTATATGAATATTTGATGAGAGGTAACTTGTTTGTCCACTTGAGCTGCATACATAAGCAAATGAGTAAAAACAATAATAATAATGGCCATAATACTAATAATGCTAAGGATATTATACACCAAGCTTTCCGAAGTCCTTTTCAATTGTGTGTGTGTGAGAGAGATGATGGAGCGGGTACCGGCTAACTGAAAATGCTGTTAGGAAAGACACGCACCAGTTTATACATGTATAAACCAAATGCAACCGTTAATCCTATGAAACTTAATTGAGAGAGAGAGATGCAACACGTTATATTTTCTTAATATTTTTTTTTGTGTTATATATATATATTGGGGGTTGACTAATTCGGACGCTCGTCCATATGCGCGCAATTGGAGCACGTGGCCATATAGAATATTCAATGAATATTCCTTTAAAATTTCTCCACCGACGAACCTTATGTAAAGATATCTTTAAATAAATTATTTGGTAAATGAAATACATTTTATTCTGCACCGAGGTAAAGTTCAGTTTCTATAAACAATTATATTCTGAAAAATTATTGTGTTTCAGAACATAAATTATGTTTATCTAAAAAGTGTTTGATTATGTTAATGAAAAAAGAATCTTGTCAGAAAATACATGTTGTATGAGCTTAAGTTTAATGTGTACATTATTTATAATTTATTTTTTTTATAAAAGACAAGTTACCAAAGTAGTTTAATTAATATCACTTCATTTTGTCTTTTTATAATCACCACTCTTTCTCTTTCGTTTTTTATGTTTAAAAAACCTCCAGGTTTGTACCACGGTGGGTGTTTTTTTTCTTCCTCTTTAAAAAACTTCTTCTTTAATTTCTTGTGAATTCTTTTTATCATGTTTTTTTTAACTTGTGCTTTATATGCCTTTGCTTCTCTTTCCTTTTAGACATATACATTTCGGTCAAATAAAGTTTATCAACTTATACACCTTTATCCTTTTTAAATGTAAACTTTCGCTTTTGAACTAGTTTATCAAGTAGCAATAATTTGTCCTCATATTCATTTTGATCTTTTTTTTATTACTATCTTCCTCTTCCTCCTATATATCATCACCACTAATTAATGATACACTATACTCTTTTTTGGGCTTTATATTTTCTATTGAATGTGATTACATTTTTCACATCTATGTCTATTCTCAATATATGTCTTCCCATTTATGCACCTACAAATAACATTTTCCTAATTTTCATGAACAAATCTAAGACATAATCGCTCGGTTTAATGAAATTGCTGAGTAGCATTATACAGATTTCTTCAAGCCCTAGTGCCTTTTAAAAAATGCTTAAATTAGAAAAAAAAAGCAATATTATTTAACTTTTAAAATATTAATATTTTTCATTGCTTAATACTTAATATTTTTTACCATTGCATTAGTTCGTATGTCTAGTGGTTGAAAATAGACTCATGATTTCCCTTTTGAACCATCACGAGTAGGCACATGTCAATGCATTATAATGAAGAAAGCATATCATGAATATCAATAGTATTGCACAACCTTAGCACCAAGGTTGTAATTTATTATTACCCTCAACACTAATGAATGTTAATTCCTACCCTTGGCATCAAAGAATATTTAATATCTAATGCACAACATTAGACATTCTTTGGTGTCAAGATTGTAATTTGTAAAGAATCCTTGGCACTGAAGTATATTTTTAAATATACATTGGTGTCGAAGACAACATTACACATACTTTGGTACTAAGGTTATATAAATTAATACATCCTTAACATCGATGATAAAATATTATTAGTCAGTACCTTGATTTTCATGTGTGTTCTCGTCCATGAAGATTAGAGTTTACAAGTTCCACATCTTGCATTATGACAAATTGTTTCAGCTGCATATTCTATATAATCACATGGCTTAATCACCACTTTAAAGCCCTATTTATGAATAAATTAATTACAACAAGTGAAGAATGACCTTTGCAGATAATATAAATGTGTAATTCTAATTCAAGTCTTTGCTTGGCCTTTAAGTTGTTGAGAGAGCCATGTCGAAAAGTCTCCCACTATAAAATCATAACTCTTCTTTGTTAATTATTTGTTTATACATTGCTAATTTGTGCAAATTAAACAATCTTCTCAATGCTTGTCTTGAAATTAAGAATGTCCACTAATATATTTTGAATACCAAATGATAAAAGGTCACATTAGAGAACCTGTCACCTTCTCCAATGGCATGATTAAGTAACTTAATAATTCATCCTTAATATAAAACTTTCTTCTTTTTCCAATGTTCTTTCCAATTTCAATGACACAACTAAATTTATTGAGTAATAACTTCCTCTTTCTAGTTCTTACTTGCTGACCTTTTAACAATCCAACTTCATTGTAAAACTATACTTCATCATCTAATACACAACTTAGCTCCAAATATAATGGTACATCTTTAGTCTCTTAGTCGGTGATTTTTCAAAGAAATTTCAAATATAATTTCGAGTTGAAGGCAAACTAGTCAACTTGTTTGTTCATTCTTGACTTTACCCAATCAGCCAGCCAATGCCAAAAGCCTCTGGTTTTCATTTGCAAAACTTATAAAATATATAGAAGTTAATAATGACACATGACTAGAAAAATAAGATGCACTTGAGATGTATGCAATATGCAACTTGTTAAACATGGTATTAAACAAGGTCATCTTTATTTATTTTTTAAATAGTGAATATCTTTTCTATATATGAAAACCATTCCTCCATAAGGACCTTCTTCTTTATATAAGCTATACAAGTTAATTAGTTTCATCCTTGTTCTTCACAATTCTTTCCATATTCTTTGAGTACGTGTTCTTTAACATTTAATTCATCCACTTTACAACTAATTAATATTAATTCTTTGTCAGTCTTAAGAACAATAGTTTTAAAGTGGGTGGCAAATGCATTCCGAGTCAGACTTTGAATCTCTCAATACTTCCATACTTCACTTATATGTAGAGAACACGTACACATACTTATAATAAAGAAACTAAAATCCTGGGGGGCTCACTCTCATACTCCGTACATGGCATGACTGTGTACGGGTTGGGGTTGTTTTAATATATTTCATACGGATATATACAGGGTGGGGTGGTCAAGCCATACAATTAGGGTCAGGGGCTATGGCGACAAATCGAGATGTAATAGTTCGACTTGCTAAAGATGAGAAATTGGAAATCATAGGCTTCGTCCGTGTAGTTGTTAAAGCAAGCTATGTCAAGATTTGTGATGTTGTTGTTGCAGATAAACTACCGGGGGTGAAATGGTCTTCCTTGGGCCAGTGAAGCTAGCTATCACTGAGAAATACAGAACAGTAGAGGAAGAAGACGCAAAAACTTGACAAAACTTGTTTGGTACATTAGTAAATTTCAGCATGTGAAAGAAAATAGGAAATGCAGACACCCCAGATAGAAGACTTTGCATGCATGCCAAAACAAGAAAGGCATCTATAATTCAACTTCATTCATTACTAAGAAAGACAAGTTGATGGCAAGGGAGTACTTGGTTATTCCTACGATCTTCATAACAATGTAAGAGTAGGAATTGACATTGTGGTCTTGTGCCATTGACTTATGATACTTCGAAGGAGTTATACTCCATGGGCCAGAGTATCATCAAAATCTCAACTAATTTATTTGTCAATGTAATGTTAGGGATTAACTTTAATAAATTATTATGTAAAAATACTGTTTAGAGTTATAATTTAAAAAATTAAATTTACATATTTGTAGTTTTGGGGTGTGTAAAATTTACTTGGACCAAAAATAGAGTGGTGTACCACATGATGTAACTGTATATACAAGAGTGAACCCCCCTACACCAGGGCTCCAAGTTGTCATTGGGGTGTCTGACTGTGTGCCTCCCAATGGGGCTCTAAGTTGTGTACTACCCACTGAGGCGTCTAACTTTGTACCGTCCACTAGGGCTTTCATGGCATCTGACTGAGTATCACCACCGGGAGCTGACTGTGTACCGCCCCCGCTTCAATTTGTGTACTGCCCACTGGGCGTAACTGTGTACCCAGCAGGGCTTCAATCTGTGTACTGGTGACTAGGGCATCTGAGCACCGGCGTGACTGCGGACCCTTCTTGGCACCGCTGGAGTCTCTAGTTTCCCTTAGGCTTTTTCGTTCTTAGAATCAAGATATAGTTCAATAGAATTGGATAAAAATGTCATGCTCTTTAGGAGTTTCTCTCTCTATATAGATAGATAAATAGATAAATAGAGAGAGAGAGAGTTATACTCTGGGTGACAATGAAGACTCCCGTTCCAGACTTTTCCAGGTATCTTCCCCGAAAATACATGTATATATTTAAAAGATACACAAGGACCAACCAGAACGTTGTGAAAGCACAGAATATTCTAAGTAGTCCAGTTTTATTCGCACTTAATATGAGCAGAAACCGTTGTCACAAACTTTGATATTGAAAGTAACCTGGTACTTCTGGTTGCCTTGACCAGCCTCCGTTGTTGCAGTCCCTGTCCCCAATTAAACTTCCAGTAACTCCATAAATGGTTGTAGATCCCGGTGCATCTTGACCTGCATCACCTTGGAACTCTCTATCGTTTCCACACATAATCTCAGCTGTTAGGAACTCAGTATTAGGCGGGGTTCTTGCTATAATTCCGATACTTGCAGTTTACAGGTTTATGTTCGAGCTCGTAACCTGGAATGGACTGTTGAAGGGTCCAGCCAAGTTAATCGAATTCTGTCAAGACCTGAGAGTTACCAATAATATTGTAACTCGTGCACTGGCAACATTTCTGATTCTGGTTATCAGCAAATAACAACAGAAGAGATAAAAGAGGAGAAGAAAAATTAGAATTTCTCCATCTACAACTCAAATATAAATCACTCAGATTAACACACACACACACACTGTATAAATTATATTATCCATGAAACATGAGTAACCTCTGGCGTATACGATGCAAAGGCAAGGAGGATGCTGAAAATAAGAGTAGGAGCTAGTTTAAGAGATGCCCCAAAAGATGCTTGTGAGTAGTTCATTTTGGGCTTTTTATACTCGGCATTGATGTTGACTTGCACTCGTGTTGTGGATGACCCTATTAATTCTATTCTGAAAATAAAGAATATTCTATCCATATGCTCAATCGTTTTTGTCGTTTAGTTTTTTTTTTTAAATTTAAAATTGAATTTATATATATATATTTTTTTAACTTTAAAATTCAATTTATTTTTTTCAAATCCTCGATAACCTCAGGATTGTACTATTTCAATCCCAATTATCATCTCTTTTCTAACTTATATAATCTATATATAATACGTTTACATTATTATTGGTTTTCCTCTATGGCAAAATTTCACTTGATCTATTTGAACAAACCCTTCACCGAGCTTCACTGAGGGATACGTTTAAAGATGACACTCATTGTCACATTCTTTATATCCGCTAGCTTTAAAACCCACCGGATCACTTGGCAACTCTCCCAAAACTTTGTATCATTTACATGCATGAAATCTCTAATGTATTGCCATTTAGTCATTCATCAGTGACTTGAACATTCGACATTTATAATCATACTTATGCAAATGAAAATGTATCTAAAGCAAGTTGTGACACGACGGATAAGTATCTTCTTATACATCTCTAAACCAAACCAGAACTGAGGTTTTTTCATTACAAAACTTAAACTTTTTCAAGGATGAGAGCACCTTAATCCGAAGCACCCACATCCTCTAACAACAAATCCAGGCAATGGCAAAAGCAACGGCCATACACGATTTAGGAAATCTTGTTCAAGGAGCTCTCTTGTTACAACTCAATTGCTTGCATTGTCCAAATGACTTGACGAACATTCTTGGCCTCCCACCTTGAGAATGGAGTTGTTCCAGTTTTCTCCTCTCCAGAGAATGCATTAAGGAACAGTCTCGTTAGTGGAGGTAACCATCACAGTAATGATGCTCCTCTTACGAACATCAAACTTACTATCCATGGATATGGTGCAGTTGTACTTGGCCCATTGGCTCATCATGGTCTAAAGCATGTGCTGCCACTCTTGTTCCTCCTTGAGGTTCGGACCCAAAGTGTTGTAACCAATGCACTTGCTAGCATATACGTCCCCTACCTTGGCAACTGCTGCAATCACCTTTTTCCAATACCATTCCTTGTCGTGTTAAAAGGAATGGCATAGAACCATTGCTAGGTAGCACACTATTCTATTTTTTCTAAGTCTTATTAGATGACATTACCTTGTCTAAAGCTTCGATGCCCTATCTGGGCAAAATTTCTTGCTGGCCAGAAACACTTCCCTTTCATGTTGAGATGTTGACACAAGTTGAAGTTTGTGCTAATTTGGCAATTTCACCCCTTGTGCTTACATCGATCCCTTCACATCAGGAGGTGCGAAAGCACAAATCTTTACCCCAAAACCTTTCATCCTCTTTGCATTTACTTCTTATAATAGTTGCATTGTTTACACACTCCAACACCATAGGAGCTCACAACATCAACATGCATCCATTCAGGTCTACCTTCTTAAAGTTTATTTTTAAAATTCTAGAATTTTATTAAAAACTTTCAAGAAAACGTTTGGGCAACCCCAAATGCGTTTACAATTACACATTAATGTTTGTATCCAAAAAAGTGACACATAATATTGTCATATTATATATTATATATTAATATATTAATATATATATATATTTATATATTATATATATATATGTATGAAACGATTTTAACTTTGTTTTAGGGGTCGATATTCTCTTTCACTAGTGAAAAAGCATCACGATGGATGCCGCCGCCGCCCCAACGAACTATGAAGGTAGATGGGATTAATCCTTCTTAGGTATGTACGTACATATAATATCTGCTCTCAGACGCCCAGACAAACACACACACACAAAGCTTGCATAATGCATCATCTAATACTTAATATACATAATGTATACACATATGTATGTATCAAGTCACACACACTGCATACATATATAGTTATCATGAAACATGCACTAGTTTAAACTTGACACATAATACATATAAACTGTACAATACTCACACATATAATAATTTTCAGGAAACAGGGAGTACTTGATGTATACAATATTATGTGTGTGTGTGTGTGCACACATGGAAATATACATATATGTGTAGGAGTATATATACATGCTTTTAATAAGTCACAATTTTAATTTACTGTCTCAAATATTAAATTAAACAGCAGTAAAACTATGCAATTTTGGATGATGCTCGTGACGTTCTGGATAAAATACATATAAGACAACACATGGAAACACTTTCTCACACACATACACACTTCTATTTCTAGAATTGGCATACAAACAGAGAAGCTAAACGAATTTCTACATCTTATTGTAAATGCATGCTAGTTATAGCTTGTTTCACAAGACTTAATATAATAATTATAATTTTTTTAAATTATTTCTAGTCAAAATCTAAACCTAACCATACTTAAAAGAAATTATATTATGTACTAATTAATTATTATTATTATTATTAATAAAGAAGTTCTATTATATAAAAAATTGTATACTATATTTACTATAATAAAGAATTCATGTTCATAATGGGAATTTTTAAAATTTATTCGCGAGAAAAAAACCATATTACTCAATAATAATATAGAGGTTAAAATATGTTAATATTTTTATATTTTGTTTTGATTTTTGAATATTTAAATAAAAAATGATAAAGTATTCTCGTGTAAAGAAATTGTTATTTAAATGATTTTATAAATCATATCACTCATTTGTTAAGTTAAACATCCTAAAATAACATAAGGTTTATTATTCATTTATCCCAAATTACATAATGTAAATAAAATTTCCTTTATTAATACAATGTTAACATGTTCAATCTTTATTTAAAAACTGATGCATATAATAATAATATCTATATGAAAAGTATTGAATATTCTTATAATAATTTGAATTTTATAAATTTCTAAGTTCACTTCATATTTTTGTCAAATTGTTTTCACTTTTAACTTTGACTATGTCTTAAACTTTACTTTTTAAAACATATTTCATCATATATCTTATTTTAAGTATTCCTTATAGATTAATTTTAAATAATTATTTTTAAAAAGTAACATCTAGTATATAATCACCAATTTTTTATAATATATTATTAGAGTTTTAACAGAAAGGCTAACACTTAACAACACATGACTACCAAATAACCATCCAGCATAAACACTTGTATAAGCAACATTAAGTCTTCCAAGCTAACAATGAGAGTTGACTTAGATGTCAAAATACATATGAAATTTGGGATCTTACCCTAAGTTCCCTAAAATGACTACCCTAAAAGATAACCTGAGTATTAAGAGACTTAGACAGGCTCATGCTAACCTCGAGAGCTAAGGCATTGTCACTTATCTCTTGAAGAATCATCGTTGTCTAGAAATACAACCCCTTTTTAGTCTTGATCCATAATTACCCTTAAGGATTTAAATGACTGAGTATTAACTCTAGATTAAATTAGTGAGGACATAAGTGTGAGTGTTTTACTAGTAAACTTTATAAGACTAGGTTTGAATAATCCTAAATACACGACCTTGTGAGTGTCTCATGAATGGATTATTAATGAGCTTAGGTTGTTCAACCCTTACATATAAGAAAAGACCCTTTTTAACCAAGTGTGACAATAACACATTTTAAGAGACCTAGCCTACCTTAAGCGAATCCCAAGGCTTAGCATCCTAATATAAAGACAAGCATGTCTATTTGTTAGAGTATATAACCCTTAAGTCCATGAGGCAACCCCAAATCAAGCATTGTATTGTTGCTATCTATTAAATTACATTCTTCATGCCAAATGTCATAACCCTTAGATTAAATAATTACACCAGGTGCCACAAGCGTGACACTAAAATGCCAACTCTAAGAATCCTACATGGATATGTTTGCTTAATTGTGAGTGTTTACTTAGTTTAACATGGAGGAGGAGGATGGAAGACATGCCTACCTCTGACCTTTGAAATGTGCAGTTTAACAAGACCTTCTAGGCACAGATTTGTCAATAAGGATAAGTTATCCCAAGATGTGATATACCTTTATATATTTAAAAGTTAAGGTGACAACACAGAGTTTGTCTTAACGACACAAGTTAAAGCTTGCATTGGTAAAAGAATAACAATGTTATAAATTAAAAAACTCTCACTACATATAGTACTTAATATATGTTACAAACCTTGTTTTATGTTTTGTAAGTGACTTAGACAAATATCATTCCTAATGGAATTTAACATACAATTCAACGATCCTATAGGTTAGGTCAACTCTAGGGTGTTTCTACCAATCAACATGCCAAACTCACTGAAACTAATCAATAATTTAATTGAGATAATAAAACCAAATAAGAATTTTTCTAAATGGAAGTATTGGCTTCATTTAGAGTTTTTTGTAAGTACTTTACAATACCCAATCGAACCATTACTATATTACTTAATTACATTAAACATGCCTATTCCTTAACATTTATAATTGTTAACATAATTTAATAAGTAACAATAATTAACATTTAAACTAAGAGAAATCATAATAAAAATTATAACATATATAATAAATTTTCATATTCTTAGTTTGTAAAGGTTCGATTTTAATCTTGTAATAGCACATAATATTAAATATTATAAGATTATTAAGATCAACGACTATAAAAAAAAATTAATTTATTTATTAATGATTACAAATAATTTAATTTCCACAATCAAATTTAAATTAGATTTAAATTATTTATATTAAACTTAAAACAATTATATGTTCCTTGTTGTATTTCATGATTCACCTTTGCTTGGGCATCAATGTGTGTTAGAGAACCGTTGTAAATAATTTAATCTTTATTATCAAACTTAAATTAAATTTAAGGTTTAATGTTATTCATGTTAAATATATCCGTTCTACAACTTTTAAAGTATTAAGTCTCATAAATAAAATGGACATAATATATTAGTAAACACTGAATGTATTTGTAATGTCCCACAAACAAGATTAATAGTATAAAATTTAATTTAATTTTATTTCTTACCCATTACATTCCAATATTATATAAAACAACATATACAATTAAAACCTGAAAAGATGCAACTTTCATAATAAATCTGATTTTATTTATTTGTATAAAAAAATTTCAAAAATGTTGAATGGTCATGATTATACACCTTGTGATTAAGTTTAATTAGAATATAAACAATTACACATTTACTTAACATAAAAATATTATAAGAATCATGAAATGAAACAAAGATTTTAAGATTTAATGAGTAAGGTTTTGAAAGAATTTAAGTATGTTATAATAATTAAAAGGTAAAAAGGTTTTAAATAATAGTTACTTTGAGTGTATTGTTTTAAATGAGTACCACATAGTAACAATTCTAATTTGTTTTATATATTAAATAAAATGTTGCACTAATCATGCTCCAAACGAATATCAGATATTATTTCAAATCAGTGCCTACTTTTTGGTGTAAATCTTTATTTTAAATGCATAATTTTTAGATGCAGATTTGCACCCGGCGCTGATTCAACTAGGTATCACCACTCCTTTTCAAAATTACTAAAA
The DNA here is from genome assembly GCA_003024785.1 of Selaginella tamariscina. Taxonomy (NCBI): domain Eukaryota; kingdom Viridiplantae; phylum Streptophyta; class Lycopodiopsida; order Selaginellales; family Selaginellaceae; genus Selaginella; species Selaginella tamariscina. The sequence goes on from PUQB01000100.1 coordinate 581,382, forward strand.
CAACATTATATATAAATCAAATAAAATTAAAAATAATAAACATACTTAATAAACTTTTAAATTATAAATACAAATATATTTAAAAACTGTTTTTAATCAATAACATAACCTGTGAACTAGTGGTACAATAATTAAAATTCATATATAAAATAGAATGGGTGATAGTGTGAATGTTTAATAAGCAATGTTTCATTATCCAATTAATGAACATATAATAATGCGATCGTATATACTTTTTATAACTGAAATTGTGGGACTTAGATTTCAAAGTTCAGTTAAGCCATGCAATCTTTAAAGTCTACATTGAACTTTCATTCAGGATACAGAGTTTGACAGAATTGGATAAACATGTCATTGTTCTTCGAGAGTGTGTGTGTCTCTCTCTCTCTAGAGAGAGAGAGAGTTACAATAGACAATCCCCGTTCCAGACTTTCTCATAATGTCCTCGGTCTATCTCAATAATATATCTATATTTAAAAATATACAACAAGGACCACCTTGTATAAGCATAAAGCACAGAATATTCTCATAATTAAGTCATACTTTTATTCGCATTACATGGTTAAGCACTTAATGCTTTGTGCTTACATGTTAAGATAACTTGCTTACTGGACAGCAAACCATCAATTGGTCACTGAGCAGCAACCGTTGTCACAAACTTTGAATTGAGAGTAACCTGGTACCTGTGTTGCCTTGACCAACCTCCGTTGCAGTCCCTGTAGCCCCAACAAACCTCCCAGTACCACCAGTAACTCCATAAACGGTTGTAGATCCCGGTGCATCTTGACCTGCATCACCTTGGAACTCCACTCTATCGTTTCCACACACGATTTCAGATGTTTGGAAGACCATTAGGAGGCGGCGGCCCGGGGGTTCTTGCTATAATTCCGATGTAGTTGCAGTTTGGCAGGTTTATGTTGGAGCTCGTAACCTGGAATGGAGCATTGAAGGACCTCAGATTTGGTCCAGCCAAGTCAATCTCATTCTGTCCAATGATGAACTGAGAGTTACCAACAATATTGTAATTCTTGCACTGACAACATTTTTGATTCTGCACCAAAAACATATACTGTTATTGAGACAGAAGAAATAAAAGAGGGGAAGAGAAATTAGAATTGTCACCAGCTACAACTCAAATATAATAATCTTTTGAGATTAACACGCGCCGCACACACACGTTAACTTTATATATTATACATGAAGTAACCTGCGAAATGTTGCAAATGCTACGGAGCATGCAAAAGCAAGGAGGATGGTGAAAACAAGAGTAGGAGCTAGTTTAAGAGATGCCATGATCCTCCAAAAGATGCTTGTGAGTAGTTCATTTTGAGATGGTTTTTATACTGGGCAGTGATGCGACTTGTTGGAGCATCTTTTATTTTTCAATGCGTGTGGATGACCAAAGACAAGTTGAAACATAACGACGTTTATATTTGATAATGGATAGTAATGAAATTAATTATACACTGAGAAATAAAGACTATTCTTATATTAAAGTAGTTCAATACAACAGAAAAGAAGTGCAACGAATCAAATATGTCAGTTTGTAATTTGGTCACCTGAAAATGTTAGGCCAGTTTCTTAAAGTTAAAGGTATGAAATCTTATCCGAATAAATTTATTGAACTTTTATTCAGGTATATAGAGTTGGATAGAGTTGCATAGACATGTCATTGCTGTGTGTGTGAGAGGGATTTTCTTAACCAACACCACCTAAATTAAAAGTGAATAAGTTTTAATTTATGTTTAGATTATTATTAAAATCTAATTTATAGTATTTTGGGAGGTGATCAGATCTAGGTGCGATCTTCGTCCTTGTCCCTGAGGTTGTCGTTGATCTTTCTCAGGGTAGTTGGAATATATTACGTTCACAAAATACTTATATATATTTATATTTAATCTATCTTTTTTTATAAAAATATTTATAAAATCACATATCAAAGTTGTTAAAATATAAAATAAGATAGCTTTGACTAGATTTAAAAAGTGGCATTGTTTAATTATCATGTCCTCCATAGAGATGTAGGAAAGGTTTGGGTGGTGCACACCAACGGCCACGGCCCGGAACCCTTTTAGTTCAACCTAATCTAAAATAAAATGTATATTTTATATTTTAAATTATAAAGTCTAGAAGAATAATACCTAAATTTACTTAAATAAATTTTAATATAATACTATTGTTGGTGGGCTTATTTATTTAATAATAATTTAGTAAATTAATTATTATATTTGGCCTTTTAAGTTGAATTTAATTGTTATTCTTAATTTGGTGAGTGTAACTGGAGTTTATTATTAAGTCAAATCAAATTTACCAATGCATAGGCTTAACTATTTAATAATTCTTAATAGAGTTATTATTTTTAACATAATCATTTAACAACTATTATTTTCTAGTGAGTTTAAAGAGGCCTACAATTTAAATTAATGTTATATGTGATAACACATAATTTCTTTTTAAGTTATTATGTATAAGATAATTTAACTCTCTTTTTCTTTCAAATTATTATGAATCTCTTTGTATCTCATTATGTTAAATTATTATATATATATAATAACTTTTCTCTTAACTTTTTCATTGTGTTAAATTATTATGTGTATGTAATAAATTTTCTCTTAACTTTTTCATTATGTTAAATTATTATGTATGTAATAACTTTTCTCTTAATTTTTTCAAATTAAATAACTTAAATATCTCAAATTATTATTATGTTGTCGAATGCAAATTTAAGATTTAGATTGTTCATTTGATAGATTAGGATTTAAGATGTAATTGATGACACAACCATTCAATAAAATTTAGGTCGTTGGATTTTAAAAAAGTTCATAGACAAGTTCGTATACATACACTAACAAATACATAGAATCCAGTTAATAATATATTTGTTCATTATATTCCTACAATTGTGAATTTTCATTTGTGGTATATTTTGCATACTTACAAGTATAAGTTTTTATAATATATCTTGTCTCTCATTGTTTCTTATAGTGGAGTCCACATGCATCTCTCCTCTCTTGTCTTTCTTTCAACAATGGATGGTCTCACACACACCATATGTTATACATTATGTAATAATATATTTTATTAATATATTAATAATATACCTAAACATTAAGTAATCTAAAAATAAAAAATATTTTATTAAACATTATATAATTCAAAATGTGTATTATGAAAAAGAAAATTTTTTCTTATTTACCACCCAACAAAAAAATTTACTTATTTACAAAGTATAAAACTCCCTCTAATTTAGTTATAAAGTATAACTTATCATTAAGCTACATATAACACGGTAAAATAAAAATAAAATTTAGATGAGAAAATAAATAAAATGTTATTAATATATTTTATTGAATTATAACATAATTTTAAACATGTTACAAACCTTAGAACCAACCCTAGTTCTTCGATCCCTAGTACTTTCCCTAGTATTTTTGTTAAAAAATTTGTACCTTAGTATTTATAAAGTTGAACATAGGTTTTTACCTTTTTTTTTTTTTTTTTTGTCCATTTTCCAGTGATGTATACAAAACTAGAGATGCTACAGCATATGTTAAAGAAAACCTTTTTACATGTTATATTTGCTAGTCACATTCACTAATTGATGCCCCAATTTTTTGTCAAAGACAAGAATTTTTGCTTGGTTTAACTATGACAAGGTCACTATGCAGAATCAACACCCTTTGCCATTAATCCTAGAGATGTCGAATGACTTTTTGAAGCATACTTCTTCACCAAAATTAACTTATGTGTATCAACAAAGAAGTCAAGTGGAAAATTACATTCCATACTCATTACAACATTTTAAATACAATGTTATGCCATTTGGTTTCACAAATGCTTCAATTATCTTTTAACACATGGTAAACGACATCATTTTTGACTTCCTTAATTTATTTATTGTCATTTATTTTAATGACATACTAATGTTATAAAAACATAAAAGAACATGATTAACATGTATAACATGTATTATAAAGACTGAGAGCATGGGTTATTTATTAAGTTGGAGAAGTGCTCTTTTGACCAATCAGAGGTAGAGTTTATGGGTTTTATTGTCTTTATGAATAGTGTTCAAACGGATCATGCGAAGGTACGGACTATCCTCAATTAGGAGCAACCCAAGTATGTATATGACATGCAATGTTTCTTGGGATTTCAAAACTTTTAGCGATGTTTCATTAAGGATTTTGCGAAGATTGCACTACTGCTCATTAAATTAATTATTAAAAATGTACTATTCCAGTGGTTTGTTGAAGCTAATAACACATTTCAGTTCTTAAAATCTACATTTGTCTTTGCTTATATGTGTTCATTTAGATCCTACATTACCATACTTTATGGAAGCTAATGTCTCAAATTACACAATGTGAGATATCAATCATGTTCCATTTACAAAAATTCACACCAACAAAGATCAACTTTAACAATGAGTTATTATCAATTGTGGATTTCTTTGAGAACTGGTGTTGCTATTTAGAGGGTTCCCACATGTTGTGACTATGTACAATAACCATATGAATATGCAATACTAGCAAACATCACCAAGCATAATGAGCCTTATCATTTTCATGTTTCAATTTCACAATATGCATCGATGGGCCATCTCCACAATAAGGCAAATGCACTTTCACAGCGTAATTACTTGCATCCAGTGGCCCAATCCTCGACAATCAAAGCAAGTCCTTTTTGATTCCATTTGCTTTTAATTTATGGCATTGTTAGTTTCCAACTGCACTTGATGACAATTAGATCAAGGCAGCCTAGTCATAAAACTTTGTGTGAGATGTGGTCAACCACCTTAGGATGGATGCATACACAGGCTATGCAAAGTACCACTTGCATAATGAACTCTTGTACCATCGTTCCCAACTCTATGTACCATAAGGAGAATTTGCCTTTGCATTGTCCATATTTATCATGACTCTTATATGACTTTTTTGGTGGCGATTGATGTGAAGGTACATCGAGCAATTATACAATCTTGTGACACATGTTAATGAACAAACTACTTCAACATTACCCAATCGATGTTCTCCAACCTTTTCCAATTGTCAAGTGACTATGGAAATCCATCTCTATGGATTTTCTTAAAAATCCCCTTGTTTCTTCGGTTTTGATGTAGTTTTTATCATTGTGGTTAGTTTCTCAAAGATAGCACATTTTTTACCATGCTATAAATCTTCACATATGTAGATGTACAAATTTAGTTTATAAGAGATTTTCCGTCTCAATGGGTTACCCAATGATGTCATTAGTCACAATTTATATGTCCCAATTCTAACATGTTTTTTCAAGTTGCTCAACATCAAGGGGAAGCCTTCAACTACACACCACCTTAAATGGATGACAAATGAAGAGAACAATTAAATTTAGAGCAATATTGTGGTGTTTTATTTTTCAACAATTGAATGGACTTGTTGAATTCATATACAACAATTATGAACATGCATTTACATGACACTTATTCATCCACATAGGTATTATTTAGTTTAAGGTCCAACATGAATGCCATTACATATGATCGGATTAAACGACTCCAATTAATTCACAAGGATATTCACCACCACCTTGTCCATGCCTGAGAAGCCTACCGACATACAATAAATCAATCTTAACAACTAAGACCATAGTTTCAACTAAGTGACAATGGTTTGGCTTCTTCGACGTCATTGTTCATTCATGCAAGTTAGACTACTAATTAGGTCATTTTCTAATTCTTTAGTGAACATCTTTAGTAACTTATTGACTAAGCTACCACCTACTATGCAACTTCATCTTGTTTTTTATGTTTTCTTTTGGAACCATATCATCCTCCAACTAAGATAGGATGAGTTACTCCTCACCACTGGTTAGCACCATCGTTGGTAAACATGAGTTTGAAGTTGCTTCCATCCTCGACTTCAAACTTCAGAACAAGCACCTCTACTATCTTGTTGGCTAGGTTTAGCTATCCATCAATGAACTTAACTGGGAACTTGTCAACAACATTTGACACACTTCATATCTTGTAGCTGCCTTCCATCAACAATATCCTGGATAAGTTGGGTTCTCAAATGCATGGTGCTCATCATGGCAAAGGGGCAGTGCTATGATTTATCAATTAGGTAAATTTTTTACTTAAAAATACTCAAACTCATGACCCAAAATTGTAACCATCACCATCAACATCACCATCACTGTCACCATCATTATCATTGTCATTGTTATATGATCACCATTGCTATCACTGCTAGTGCCACTACTAATGCCACTGCCAATTTCACCATTACCAATTTCACCACTAGTGTCACTATCAATTCCAACTTGAATTGCAATTCAGTTCCATTATCAATGTGTCATTATATAAAGAAGCCTCCATATTAGGTCTTCTTTTATAGCATTCAACATAAGTCATTCATGTTCTCCTCGATCGTTCGAGTTTCCATTATATTGGGTTTTCTTTTAACTTTCATATAGTTATTTATATAATTTTCAATTGAATACAATTTTTCTTTCTTTTTTACTTTTATTTTTTCATTTTTAATCACCTTGACAAGGTCGTGACATTTATTATTACTTGGAGTTCCACTTGGAACTAAAAATTTGTAAAGAAAGCATCATGGTAAAAATATGTTACATATGTATGTATATACATTAAATACATCCTAAACACACTAATATATACATATTTATGTATGCTCACCACTGTTAAATTGTCGTGATTCTTACTTGATGGAATTACTTGACTCAGATAGATCATGGTCACTTAATTAAATAACATAAGAGCCCTCCTCATAATACCAATTGGCTTTTAATCTCCATGAGAATTAATAGGAGCTCCATGAGAATTAAAAGGAGCTAGGAGTTGGTTATTCTTATTGAAAGTTGCAGCATCTCACAACGCATCTCCATATAAGCTTGTCTACTAACACTTTGTTCTTGCAAATGCATAAGAATCTCAAATTGAGGAAGCTTATTGAGAGCTTTATCTTTTGCAATAAGCTCCCAGAAGGTTTGCACACCATTTTATTTGCTTGCCAATCTTTAAAATTCTTAAAAGTCGTTTTAAAATTGTCATACTTATGTTTACAATAAATAGAATCTTTTTTTGGAAATCCATTAGCTTTTAAAAATTTTCCAATCCAAGCCCAATGGATGGTAAAGGATTCCATCTATACTCTACCTTACTCTACATTGTAAAGAAATTCAATTTTTTTTTACTTTAATTAAGTCTAGTCCATGTTTCTACCCTTCTCAACCTCTTTCCTATGTTCCTCACCAAAATCTTCTTATGGAGATCTTGTGGATGCAAATTTGGTGACATCAAAGCCATCACATTATGCATTTATGCCTAAATTGCATGTAAAACAAAGAAATTGCTCACCTAAAAAGGTTGATAAACATATAGAATACTTATTCCATAAGACCTTGGATAAGAACCCTAAATCTATCAAAAACCCTAAATGAACATGAGAAGCTTGTGGCAAATTTTTTCTTTCAAAACATTAACAATTTTAATTATGCTTTTGAGCATATGATAAATTTTTTAATGTATTTTATAAAGAAAAATTTAAACCACTGGATTAACCATTATTATGTGCATTTCAATCATAGTTAGTTAAATTTGACAACTAATAAAGTTAATTAACCAACTTAATTATTTATTTAGTGGTGTGTTCAAAAAATTATAAATTGTTAACAAAGGTTGGTGCATTTGGTCCTAATATGTGAAATTTGATAAAGCTTTTACTTAATAGTCAATTGACCAAATAATTAAAATCTCATAATGTTGTTGGAATAAATGTATTTGGTGAAAATAATAGTGACTTGGGTGTGAACTTTATAAAAAGAAATTCTTCAATAATTGAAGTTATATTCATAATATAACATTATTGCGGACTATTTCAAAAACTATAAGAAAATTAATAATAGAGATAGTAAAAAAGGTATCAATCTAAATACTATGTGAAAGATAATCTAATATGGTTTGTAACATAAAAAATGATTAAAAAAATGACATTTACAAAATCTTTTCCCAAAAAAGATTGTTTTACTAATAATAAACTTTAATTAATTTTGTAACATATTAAGCATTTTTAAGAGTCTTAAAAGACATCATCAATGCCTACTATTTTAAGGGCATTATCATTTTGTCAAGCACACGATAAGTCAACTTAGAAACACATTTTTATGGAAGGTCATATGATGACTGTTAAATTCGGAAAACTCACTTTTCCTATTCAACCATTTTCTTTTTCTCAATTAATAGGACACGATGTACACTTTTCTTTTATCAACTCTCAATATATATATATATATATATAAGATCACCTTCTAGTACCACAATGACTGGTCTTCGAAGTCAAGGACAAGAACACATTTTGGCTATTACCTTGTTATATCCATTCATTAGAAGTATACATACCACACACACAAGATCTTATAATATGCACCTTCATTTCTAACATGAATACAAGTGAAGACTCCTTCTCCTATTGAAACTTTTTATGGAGACCCTTTTCTTATTAGAACTTCTTGTGGAGACCCTTTCTCCTATTGGAACTTCTTGTGAAGACCCTTTCTCCCTTGCCCTAACTACCCTTAACTACTCTTCCTCTTGCCATGTCATTTTTTTTTTCTTTCGAGACTTCCTTTTCCTTTTCCTTATTCCCCTTTTCCTCTCGGTAAGGATTTTCTTTCTTCATAACCTTTCCTTCCATGCTTCCTATGAATCTTCCTGCCCTTATTGTCTCCACAGTAGGATGTCTTATACTCCTAACTTTTTACCTTTAACATTATCCCTATCATAGTTTTTTACTATGACTCAACCCTTTACTTTGGGGTTTGACTGTTGTTACTTACCGAGTTGTGTGACGAACCCTATATGTAGTAGGAAACAAGCCTGTTTAGTGCACTTGGGTATCTAGTGAGTCCGGCCGGGTGTTATTAGGTATTTGCAGGAAATCTAGGCGAAGCTAGAACTTACCTTCTAGAAACTCTCCCCCGGTTTGACGTTCCAGGTTAGGGTTCTTTGCAAAGTATAGCTTGTCAAAATAAGGGTTAGGGACACTCCTAGGGTTGACCTAACCCTAGGGTTGCCCTAACCCCACGCCCTAATACCCCCCCTAGGGGTTAGGTTTAGGGTTAGGTTAGGACAACTAGTTTCTTTTAAGGGCTGGCATTTTCGTGCCAGCCCACTTACTCATTTAGGTAAATAGGGGGGGGGGGGGGGGGGTCCGTCACATAAATAAGGTAGAGTATATGTAGTGAGGCTTAAAGAGAGCTTGTTAACCTCCTACTGGTGCAAGCTAAGCTTGTGTCGTCAAGGTGCAACCCTCCGTTGTGCCGCCCAAACTTCCACACGACAAGGGTACAACCCACCCTGGGTTAGACTATCCTTATCGTTGGCAGGGATCTTGCCTTTGAGATAGGGGCACGTCACTTCCAAGGAGTTAGTCAGATTCCTTGGTTCAAAAACCTGCCCACAAGCTCAAAGACATTGCCCGAGTTCACGTTCCGCAAAACTAGTGGTTGAGGCCTTGCTCCGGCCGCCTCAACCACGCCAAGCTAGGAACGACACCTAAAGCTCGGCTAGTCCGTGTATCCTGATTCACAAGGTGAGTCTCGTTCGTGGACTTAGTCAGTTAGGGGTTTGAGTTCCTAAGGCTTGGGTTCCTAATACGGGTTACTTTACCAGATTCCGTGGGGTTTCCAGAGAGGGGATTCCAGGGTTGGCACCTGGCAAGCCGCCTTTGTGGCACCAGGTAAAAACTCTGACAATTGGTATCGGAGCAAGTTCTCTGCGGTCAGTAGGACTGCCTTAAGTCGTAGGGTGTTTCAATGTTTAGATAACTCTAAATTCTTGATATACTCTATTGCTTTCGGTTGACATGTCTGTATTCTGCGCAGAGAGTTTGATCCTGTGAGTTGTCAAACTTCGGAGAACACTTGCTCAGTGAGTCGGCGTGAGATTCTAGGTATGTCCGAAAGTCTTATGCTAGTTTAAGCTGATGTGTGTGGGTGTACAACCTGTGCAGGGTGTTTCCAGTTTCACATTGGGAATATTCCAAGCATATTCTCCGAGTGTTGACACTAGGGTTCAATACGATGAGCAAGAGAAAGCAACCAGAGCCTGAGGCAGAGAGGGCTGTCGCAGAGGCTCAAAATGAGGAGATGGATGAGGCTGATCCAGGTCGACCCCCTAGGTTAGACAACGACCTGGTTGGCGAGAAATAATGATGGATGCCCTAAACGAACTTCGAGGGGATGTTTGGGTTGAACGACCGAATCGATAATGTTGCCGTTCGGATTCCAACGAATACTGCAGTGCCAGATGTTCCGCAACCAGACACACAAAAAAGAAGAAGAAGCATGACTCAGAGTCAGGTTCCTCTGAATCAGATTCTTCGACGAAGAAGGTGGTGGAGGTCCCAGTAAATTCAAACCGGTAAAGCCTTCGAATTTCATGGGTTCAAAGGATTACAAGGTTTTGGATGACTGGTTGTATGATATGGAAAGCTATTTCGAGGCTGCTTCCGTGAGAAAGACGGTTGCATGTGCCAAGCAGTTTCTTAAAGAAGAAGCTAAGACTTGGTGGCGAATTGTTGAAGGTGAACGTGGATACCGAAACAGCTGGAAGCACATGAAAAAGGAGATCAAAAAGCAGTATATGCCGGATGATCTCGGTTTGCGATTGCGTGCTGACCTGGCACTTTGTCAACAGGGAGTTCGGGGAAGTCCTATGGACCACGTTTATCGATTCGAAAGTGTACGGCGATTGGTGCCAAATATGAGCGATGATGAAGCTCGAAGTTGCTTCATGGCTAGCTTGAATGAAAACGCGAAGAGAAATCTTAAGGTACAAGCCAACAAGCTATCGGGAATGTCAAGAGGCAGCTCAAAAGGTTGCTTATGGCATGTCGTTAGAAGACTTGTACAAAGGGGAGGAAGCAAAACCTAAACCAAGGAGGTTTCCTCCAAAGTCTGGGTTCAGAAGGTTTGATAGGCGACCAGATCAATCGCCATCAATTCGAAGTGCAAGTCCCTTTGTGGCAGTTCCAAGTTTTCGGACACACAGTACCTCACCGAAGTTTTCGGAAAACCATTGGCGTTACCACCTCCTCAGCAGCCAAAGGATCGGCTCCAAAGTCTGCTCCCCCGCGTTCCGCAGGCGGGGTCGTGAAATGTTATAATTGTAACAAGCCTGGTCATTTTGCTAAAGAGTGTCCGGCACCCTCCAAACAAACTTAACAAGCAAGGCGATGGTAGAAGAGGAAGTTGCTGAACCAGAAACGCTTGAAGATCCGGAAGATGAGTCAGAAGAGGTAATGTTGTGCCAGACACAACCTGCCTTATTCGCTATTCAAGACAAAACTGACCCTTTGCTATATTTGACAGGAAGGATACGAGGGGACCGAGTCCGAATGATGATCGATACTGGAGCAACATACAACTTCATATCGACTAGTCTAGCTCGTCGATTGAATTTGGATGTAATAAAGATGTGTGAAATAAAGATCAATTTTGGCAAAGGTTCTCAAAATACTAATAATATAGCAAGGGCAGTTCCTGTCCAAATCAAAGATTGGAAGGCTAAGCTAGACTTAGTTGTCTTGAATATGACGGGGTTTGACTTTGTTTTGGGTATGGAATGGTTCCATAAACATGTAATCGAAATGAGGGGTTCTGGACAATCGATCACACTTGCAGCAGATAAAAAGACATTAGAAAAACACGCTCAAAATGGAAACGCTAACTGATAAGGATTGGAATCCTATGTTCCTTACCTTAACTCAGTTGCGTAAGGCAGTTAGACATCGGGAACGTGTGTTTCTTGCAATGGTTTTGGATACTGGTGAAGTCAAAATAGGAGATGGTCAAGAATCTGTTCCGAACCTATTTTGGAAGTCTTGAACATGTTTAAGGATGTGTTGCCAGAAGACTTGCCGCCCGAGTTACCTCCACGTCGAGCTGTGGACCACAGATAGAGATTTTGCCAGGTTCGTCTCCACCGGCAAGAGCCCCATATCGGTTGAATCCTCAAGAGTTAGTAGAATTGAAGAGACAGCTGACAGAATTGATTGGTCGAGGACACATTCGACCTAGTCGATCGCCATATGGTGCACCTATCTTGTTTGTAATGAAAAAGGATGGTACGATGCGAATGTGTGTGGACTATCGAGCTGAACGCGATAACTATCAAAAATAAGTATCCTCTTCCACGAGTGGACGACTTATTTGATAGGCTATCAAAAGCAAAGTATTTTTCAAGAATAGACTTGAGATCGGGTACCATCAGATTCGGGTAGCAGAGAATGACATTGAGAAGACCGCTTTTCGAACGCGTTATGGATCATTTGAGTTTCTAGTCTTGCCATTCGGGTTGTGCAATGCTCCAGCAACTTTTTGCACAATGATGGATGATGTGTTTAGAGACTATCTAGACGAGTTCGTAGTGGTGTATATTGATGACATTCTGATTTTCAGTTCGACAATTGAGAACATGTGGAACACTTAGAAAAAGTGTTTCAGAGGTTGAGAGAGAACCAGTTGTATGCTAAAGAAAGCAAGTGCGCATTTGGTCAAACCAAGATAGATTTCTTGGGACACTTGATCTCAGGTGGGGAGGTTGCCATGGACCCAAAGAAAATTCAAGCTATTACGAGTGGATGACTTTAAAAGACGTGCATGAAGTTAGATCATTTCTTGGTCTGACAGGGTATTACCGAAGATTCATAAAGGGTTACTCGGAAATAGCGGCCCCATTGACAGATCTTACGAAAAACATTCCATGGCATTGGACTCCAGAGTGCCAACGTGCGTTCGTCAAACTCAAAGAGGCTATCTCTTCTGAGCCAGTTTTGCAGTTGCCCATCTTTGAAGATCCCTTTGAAGTAGAATGTGACGCTTCCGACTTTGCAATTGGTGGTGTATTGCAACAGAAAGGACATCCAGTGTCCTTTTTCTCGAAGAAGTTAGATGCCGCGCAAACTCGATGGCCTACTCACGAAAAGGAGATGTATGCTATTGTTGCTTCCTTGGAGTATTGGCGTCATTATCTTCCAAGTCATGGCACTGTGGTTTGGACAGATAGTGTAACTCTAAGGTATTTTGAAACGCAGCCGAAGCTATCGCCGAAGTATGCTAGATGGCAGCAGAAGTTGGCACGATTTCAGCCTGAAATCAACATAAGCGGGAAAGGACAATGTGGTAGCTGATGCACTCAGTAGAAAGGGTCATCTTGTGTTATGTCAGCACCCATGTCAACTTTGTGGGATGAATTTGTGACGGCGTATCCTCAGGACAAGTTTGCTAAGGAGGCTTTGAGCCTGGTGGCAAAGAGGAAACAAGTTCATCAGTTACGAAGAGATGGTAATATTCCAGCAGGAATAGAAAGTCGAATGGATGCACTCAAACAGGCATTTTGCGGTACGAGATGGAGTTCTTTATTATAAAGAAAAGAGACTCTATGTTCCAGAAGGGACATGGAGGGAGAGGCTGTTAAGAGAGCATCACGACGTTCCTTTGGCAGGACATGGTGGAAGGCATAAGACGTTGGCTTTGTTGAAGCAGGGATTCTATTGGCCGGGTATGATAGATGATGTTGCCAAGTATGTCAAGACATGCCCCACATGTCAACAAGTAAAGAGCCGATCGCAAAAACGAGCTGGGAAGTTGCAGTGTATACCGATTCCAGAGCGGCCATTTCAAAGTGTTACTTTGGACTTTATCATGGGATTGCCAAAATCTTGTGGTTTTAACGCGCTCATGGTGGTAGTCGATCGGTTTTCAAAGGTTGCTCATTTCATTCCAACTGTAGAGACAGTGAATGCAATTCAAGCAGCGAAGTTGTTCTTCCACGAAGTCATAAGAGTGCGCGGACTACCGGAAACCATGATCTCAGATCGGGATCCTCGGTTTACGGGGAAGTTTTGGGGGACATTGTTTAAGCAGTTTGGTACGATGCTCAAGTTCAGTACAGCCTACCATCCGCAAACTGATGGTCAAACGGAGAGGGTGAACCGACAAGTCGAGGACTATCTCAGATGCTATGTTCAAGGTGATCAACTTGATTGGGCTGAACACTTGGATATGGCTGAGATATGTTACAATAACTCGACACACAGCGATCGGATGTAGCCCGATGGAGTGTTAACTGGGAATAAGGGTGGTATTCCTCAGAGTATGGTGTTACCGAAAGACGATAGCAATCGAGTTCCATCTGTAGCAGAGTTCACAGGACAATTGTATCGAACATGGGAAGCTGCTCGTCAAGCGATGGCTGCAGCACAGGAAAGGTATCGTCAGCAGTACGATAAACATCGGGGATGTAGAGTATCAGGTTGGGGACATGGTATTGTTGAGTACCAGAAACCTGAAGGTTCCAACAACTCTTTCGAAGAAGTTTCTATCGCACTACATAGGCCCATACAAGGTGGTGAAGCGAGTAGGGAAAGTGGCTTATGGGTTAGATCTTCCTCCAGAGTTGGGAACAATACACAATGTGTTTCATGTCAACTTGCTTGAGCCATTCCACAAGGATGAGAAACATCCACATAGATATCATAATTTACGTCCGCCTCCAGAGTTAGTTGGTGAGGAGAAAGAATTTGAAGTTGAGGCGATATTAAAGGGGCGAAACATTCATGGACGGCGAAAACGTAAACGTGAATATCTTGTTAAGTGGAAAGGGTACCCGGCATGCGAGTCGACATGGGAACCATTGGAGAATCTGCAGAACGCGATGGAGTTGGTGAATGAGTTTGAGACAAGGTCTCAAACTGATTAAGAAATAAAGTTATTTCTTTTAACCTAGGGGCCGACAGACAACCTTAACTAGAGGCCTCCAATATAAATTCTAGTTAACTTAAAGAAATTAACTAACTGTTGTCTGTGTCGGGTGACAGACTTTGCAGACGTGCAAAAGGTCTCCAAATGACTTCTTGTCGCAGGTGGTGCCTCCGGCAGCTGAGTTCTCGCTCAGTGAACGACGGTTCTGAAGTATTTGGCTTCGCGTAATGCAAGGGGGGTAAAAAACTTGTGAACTTTTTGCTGACTCCGCATAGAGTGATTAGTGTTAGTTTTCAGTTAATTTTTCCTAACCTAGTCTAGTCTTGGAGTTAGACGTCAACGAGGACGTTGACATTCTCAAAGGCGGGGAGTGTGTCATAGTTTTTACTATGACTCGACCCTTTACTTTGGGGTTTGACTGTTGTTACTTACCGAGTTGTGTGACGAACCCTAGATGTAGTAGGAAACAGGCCCGTTTAGTGCACTTGGGTATCTAGTGATGGTCCGGCCGGGTGTCATTAGGTATTTGCAGGAAACTCTAGGCGAAGCTAGAACTTACCTTCTAGAAACTCTCCCCCGGTTTGACGTTCCAGGTTAGGTTCTTTGCAAAGTATAGCTTGTCAAAATAAGGGTTAGGGACACTCCTAGGGTTGACCTAACCCTAGGGTTGCCCTAACCCCAGCCCTAATACCCCCCCTAGGGGTTAGGTTTAGGTTAGAGTGTTGATCTGGCTCCCATGTGTCAGTGCCATGTGTTGCATCTTTAGATGAATACATTTGACATTTCTGAATATATATATGCTCTTTCAAAGGTTTAATTTTAAATTGATTAGGACAAAAAAGAAAAAGAATACAAAAATAATAAAGATTGAATTTTTTATTATTTAATTAAATTACAAGCATATATATTTATGCATATGTATATAAAAGAATAGATAAGTAATTATAAATTATGATAATTAATATTTAAATTTTATAGATTTATTATTAATATTAAAAAAACTTGGGTGTGTAAATGTGTGCGTGTGTAAGCATTATCATAGTTTAAATTATGCATACATATAAAAGAGAACTAAAGAATCTATCAACATATTAAATTACATAAATTAATTTAATTTGAACTAATGTTATATAATATTATTATAGATCATGGTTTCTGATATTCTTTAATTACATCACTCATATCGATTCTTAATTATTTCAAATACTTTTGATTATTTTAACTGTGGAGCTGTTAATTAATAGTTTAGCGTGTTTAACAAGGACTGTTTAATGAAATCGTGCCAAATGCCTGGAGGCAATCCAGGAATGCAAGAGCCTCAAGGATGCAGAAGTCATTCACTCACGTATACCAAAAGAGGCACTCACGGCCGACAATTGTATGTAACAAACTGATTGAAACTTATGGATTTGCCATAGTCCAACTCATGCTCGTAAGCTCTTCAATTCTATGTCTTCCAAGGACAGATATTCATGGGCTCTCATGCTTCATGCGTACACTCGTAACAGGTATGTCCACACACACACACACATACATTTGTATGATCTAGATTGACTATGTGCAACAAGATGCATTCGGGAAGCTAAAGAGCTCTTTGATATGAGACCGAGTTGGGATCTTATCTCGTGGACTACATTGGTTTCTGCATTTGCCCAGATGGTCCATTTGCAGGAAGCAATGGGACTGTTTAATCAAATGGAGGAGAGGAACTTGGTTTCATGGACTACCATTCTAGCTGCACAAGCTAAATCAGGTTATATATATACATAGTTGTGTGCACACACATACAAGCATATAAACATGCAGGTCATTTTTGGGAGGCATTTACAGATCTTCCACGAGATGCCCATGAGGGTCTCAACTCGTGGAACTCCATGCTCTCAGCATTTGCCACTCGTGTGGGTTTTTGACTTCTTTTGAAAGCATGCCGGAATGGGATCAAGTATCAT
>PUQB01001000.1:0-62024 GCA_003024785.1 Selaginella tamariscina
CTTACTACGATCAATCTTGTCTTGTCTTGTTCTTGTCTTGTTTCCTGTCCTGTTCCTGTCTCGCTCCTGTTTCCTGTCCTGCTCTGGATCCTGTCCTGCTCCTGTCCTGTCCTGCTCCTGGATCCTGTCCTGTTTTGTCTTGTTCCTGGATCTTGTCTGCGCTTTCCTGTCTTGCTCCCGGATCCTATCCTGATCCTGTCTTGCTCCTAGATCCGTCCTGTTCCTATTCCTAGTTCCTGTCCTGCTCTCGGTCCTATTCATGAGTCAAGCCTTCCTGTCCTTAGAATCTTGTTCCTTTCCTGGTTCCTGGATTGTGGCTTGACATGTAGTGGAGATCATCCCGAAACAGATGGGCAAACAGAGAGGGTGAACCAAGTTCTGGAAGATATGCTAAGGTGCACTATTAACCAGAAGGAAGGCCAATGAGATAAGTATATTCCATTGCTCAAATTTGCTTATAATAACAGCTAGCATAGTGGCATTGGAATGAGTCCATACTATGCTATGTTTGGACGGCATCCCAAACAGCTTTTGAGCTTAGTTTAGCAAGTAAGAAGGCTCAAGGCAACATGGATGAGGAAGCTAAAGATCTGAGTGTTGAACTTGGAAACATTCAGAGTTTGTGCAAGAAGAACTTACAAGCAGCTCAGAGCCGAGCTATCAAGTTTGCTAATGAGCACAGAAGCTTTCAAGAGTTCCAAGTGAGGGATTATGTATATCTCCGAGTGGTATTTGCCACACATGTAAGGTGGAACACAGTTGTGGCCTTACGAAAGGGACGCAATGATAAGTTGTCTCCCAGGTACTCAAGTCCTTATGAAATTCTGGAGCGTATCGGTAAGGTGGCATATCAACTACGGCTGCTAGAAGGAGTGAGGGTGCACCCAATGTTTCACGTTAGCCAGTTAAAGAGAGTACTCACAAGGAATGAGTCCTGGGTAGATTCTTTGTGGATGTACGAGGCTAATGATATAGAACCAATTGAGTATGCCCTTGAGGACAAGGACTTGCTAATGGGGGGAGGATTGTTATGACCCATATAACAAATCAAAGAATATTCCCCATAAAGGTATAAGCTAGAATATTCCTAAGGAGCTATACCTAGATCTAAGAGAGAATTAAGGGCACACTATTATTGGAAGCCCTTCTGAAGAGAGTAGCGTGTGAAGACTAGAGACAGCTCGGGAAGGTCGGGTGGTCTTGTGAGGGTCTCTAAGTTGTACATAGTGGTGCCTAACAAATGCTCTGTTTGAGGCCCAAATAAGGATCAAACTCACAACCTCAGACAACATCTTGTCCAAGGCTTGAGCAAGGATTGAACTTGAGGTTGCCCTTAGTAGGGATCAAACACGCAAGCTTGGATGGGTTGTACCATTCTTGGCATTAAGGACGTCTGAGGCCCCAACAAGGATCAAATTTGTAACCACTCAAGTTCAATCCTCATTGGTGCTAGTGCCTTGGATAGGATACTTCGTTCTTGGCACCAAGGATGATCGAGGCCCCATTTAAGGTTGCTCATGTTCGAAGCCCCACCCCAATAAGGATTGAACTCGCAACTTAGATGGAGCCTTGGACATCCTTGGGACCGAGGATTGGATCCTAGTTGAACTTGAGGACACCCCTATTGATGATCAAATTCAAGGTTGTTTCCAAGAAAGACCGAGCATGCAGCCTCGAATGGGTTGCACCATCCTCAATGTCGAGGATGGTTGAGGCCACTCTTGTCAAGAGCCTAACAAGGACCAAACTCAAGGCCACTCATGTGGAGGCTCAACAAGGATTGAACTTGATACCTCAGATGGGGCATCCTCAAACTCAAGGCCACTCATGTGGAAGCCTAACAAGGATTGAACTTGATACCTTAGATGGGGCATCCTTGGTTCTGAAAACATAGCATCCTCATCTAAGGCATCAATAAGGATTGAACTTGAGGCTAGCCCCAACAAGGATTGAACTCACAGCCTCAGACATCCTCAGCGTTGTGGACGTAGCATCTCATCTGAGACACCAACAAGGATTAAACTTGAGGCTGGCTTTGTTGAAGATCGAACTCAAGGTTGTTCCTAAGGAGGATCAAACTCATGGCCATGGATGGGATGCACCATCCTCGTCCAAGGATCAAACTCAAGGCTGCCCCGTCTGAGGCACTAGCAAGGATTGAACTCAAACTACCAACAAAGCAAGGATTGAACCTGAGGTTGCTCCTATCAAGGCCCTAATAAGGATTGAACTCAATACCTCATATGGGACTCATACATCGTCAACATCAAGGATGAAGAATCCTGTCCAAGGCACTAATGAGGATTGAATTAAAGGTTGTTTCTAGTGAGGATCGAACTTGAGGCCACCCCATTTAAGGCACTAGTGAGGATTGAACTCGAGGCTTCGAAGGAGTCCTTGGCACAAACAAGTCCTCAATGCCGAGGACGTATGACACCCCAACCAATAAGGATCAAACTTGCGACCCCAACAAGGATCAAACTTGCAGTCTCATATAGGGTCTTAGATGTCCTTGACACCAAGGATAGAGCATTCCCGTCCGAGACACCAACGACGCCCAACAAGGATCAAACTTGCAACTTTAACAAGGATCAAACTCGAGGCCACCCTTAATAGGGACTGAATATATAGCCTTCCATAGTGGGGATTGAAATGCAACTTAGATGAGTTGCATTGTCCTTGACATTAAGGACATGTGAGGCCCCAACAAGAATTGAACTCACAGCCTTGGATGAGACGCACTAGTAAGAATCAAACTCGAGGCCACCATTATTGAAAATCAAACTTGAAGACATTTGAAGCCCCACGAGAATGGAAATTGCGACCTCAAATGGGATGTACAAGCAAGGATCCAACTCAAGGGTATTCCCAACGAGCATTGAACTTGAGGACGCCCTAGTAGGGATTGAACATGCATTGAACTTGAGGCCACCCCATCAAGGATTGAACACGCAAACTTAAACAGGTGCAAAGCATTCCTCATTTTAGGCATTAGTGAGGATCAAACTTGAGTAGCTAACTCCAATGCAGAAGTTACAGAGGATGAGTTCTTGGCTGTGCTATTTAAAGGCTTATGGAATCCAACATTAAAATCCCATTTGCATATGCTGAGGAAGCAAGATTTGAAGCATGAAGAGTTGTTGAATGAGCTTTCACAATTTGAGAATTACATCTCAAATTGGCCTTGAGCATGGTTTGTCAATGATGACTTAGAGCTCAGGAGGGAACAAACAAGGTAGGAAACCTATTTGGGAGCATCTCAAATTTAAGGGACATTCACAATCAACACAGCCAATTTCACGTGGCAATGAATGCAAGTCAGCGTTTGAGGGCCGGTGTGAATTTAACTTGTGTTGTGAAACTTGTAAGAAGGTGGGACACCTGAGTAGGGATTGTCTTGTAAAGTAGCAATGAAGAGAGTCTCATCAACAAATTGAACAACAAATTTCTTCTTCCTCAAATAAGAGTAAGTTTTGTCATCGAGGAGAAGACAATGAAGATGAAGAAGAAGGAGAATGTAGGCTGCGTGGTAGTAGTAGGAAAACCAGTCCAAATGGGTTAACTTGGATGACAAGAGCTGTGGACGTGAAGTCTACATTTTATGCTCTCTGTTAAAGGTAAAATATTAGGAGCATAGGACATCCTACTATGGAGAGAATAAGGGTAGAAAGGTCCGTAGTAAGCAAGGAAGGAAAGGCTGTGAAGAAGGAAAATCGTTACCGAGAGGAAAAGGTGCGTAAGGAAAAGGAAAGAAAGGTTGTGAAGAAGGAAATCCTTACCGAGAGGGAAAAGGTGAGTAAGGAAAAGGAAGGAAAGGTTTTGAAGGAGGAAAATCCTTACCGAGAGGAAAAGGTGAGTAAGGAAAAGGAAATCTCGTAAAGGAAAAGGAGGATGTGGCGAGAGGAAGGGTAATTAAGGAGTAGTTAGGGCAAGGGAGAAAGGGTCTCCAGAAGGGTCTCCACAAGAAGTTCTAACATGAGAGAGGGTCTCCATTTGAGGTTCCAACAAGAGATAAAAGTTCTTTACACTTTGTCTCTTGTATTCATGTAGTAATGAAAGGTGCATATTATAAAATCTTGCGTGTATGTATGTGTACTCTCAATGAATGGATCTAACAAGGCAATAGCCAAAATCCGTTCTTGCCCTTGACTTTGGAGACCAGTCATTGTGGCTTTGAGAGAAGGAGTTTTAATATATGTAAATGTGGAGAGTTGAAGGAAAGAAAGTGTGTAGCCTTTCCTAAAGGTTAGGTGAAAGGAAACCGGTTAAACAGGAAAAGGTGGGATTTTCAATTTTCCTGTTTAACATTTGGCGACCACAGAGGGATTTCGCCATTGCAATGTTAGCATTCATTGAGAAAAGAGGCTAAAAAGATAGAATTCTCATTCTGAAAAAGGCTCAGAAGGTGTAGAGCCGGATGTGTAAAGGAGAAGGAATGAATGGAACCTTGGAAGAACCATCGTCCTTATCCAGCCTGTTAAACAGGAAAAGGGCTCTCTGCCTCACCTTTTCCTATTTAACCTGTTTCCTTCACGCAGACAGGAAACCTTTCATACAACGTACAGGAAAGGCTACACCCTTTCCTTCTCAACTCTCAATATATCTGTATATATTTATATATATCAGACTTCTCCCAGTGCCACTATGACTGGTCTCCAAAGTCAAGGGCAAGAACGGATTTTGGCTATTGCCTTGTTAGATCCATTCATTGAGAGTACATAAACACACACAAGATTCTCTAATATGCATCTTTCATTACTAACATGAACACAAAAGACAAAGTGTAGAGAACCTTTATCTCCTGCTAAAACTTCAAATGGAGACCCTTCCTCCTGTTAGAACTTCCTATTGAGACCCTTCTGGAGACCCCTTCTCCCTTGCCCTAACTACTCCTTAACTACCCTTCCTCTCGCCACGTCATCCTTTACCTTTTCCTTTTCCTTCACCTTTTCCTTTTCCTCTCGGTAAGGATTTTTCCTTCTTCACAGCCTTTCCTTCCTTTTCCTTACTCACCTTTTCCTCTCGGTAAGGATTTTCCTCCTTCACAGCCTTTCTTTCCTCTTCCTTACGCACCTTTTCCTCTCGGTAAGGATTTTCCTCCATGCTTACCACGGACCTTCCTACCTTATTCTCTCTACAGTAGGACGTCCTATGCTCCTAATATTTTTCCTTTAACACAGCCTTAACTGATCAAAGGAACCAAAGGCAAGCCAATAGAGTGGCTGCCCAATAGCAACCTAAAACTGACGAAAATAGACGTCAAAATATCCTTGGCAAGATAGTACAGGATATTGCAGAAACAATACAGAAATCTGAAGCTGATCCAGAGAATTGGAGGCAGTATCAAATAGCTTGTTTAGAGGAGATTATGAGAGGAAAGGAAGGAGTGCCTGTTCATAGACCGAGATTGCAAGGAGAAGGATCTCCTAAGAACTCCCGAAGAGGAAGGGAGGAAGGTGTAAGAGGAAATACACCAGAGCAAAGGATTATTACAAATATGGCACTTTTTTCGGGAATGTTTGGGGGTACTGTGATGTATCCCACATTCTCTGTAGGAAAGAAAGAAAATCCGAAAAGGCACTTACAACAGTTTGAAGAGGTAGTAAAACTGTATAAGGTGACGGATGCAGAAAGGCTGCTTATATTTCCACATACATTGAAAGGAAATGCCTCTGACTGGTATTATAATTTAAAAAAGGAAGTCAGAGAGGATTATCAGAAGGTTACTGATGCTTTTAAGGAATATTTCAGAAAGGAGGAATTGCCGGAGGAACATTTAGAGAAGTTAAGGATTATCCTTCAAGGCAAAACAGAAAAGATAGATGAATATACATACCGTTTTAAGAAACATGAGAAAAAGTGTAAGGCATATGTAAAGATGGATGCCTTATTGCAATGGTATAAGCAAAGGTTGCTAAAACCATATAGAGATCTAACACTCACTATCAATGAAAAGGATACAGAGGATCTCATTGATCAATTAAAAATATATGAGAAGAAGAGAAGGCAAATAGAAAAGATTGCAGAAAGAAAATTGAAAGTATATGGAAGAAATGAAGAATCCTCTAATGAAGAGGAAGAGGAGGCTGATGTAGTAAAGGTTCGTAAATATCCAATAGATGAGAAAGCATTGGCTCAAATGATGAAAACCTTAAAGGGAATGACAGTTAAGGAGGAGATAAAGGCAAAGGTATGGTGCACTAAATGTAACAATCCTGACCATACAGTGGAGGAATGTAGGCTGCAACTACCTACATGCCAAATCTGCAGAAAGGAAGGACATGTAGCCCAGAACTGTAGACATTTTCTGAACCAGAATGTGGCTAGTATAGAGAGAGAAAGGAGAATGGATAAATGTCCACCTACTAAAAGGTTCCCACCTAATAGGAATCGTGGAAATGATAGGAATGATAATGCTATTCTTATCAGAACAGGAACAATACATATGGCAGAAGGAATGAAGTTCCTTATCAGAATAGGAACAGTGGATATTATGAGAGAAGGAATGATGTTCCTTACGAAAACAGAGAGGATAGGTATTATGAAGAAAAAAATGGTCCATACAATGGACAACAGAAGAATAGATCCTATACAGAAAGAAATGATAAACAATATAGAGGAGAAGCAAGACCTTATCAAGGTCAAAGAGGCAGAAATGAGCAATATAATCAGGTCAATGATAGACAAGGACCACAGGGTAGGAATTTTCCTTCCCATGTTTGTTATACATGTGGTGAAACAGGACATATCTCTAGAGAATGTCCTAGGCGGAATGTACAACTTCCTACTTCCACCAGAATGACTAGTGTGGCAGCCTACAACACGGCTTATTCAAATAGAGGAGGAAAAGGATGAATATCCACCCGTTGCAAGGGCAGTTATAGCTCTTCAAAGGAATGAGAAGGAATCCTCTTATTATGGAGAAGGAGAGGTAGAAAATATTCCTAACAAGAAGGAGAACTTGTTACAGGAAAAGGTAAACGAGCAGGAGAAGGATCCTGATCAAAAAGGTCAGACTAATAATGAATTAGAAGGTACAGACAAAGGTGATATAGATAAAGGTGAACAAAGTTTTTCATTATTACCATTACTTGATAAAACAATGGATTCCATGTATCATCAAGCTATAAATCAGGAGATAAAGGTTACGCTTGGACAGTTAATAAAGGTAGCTCCTTATATAAGAAACCAAATATTAAATGCAGTGAGCTTAGTTCAGCAAACACCACCTTCGAGTGAAGGATATACAGTCTGTAAAATGGATAAGGAAGTACTGTATGAAGGTGATTATGATGGACAAGTTCCTTGCATCACAATATATGTGGGAAGAAATAAATTAAAACGAGTGTTAATATATGGAGGTTCAGGTGTGAATTTTATTAAAGAAGGTGAATGTAAAAGGATGGGTTTAGGACCAATCCAACCTGCTTCATTTAACCTTAAATGGCTGATCAACAAAGTGTAAGGCCATTAGATATAATGGGAGGAGTCACTATCACAGTAAAAGGATTCAAATATAAGATATCCTTGCTTGTCCTACAAAAGAAAAAAAGGATACTATTTATACTATGTTCTTAGCCAAATTATGGATTAAGTCTGATAAGGTTATTCAGAATGGAAGAACAGGAAAGATGATGGTAGAAAAAGGAGAAGGAAAACCAATGATCTATAATCATACTAAAAGGTATGTTAAAAAGAAAATCCGACTTTTTGTTTTAGAAGGATGTGATTGGTTTAATGGGCTAGATAATCAGGAAGAAGTAGAAATCCTGAAAGCATATCCTAACTTGAAGGTCTTAACAAATATTGACCTTCACGTAGTGTTGAAATAAAAGAAAATTGTTCAGCAGAAGGAAAACGACAGACCTGGATTAAAGAAAAGTTTTATAAGGCAATCCTATATAAGATTGATTTGCAGGAACAACCTTCAGAGTATACATATGTGTATACCACAAATCTTTTAAAGCAAGTGAATATAAACATAGAAAAGAAGCCAAAGGAACATGAAGGAAAAACTAATCAAGAACAGGAAAAAAAAGCAGATGCTGCTGCAACTTAAGGTATCAACTTCCAACCAAGAACTTAGGAAAGTGAAGAACAACTTTTGGAAGTATAAAGGAGAGAATCCACAGTACCATGAAGATAAACATCCAAAGGAAGGAATAGGATATTTGCTGTGAGGACATAGCAATGAATAAGGAGGGGCCAGTGTTAAAGGTAAAATATTAGGAGTATAGGACATTCTACTGTGGAGAGAATAAGGGTAGAAAGGTTCATAGTAAGCAAGGAAGGAAAGGCTGTGAAGAAAGAAAATCGTTACCGAGAGGAAAAGGTGCGTAAGGAAAAGGAAAGAAAGGTTGTGAAGGAGGAAAATCCTTACCGAGAGGAAAAGGTGAGTAAGGAAAAGGAAGGAAAGGTTTTGAAGGAGGAAAATCCTTACCGAAAAGAAAAGGTGAGCAAGGAAAAGGAAAAGGAAAAGGAAAAGGAAAAGAAAAAGGAAATCTCGTAAAGGAAAAGGATGACGTGGCGAGAGGAAGGGTAGTTAAGGAGTAGTTAGGGCAAGGGAAAAGGGGTTTCCAGAAGGGTCTCCACAAGAAGTTCTAACATGAGAGAGGGTCTCCATTTAAGGTTCCATCAGGAGATAAAGGTTCTTTACACTTTGTCTCTTGTATTCATGTAGTAATGAAAGGTGCATATTATAAAATCTTGCGTGTATGTATGTGTACTCTCAATGAATGGATCTAACAAGGCAATAGCCAAAATCCGTTCTTGCCCTTGACTTTGGAGACCAGTCATTGTGGCTTTGAGAGAAAGAGTTTTAATATATGTAAATGTGGAGAGTTGAAGGAAAGAAAGTGTGTAGCCTTTCCTAAAGGTTAAGTAAAAGGAAACCGATTAAACAGGAAAAGATGGGATTTCCGGTTTTTCTTGTTTAATACTCTCCAATTGGATTGTGTTGCAAGTAACCATTCAACTTACATAAAGCAACTATTTGTCTCTTTTGAACCATGTTCTGGACAAGTGTTGCTAATAGATGATCGGCCTCTCCATGTGGAGGGTGTTGGAACAATTGTTGTGGAGCTTCCTAGTGGTGTCGAAGTGCATATAAGGAATGTCTAGTATGTTCTAGATTCGGAACATACACTCCTTTCTATTGGACAGATGGTGGAACAGGGATATAACTTGCAATTCACCAACGAGGGTGTGGAAGTTGAATACACAGAGTTTGGTTTACTACCCACTGCTACAAAAGTTGGTAGACTATTCCAAATGGATTGCATTGTCAAGTTTCCAACAAGAACGATGGTGACATTAGCTGAGGGTGTTGCTGATTCAAAAAGAGAAGCAGATATTCAAACATGGCATAGGCGGCTAGGTCATGTGAATCTAAAGATGATTCACCAACTTCAACAATAGGAAGTGGTGGATGGCTTGAGTAAAAAGCCTTCCAAGATGCCTCTCTGTGAGCCATGTGTAATGGGGAAACAACACTGACAATCTTTCAATTCTGAAGCTAGTTCTCAAGCACAGAGACTATTAGAATTAGTCCACTCGGATGTGTGTGGAGCTTTTCAATGTGCAAACACAAAGAAGGAAGAGGTATTTTATCACTTTCTGTCAAGCCACGATCCAAGAACAAGGAGGCTTGATTCAGGAACAAAAAAAGAACTAGGAACAAGACAAGAGCATGACAGGAACTAGGAACAAGACGAGAATATGAAGTAAGAAGCAAAACAAGAACAAGACAAGAATGATCATAAAATGATTGGTGTTGATAGTAACTGATTATACAACAATTAGGTCGAAGCTTTTATGCTCACAACTCCAAGAGCTAATCTAGGCATGAGCTAAAATATACTCCAAGAATTAATTTAGTCATGAGCTAAAAATGGTGTCCCTTATCCTATAGGTATATCCTATAAGCATATCCAGTAGGTATATCATGTAGGCATATCCTGTATCCCATATTTTGTATCCTGTATCAGGTCCTGTAGGTATATTATTGTAGGCATATCTTGTATCCCATATCCTGTATCCTGTATCGGGTCGTGATAATACCTTTTTCCTAAGGACGAATTCCATGAGTCCTAGGACTGGTTTAGTAAGATAACATCAATGTAAGATAACAACCTTGGAAAAAGCATGGAGTAAATTGGATGCAGGTTCTCAAGTGCAATCAGTAGGCAAATAACCTTTCCAATCCACTAAGTATTAAAGTTGGTGGTGATGAAGACGAGAATCAAGAATGACTGCAATTTTGTACTTAGGTTCATCGTTAATGACCATAGGAGGGGAGGAGAAGAAGCATGACCAAAAAGAGAAGGATTATACAGTTCTAACAAAGAGGTATGAAATACATGATGAAGTTTCATAGTAGATAGTAGCTCTAGTTAGAAAACTACAGGAGCTGCAATTCTATAAGGGCCCAATCGTTAAAAATCCAACTTAAAAGAAGACATGTTAGTGTGAATATACCGACGAAGAAGCCACACGAGATCACCAATCTTGTATGCAAGTGCCGGCTGATGATGAGTATCAGCATGATGTTTATATCGTTCATGTGCCTGTTAAAGATAAACTCGGAGATCATCTTGTACCTGATGAAGATGCTGGAGACGATCCTATACTGCAGGAGCGAAAGAAAGAGAAGCATAAGGAGCAAGGTCAAAACGTGGATGGTAGCTTGTAAGAGCAAAGAAAGGTGTCTGGCCTGTAGATGCGTGAACGGAGTTGTTATAAGTAAACTCCGCATAGGAAGAAGGTCTAACCAGTTGTCCTGTTAGTAACTGATGAAGCAGCAAAGATACTGCTCCAAGGTCTGAATCATGTGTTCTGATTGCCCATCAGTTTGCAGATGATATCATAAAGAAAGATCCGCTTTAACTTATAGACTCCGAAGAAGCTCTTGTCAAAATCTGAACATGAATTGGGGGCCTTAATTAGAAATAATGCTCTCATGAAGACCATGATGTTGGAACACTTTGTGGATCACCAACTCAGTAGTTGTCTAATCTGTAGCCGTCTTGTTACATGGTAGGAAATGAGCATGTTTGGTGAAATGGTCAACCACCACAAGAACTACATCAAATCCATGAGAAGGAGGAAGATCTGTGAGGAAATCCATAGAAATGGACCTCCAAGGAGCAAAGGGAACAGGAAAAGGACGAAGAAGATCAGAGGGTGTGTGACAAGGCATTTTTGACCTGTTGCAGGTGTAACTCTATACAACTTTTCCATAAAACCTCGCAACCCAAGCCACCAATAGTTGCGAGTCACCAACTCAACTATCTTGGCCACACAAAATGTCCTATAGCCGAGGTATCATGACAATCAATGTACCACACGAGTCCTATAAACACCAATAGGAATGTACAAGAGACCTTCCGGGTATAGGAGTCTGTCATGTATGGCAAACAACTTGTAGTCTGTACGAGAACTGGAGGAACAGGAACTTGTGATGTCAGGACTAATGTGTGAGAACACATTTTTTGCTAAGTCGTATGTAGCCAATTGCAAACGGATGTCATGTAGAAGTGTTGAATCTGTTGGAGCCTGATGAACCTATAGTGTCACAAGCCCAAAATCAATCATGACCTAACAACACTTGCTTTTGACAGTCATATGCAAGATCGCTCGGGGTCAGTGCAAGGTAAGAGTGCCTAGATAATGCATCTGCTTTGCCATTCCAAAAACTAGGCCTGTAGACCATGACAAAATCAAAACGTGATAAGAATTTTGTCCACCTAGCCTATTGCCGACTGAGAACTCGAGCCATTTGAAAAAACTCTAAGTTTTTGTGATTTGTAAGAACTTGTACAGGATGCGCAGCACCTTCCAGGAAGTGTCGCCACTCCTCAAACAAATCCACAATGGCCTTGAGTTCCTTGTTATGAATCTCGTAATTGATCTCCGCCAAAAGCAACTTACGAGATTAAAAGGCTATAGGATGAAGTAACTTATCTTTTCCAACTTGTAATAGGATAGAACCTACTGTAAAGTCCAAAGCATCTACTTCAACAAAAAAGATATGAGAAGGATCAGGATGTGCTAAAATTGGAGCTGTCATAAGGCGTCCTTGAGTGCTATGAATGCATGTTCCGCCTTATCAGACCAAGAGAAATCTTCTGTGCGCTTGGTGAGTTCCGTGAGTGGAAGTACACGCTTGGAGAAGTCCTATATGAATCACCTGTAGAAGTTTGCAAAGCCAAGGAAACATTATACGTCTCGTATAGACTTGGGCCTCTCCCACTCCATGATAGTCTTCACCTTGTGCATGTCCATGGAAATGCCAACAGGAGAGACGATGTAGCCCAAGAACTCCACAGTATCCCTATTGAAAAAACACTTCTCCAACTTCGCATACAGGCCATGCTCGTGAAGCTTTTGTAAAACTAGTCGTACATGCTTGTCATGTGCCGCTTAGTCCTTGGAGAAAATCAAAATGTCATCGAGGTAGATCACCACAAACTGGTCCAAGAAGTCACGAAAGATGTTGATCACCATGTGTTGGAACATAGCTGGGGCATTGGTAAGTCCAAAAGGCATCACCGTGTACTTGAAATGTCCATACCTTGTATAAAAGGCAGTCTTTCACTCATCGCCTGGATGAATCCGTAACAAGATTGTAGGCCCTTTATAAGTCGATCTTTATGAACACCTTTGTTCCTCATAGCCGATTGAGAAGTTCTGGAATTAATGGCAAATGGGTACCAGTTCCGGATGGTGATTTGATTCAAACTCCTGTAGTCCACAACCAAATGCCAAACTCCCATCTTTCTTCTTAACAAAGAAGATAGGTGCTCCTGCAGGGGACTTTGAGTGATGAATGAAGCTGGATGCCAAGTTGTCCTCGATGTACTGGCGAAAAACCTCCAATTCTATAGGTGACAATGCATAAATCGGTCTGAACGGTGGAGTCTTCCCTTCCGCAAGATCAATAGGACAGTCGTAGGACCTATGAATAGGAAGAACTACAGCCTTGTGCTTATTAAAAAGTCCTGGAAGGAGTGATATTTGGATGTCAAGGAAGAAATAGAAGGAGAAGAAGGGGATTGAAAAACAAAAGAGTCAGATACATGAGAGGTAAAAGAGGACGTAGGAGTTACTTGAAAAGTAAAGAAATAAAAATGAGCAGGATTAGTGGCAAGTTCATGCATAATAGTGGTAAGAACTCAAAGAGGAGAAGGAGGGAGCTATGAATGAAAAAGAGGAAGGATCTTGGGGGATGGAACAGAATAGAGTAATGAAAAGGGCAGGATTGGGGAAAACCTGTGCGGATGTTGATAAGTGTACAGAAATGGAAGAATCTTGTACAAAAGTCTGTGAATGCATAGGAGTGAGGAAAGCCTGTGAATGTGTTGACGAATTAACATGAGGTGGATCCTGTTGAGGAGGAAACTTCGACACTGATACAGGTTTGGAAGAACCTTATACAAGAATCCGCGAACTTATAGGAGTGGAGAAGTCGGCGGATGTGCTGATGAACTACATGAGGTGAATCCTGTCAAGGAGGAATCTTTAACACTGATACAGGAACATGCACGGTCAATCCTATAGCTTGTACTGCCTCAGACATTAAGGTCATATCCTACACGTAGGAAAGTATAGGATTGATCCTAGCTGAGCGTCATAGACTTCCAGTCAATCTAAGGATTTGCAACCACAAACCATGGCATGCCCAAAATGATGGGAGTCGTCCGAGTCTTGATCAAATTGAAGAAAATCGAACAATTGAATGCGCCATGAGTGCAAGAGAGAGGTGTGGTAACATAGGTAACTGCGCCAAAAGCAATCAGACGACCATCTGCAACCTCTACAAGAATTGCACACTTCAACTTCATCACCGGAATGCCATGCTAAGTTGCAAAAGTGTCATCCATGAAGCATGCATTTGCACCAGTGTCTAACAGAGCAAACTCCTTAAGCTCTTTATTATTGAGCGAATGTGTATAAGAAACTTGAATGATGTAATGGTATGAGCAGCACCAATGGAGCCTGCACCTACGTTCAACTTCGCGGCTCCTAGACGAAGTGGACATTGAAATTTTCAACTGAACTTCAGCTTCAACTTCACGCATTTTGAACTTCTTGACTTTAATAGGACATTCTGCCACCTTATGTCCTGCTTCACCATAATACAAGCATAAGTTCTCACTGCGACGACATTGCTTCTTTACAATTGAAAGTGGGCTACACTTGTATTTTTCAACCTCCATAAACTACTCAAGAAGGTGTCGTAGGAACATGTGCTACAGCTACAAGATTGGCTTGCAAGAACTGTTAACGGGATTTTTCCTGACGACACTCAAAAAACGGTTGTCGCAGCGAACGACCTATTGCATGATCTCCACTAAGGTTTGGGCATTCGTAACGTAAGGAGAAGGTCCTTCACGTCATCCTCAACCCAAAACGGAAGTGTTCAATCAATGCAGTCTCGTCCCATGGAATGTTCATGCAAAGTTGCTGAATTCGATGCATATGGAAGCTGGTCGAATCCTTATGTGAGCTTCCATAACTTTGTGCATGCAAAACGGTACTTATCGAGATCTCCAAAGCAGGCTTCAAAGGTAGCCACGAATCCTTTAAAAGTCTTCCATTAATGGGTCCTCACGTCTAGCAAAGGAGCAACCCAAGCCCGTGGAGATCCAACTAGTAAGGATGCCAAAAGGCCAACCTTTTGCATCAGTCGAGTAGTGGCATGGTTGCATGCGGATCAAAAGCCTGATCTGATTTAGAAAACCTTGAAATCTGCACAATTGCTGAAACTTCTCTGGCAAGCTGGTCTTTGGCTCTGAAGAAGAGTTTGATGGAGAGGAAAACCACAGATGCTTGAGAGAGAGCTGTGCAAAGCCTTGGAGGATGCATCAGCAGCTACATGTGCCACGTTGGTAGAACCTTGCAGATCTGTGATCACTTAACGCAAAGTGGCCAACTCATGAAGCAACATTTGGTGCTCACATTAAAATTGTGCAAAATCTGCCATGATCCGTGAAGGAAATGAGGAAAACAAGGGGAAAGCTAAGGAGGAAAAAAAAAGTAACTAAAATTAGGGGAGTATAAGAACAGTTACTATCAAACTGTCAAGCCACGATCCAAGAGCAAGGAGGCTTGACTCAGGAGCAGGACAAGAACTAAGAATAAAACAAGAGCAAGACAGGAACTAGGAACAAACGAGAACATAAGGCAAGAACAAGACAAGAATGATCGTAGAATGACTGTGTTGATAGTAACTGATTGTACAACAATTAGGTCAGAGCTTTTATACTTACACACTCCAAGAGTTATCTAAGCATGAGCTAAAAATATACCCAAGAGCTAATCTAATCATGAGCTAAAAATGGTGTCCTTATCTTGTAGGTATATTCTGTAGGTATATCCTATAGGCATATCTTGTAAGCATATTTTGTATCCCGTATCTTGTATCCTGTATCGAGTCCTGTAGGCATATCCTGTATCTCATATTCTATATCATGTATCATGTATCGGGTCGTGACACTTGCAACAAGATATGTTGTGGTGAAGTTCTTGGTAGCAAAGGCTGAGCCACTCCAAGCTTTTAAAACATTCAAGTTAGAAGCTAAGAACTGGGTTGAAGCCACTATTAAGATTTTATGTTCAGATGGTGGTGGTGAACTTGTATTTGACAAGTTTTTAGTTTTGTGAACAATATGGTATTCGAAGACAATTTTATGTACCATATATTCCTAAGCAGAATGGGGATGGCGAGAGGATGAATCGGACTTTGGTGGAAACTTGGCCGCACAATGCCTACATGACTCAGGCTTGCATCTTCCTTTTTGAGATCATGCTATAGCTACAACAGTTTTTGTTAGGAATCCGATGTTGACTGCTGCATGCTAGACAAAACTCCATATGAAGCATGGACAGATCAAAGCCAAACATGCAAGTATTTTTGCCAATTTAGTTGTATAGCTTATGCACATATTCCTAACGAGTTGAGGAGGAAACTTGATGCGAAGTTACATAAATGTGTGTTTATAGGCTATAGCGAGAATAGTAAGGCCTATCGGTTGTTGCGTTTGGATAAGTGGCGAGAATTTTTGAGTAGAGATGTCATCTTTGATGAGTCTCGAGTCTATTCTCAGATACATGAAGAACCAACCCAAATTATTCCATCTTTAGGCATCACAATTGGTGACAACAGACATAAGAAAGATGATGACATTTGGCTAAAGTACAGAAGAATGATACATAAATCCTCTTGGGTCTCATGTGTTTCAACTTCAGGGGAGCTGGAACATCACAACCTGGGCCGGTTAATGAAACATCAAAACTTTCAAGAGAAATGGATGAAGTACAAGTTCATGTTGAACCAAGTCTATTAGATAATCCTCAATCTATAAACACGGTGACAACTCCTCATGCTGTGACTAAGTCCATTAGTCCAGTACAACTCGGACCTCTAGGCAACTTCTTTGCCAATCTACACGTCAAGTTCATTTTACTGAGAAAGGTGTAGAGTATCAAAGAGAGCTTGCTGAGAGGAGAGCTCGACATCAAGCTCGGCTTGCCTACAATCCAAAGAGATCTATGTTTACAGCTTTTGAGATCGAGATTCCTTCTACTATTAGGCAAGCTCAGAGTATATTCCTTCTCAAGTACCACGTGGAGCCAACATTGTGACCACCAAGATTATTTTTCTGTGTGAAGACTGGTTTATGAGATGAAGTACTCCGTTTTAAAGCTTGCTTGGTGGCTAGGGGATTTACACAAATTCAAGGTGTTGATTTCATGAAGACATTTTCTCCAGTTGTAAAGATCACTTGCTGTTGCTGTAGCTGCTGAATACACTTTCATCGTGGAAACAAATGGATATAAAGACAACATTCTTAAATGGCAAATTGTATGAGAGGTGTATATTAGGTTACCAATGGACTTAGACCCTTAGTAGAATGTTTACCTTCTCAAGAAAGCCTTGTGGATATATATATAATGATAAATTTCAGGGGTATAAATATAATTTTCCTATAATATATTAGCAATCTTGTTAATATTAATTACCAATAAATTATATCTCTATATTCTTGATCGATACTTTTGTTCACTAATTAAATTGTATTTGTGCTATTCTTATAGATTCATATAATTGATGAGATAATAATTATATATATTATACTTATACATACATATAAAAAGATATGACATCTTATTCCATATAATTGGAATTTTAATTCATGAAAATTGTTATTATTTTCTACATAATTGAGAGATAAAACATGAAAATCAATGAAACTGAAAGAGTTAAAAAAACTAATGCAAGAAACCATCCAGCAGATTTCCTTCAATCAATTATACTGAAGTTTCAGTATATTCTTAAAAAATATTCTGTTATATTGCTAAACATGTAAACAGCTTCCGTACCCAGGTAGTAATTTATTACTAAAACATATTCTTTGTTTTATAAAATGTTTTCTTTTAAAATACATTTTTAAACCATTTTACTTTATCTACTAATAACATTGTATACACTTTTGTTATAAATTTAAACTGATACAATACATAAATAACCTCTCTTTTTATTACATATATGCAATGCTATAATATATGCAAATTTTGGTGATTAATCTCAAAACTTCCACTCTACTTCAAAATTTACAATATATAATAGTTATGAACAACACACACACAACATGATGATTACCAGCACAAATGTCATACAAATACATGATAGCATTACCAAATTACGACGGAACTTCAGACGAAGATTAAAAAATAAAAACTTACACAAGCACCATAATTTACATTCCGCTAAAAGAAGCTTTCAGATACAGATACGAATACGTATACACTACGTGTTTATATTAAGATTACGTATGGTAATTACGACTAGAAATATATATAAACCAAGTCAAACTCACTTGCAATAGAAATTCAAATATTAAATAAATTTATATGTATACATATGTACCATAAAATTCATATATACATAACTCAAATCAAACCACTAGAGAGATTAAATATATACACTATGTAGATACTTTTTTTTATTGAAATATTTAAGGCATTTCATAAATTATGCTAATTAAAGAGTTTATTTCTTTCAGATTAAAAAATAATAACAATACGTATTTTCCTTTTATCTTTTTTTTTTTTTTTTCTTTTTTTTTTTAAAATCTTTTTCCTTTTTTTTCTTTTCTCCTTTTTTCTTTCTTTTCTTTGCTTTTTTTTCGATGTTTTTTTTCTCTTTTGTTTTTAACATTGTTTCTTGCGAAGTGTGGTGGAGCAGCTACCAGAAACAATGAAAGGTGCAAACTGTTTCACAGTGTATCTACAGTGGCCATACTCGTCCTCATCTTCCAGCATTTCCCGCATCGTTACTTGGAGTGCTTCTGCTATTTCCAAACCATCATCATACAACTTGGCGTAGAGCTTCTCCATGAGCTTGCATGTCCTTCCGTCGTTGACGTTCCACAGCGAAACCTACCGAAGGCACTCCACACATGTGGAACGACCTTGGTAAGGCCAGTATCCCTTCTGAGAAGATCCTCCCCACTCCTGAAGTGCATGCACTCAAAACCACTGCAAAAGCCTTCATCCTGTCCTTCTTGAGATGCTCAACAATCTCGTCCCCATGGAGCACTCCAGACGCAGGTGCTTGTCGAATTGTTCTAGCAATGTTACGGTCGAGATCTAATATATTGGCACTTGAAGCACTGGAGCTTGCAACATCACTTTGTGCAAGCAACAGGGCTCCATCTGGGTATTCTCCATCGACGATACCATGGCATGCAATATGTACCCAATCACTCGATGCAAGATGGTGAAGAATGGTTTGCTTGGTTGCCCCTTCCTCTTTGATGTTTTTCACAGCGCGTTCCGAACGCTCTAACACATCTGCCACGATATTTGCTTCCTTGAAGCATTCTTGAGGTCTTTAGTCGGATTTCCCACAACCAAAGAAGATCCAACCTGGTTAGCAGCTTCCAGTTCCATCCTCCTTAGTTCACAGTACTTTAAAAGCCGTAGAGAAGAAACTGTGGCCACAGCGTATTTTTGTATCAAGAACTTATCCTCCTTATCCAAAAGAAGACCGAACGGGAAGGTACATAGATCCTGGAAAGACACATAATTAATTATGGAAACACAAAAAAGCCATATAATATGTTACCTCGGATGGCACAAATATGATCTTCTTAGGTTTGATGTCTTCAAGGCGCTCTCTAAAGGGACAGACGAGTAAATACCAATTGCAGCACCAATTTCTAAATGTATTATCGTCAATGCACAAATTCCGTATCTCGATGAACTTATCCATAGAAAACCATTCTTCTCGAGTGTTGTGTACAGCTTCCAATGGTCTGCTTACATGCACAAAGTAAGTCCAAATACCCGCTATCTCTGCTTTGAGTGATAACTAAGATAACTGTCTCTTTGCCAACCAAGCTCAGTTAGGCCTCTCATCTCCTCCAAGGCTTTCTCGTCATTTGAATCAAACTCTCTTAACTCTTTTAGGTAGTCTGTCGGTCACTATAATCTTTTGAGTCTGTATAAGAAATCACGAGCTCGTTCCCTCTCTGACCAAACTAAAGCCTGCTCAAAGTTCCTTGGGCCCCCAAGTGTTCGGTCTGGAATAGCTGGGCCATTCCAAACTTGCTTGAACTCGTTGTTGAATGGAATCCGTCCTTTGCTGAAAGTTCCAAAGTTGTCATCTGCTTGCATCAACACCCTCAAGCTTTCATGAAGTTTGTCTAATGCTAAATCTGTTTCTTCCCATTTCCATAGGGCGAAGGCATGTGAAGAATAAATATCCGAATGGAAGGCTGTGTCAGGGATCAATAGTTCATGAAAGTGATTTGTAAGTTGAATCGCTGTTGATATTGTCTTTTCTTTGTGTTCTGATCTCTTATAGTATTTACACACAAGATCGGCTACCTGTCTGAAGACGAAGAACTTTCGAATTGAGAGAAAATTGCACTTCTGGTAGTTAATCATCCAAGTCTTCAAGTAGTTGAAGATGTTGTAGTAAGAAAACCGTTTTTTCTTAGCCTCCTCCAGTTCTCCTTCTACCACGAGAAGTTTTATTTGTCTTTCCAACTTAACCACTTGCTCTTTCAATTGACCAAAGTGGTCTCTAATCAACTGCTTGTTGCTGACTTTCTTGGCAGCAGCAACCGTCTCCGCTATGTTGAAACAAAGTCACTAGTTCTCTCTCATTGGCAAACTCCATAGCGTTCCTATAAAAGCCTAATATTACGTATTAAATGATCAAATAAACACTACCTGCTTAAACGGTAAGGAAAAAGACTCAGGAGGTGCCGTCTGAATTATGGTCCTGGCATGGTTTAAATCTGTGCTCAGACAAAAGCTTTGGATAGATGAAATTTATTTTCATCTCCAGTTAAGTGCCTGTAAAACGATGTTACATATGGGTACATAGGTAGAGCTTCTGCCATGTTGCAAAATGTATAAAGTATTGATAAAAACCGACGGATCGAAACAGGAGTGCACCATTCCCTCCATGTACTTGGTGGGGGCCTCCATGCATGGTGAACCTGAAGCCACGTTCCTCAGTTGTGCATAAATTTCTTGCCTTATGTCATGCTTGCCATCAACAGCTTCAAAATCCTGTGA
The DNA here is from genome assembly GCA_003024785.1 of Selaginella tamariscina. Classification (NCBI taxonomy): domain Eukaryota; kingdom Viridiplantae; phylum Streptophyta; class Lycopodiopsida; order Selaginellales; family Selaginellaceae; genus Selaginella; species Selaginella tamariscina. The sequence goes on from PUQB01001000.1 coordinate 20,593, forward strand.
AAGGATAACATGGTTAGGTCTAATTGCCACTCGCTAAGGCGTGTTCTTTTGCATCCTCAAGCAGGCTTTTGTGATTGAATAAAGCGTATGCAACCAAGGACTTCAGAAATGGTGTTTTTGCTAGTCGCAAGGACATGTTCAATTTCTCTAATCTGCCAATCTGCACTTCCTCGACTCCATCCCTCTTGCGAAAGTAGAGAAAGTGAAACCAGTTTGAAACTCCTAATATGTAAGCTGCCCATGCCTTGGGATCCTCTTCAAGTCCATCAAATTTTTCAAAAATTGCAACTACCTTCCAAAATTCTTCATCAGCCTCCTCTTTCAGGCTGAGCACCGTCCAGTCCATTAAGAAAAACATGCCCATCTGAAATGATGTCATATCACCTATATCAAGAACAAATCCATCTATATGCTATAACTGGTTGCCAGTTTATTAGATTATCTTACCTTCTTTCAGCGAGATTTGCTGGCACAGTATGTGACTCTTTATGTCCCAGGAATTTTCAAAGCTTTGTTCATAATGAGTCGGGGATCCATGAAAGCTTCCACTGCACATGTTTCTGTCTGGAGCTGGAGAATGCGTTTTTCTGCTATAAAAAATATAGAACATAAGAAAAAAACGAGAATGAGATGGGTTGGGATTGGAATTGGAATTCTTCATCCTTAATAGAAACGGAGAAGTATCTCGATAGGTGAATGTGTCAAAATTTGTCATGAGAATTTCAATCACCAGATCAGCACTGTTATCCAAAACTAAGAAACCGTGACAGGTCACTCATCAAGTTGGGCATGGAGGTCCTCAAGAGCAATTTCCTAGATTTGCTATAAGCCAGAATGATTGCTCTCAGATCAACTCCTTGAAAGTACTATGTCTGCATCCAACATGCTGGCCAATGCCAAAGAGAATGAAGTGTTCAGTTGATTTAACTCATCAACGGCACACTGTGCTAGTGGGAACTGTTTGAGGGCTGCTTCAGTTTCTTCCAACATTGTATGTAGCTATGACAAGTGAACTGGCCAAAACATCCTGACGGGAGCTTGCAATTGTTTTTGCTATTGCAAACCACTCTGAGGCACTGTCGAATTGATGCTGCTCCCAAACATTGAACCAAGCTCATTGGCGGCCTCGTATTTCATGATCTCAGTTGTGCATGTGAGATAGCATATTTGAAAAGATTCCTCTGCTGTCTGAAACAAACACATCTTTGTTGCCTGTAAAGCCATGTGAATTCATCTAATGCTTCTGGAGATTCTTGCCCTGCATAAGATGCATTTCTAAAATCGTTTATGAATGATTGAATTTGACCTCCACATAATGCTGTAGTTAAAATATGTTGAAGTCCCTGAAGAAGCTTGACAACCCATGAAAGTCCATCCGGGTCCTCTTTCTTAAGAAACAACATATGACTGAGAGCTAATTCTAGACAATTACGATCTAGCTCCTCCGGAGCAAAGCCAAGCACAAATGCCTTAAGTGTTTGCTTGCCATCCTCCATTGCATACAGGATATAAATACAAGGTACTGCCTCTTGAAAGCTTTTAAACAGCAATACCAAGTTATCCCCTCCACGCATTTTATATGAATGTTTCATTGTTGTTAGTGCATCTTACTAGTACAATTAGTATATATTTTGTATTGAGAATGTCGTTATGAGGCATAGTTTTCTTCTAGAGTTTATTATCTTACCAACTATCTCTTATATTTCACTACACACACACGCAGCCGAGTTATATTGAATGTAATATTACATACATGCACTCTCACTCTCTCTCTCCTCTCCTTACATACGTAATGCATATGTATGTATGTATGTATATACACGTGTTTTTGTGTATGAAGGTCAAGCATGTAAAGAGAAGGTGATGAGAATGGAGTGGAGAAGCATTGCACTACAGTGTGTGCGATGACGATGGTGAACTGCCCATGTGCAAGTGATGGATGCTCGCATATTCTCCCACAGGGAGCACTGGATCAGCATTTCTCCACCATGGTAACCACACATCTCCTGTTTGTCTGCAGTCCCAACAACGCCACGACGTTGCTCTATCTACACAAGCTCAGCGTGTATCACTGGTCGAGAAGGTATATATATATGTTGTATATACATGTGTATGTGTGTGTAATGTATACAGACTATATGTCTATGAACACGTGTACATATGTGTATGGGATATGATGTGTTTTTTCTTTGTAGTCTGTGTCGCTTACAGACAGAACAGAGGCAGTACATGTGAGCTCGTTATCTCTCACAGTGAAGGAGCAAGATGCAAGCTTGAGGAAGAACTGAAGAAGATCAAGAAGGAAGCTAGCAAGCCTGGGGATGTGTCAACCAAGCTCTTGCAGATGGAGAAAAACTTGAAAAATGCACAGAAACAGTGATTTTCATACATAGGTATTGTACTTCTCTCTCTCAGCATTTTCTATTGTTTATCAACACACACACATGCACGCACGAGTGTGGATGCATGCACATAATGACTTGTAGAGGTGCGCGCGCGCGTGTCCTCTGTTTTTGAGCTCATTGGAATGTGCAGGTTCATTTTCACACGACGATTGTAGAGTTAGGGACATATGTATTAAAAATAAATACAAATGAACAATTGAAAAGAGCTCACATACAGACAACACATGCATTGTATTACACACACCTCAAACAAATAATATGTATAAATAATTTTTAACTTTTACTATTTAGGATTTATTTAAACTGTAATAAATTCATATATGTATGTATGTAATGTATATGGTGTACATATGGTATCAAACAAGTAAGTTCAGCTTTAGACTTTAACTTCGATAAAATTCATATATTAAGCAATATTATATTATAATATAATATAAATAAAATAAACATAACTATTTTATAAAACCCGGTTTTAATTTGTTTAACGTTAACTACATACACGCACGGTGTACATATACGTATCAAACAAGTTGAATCGTCAAGCTCTTCAATAGATAGATGTAGGTATAAAGATATATATTAATGTATCTGAAATTGAGTATATCTTAAATATCTATATGTAACCTTGCAGACAAATCTTTAATTTTGATAAAATATATATATATATAAAATAATACCATGCAGAACCAACAGCTTTTGTAATTGTAGAAATTCTCTCCACACACCTACATGGTGAAGAATTTAATATTATTATTTATAATATTTCATGAAGATTTGTCTTTCCAATGTTCCTGTGATATTATTACAGTAACATGTCAATACGTGTGAAATGTGGCAAGGTTGAAGATACATATTTGACTTCTTTAATGAATAGCAATAACCGTTGGCTGCCTTGAATTTATATAATGATTGCAACTGGGCTGGGCTGGGCAAGTGGCAAGGCCACATTTGACTTTTATTTAATTTAAATATACGAAAGTCAATAATGCAAGTTGGTCTTTAACACCTTGATTATTGACACGCATTTGTTTTCGAAGGAGAAAACAAAGCCTGCTATACGTGGGAAATGCGGGAAGCAATACAATATGGAAAAGTATCAGGATATTAATATGGGAAATCATCATGGGAAGCAATACGATATGGAAATCATCATGGGAAACAATACGATATGGAAATCATCATGGGAAGCAATACGATATGGAAAATTATCAAGATATGAATATGCTTTTTTGTCCAATAGCAAGCGGTACGGTGACTCAACACGATAACACACGGCACCAGATTGACTCGGCATGGATCTATGAACGCAGCGTGGAAGTATCCTACTTAATGAGTTAGAACTTATGACAATTACAGCGATATAATTGTTTGGAGTAGGCTGCAAGATTGAGTGGCAATGGAGGCGCTGGAAGATGTTGATCAACTAATAATACCTAAGGGTATGATAAGTCCAGAGGCAATGGAGAGTTTAGAAAGCAATGGCTACACAGAAATTAAATCTGTTCACGAGTTTCAAGAGCTTCAGGCTGAAATGCTCTACTTCTCCAAAATGTTAACTCCGGATCCTAATGATATTGTTTCTCTTGAAGAAGCTTGTAAGTCTGGCATGGATATCCTATTCCCAGCTGAAGGTTCCCTAGATCCAAAAATTATGGAGAGGATCTTTGCATATGATTACTCCCTTGCCAAGGAGACCAGAGCAGTTCTGAAAGACTTGCAAGATGGACGCTACATAGAGAAGTTCCTCCCTTACTATACGAAATTGTACCATGAGAAGCTTGACATGGGGGTCAGAGAGGAGCTAGTTGACGATGGCGACAGAGCGGGTGTCGACATTGGAGATTACAAGGTAAAGTACAAGTCTTTTTTAATGAAACAGCAAGGAAAAACTCCACGGGGTCAGAAAGTGAACACTGAACTTAAGGTCGACATCTATGGTGCAAGTAGTGAACCCAGCATTTTGATGGAGGTGTCCAGTTTCAAAGTTGGCACGCTAAAAAACGACTTTCTAAGGGACGATGAGTTCTTCGGATTCTATCCTGAATCTGTCAGAATGACTATACAACCCCTTTGGAATGGAGTGCAGCACGAATTTGTACCCTCTTTTGTGGTTAAAGATCAAAATCTTGCAGAGATTCCATACGATATCATTCCAGGAAAGCAACTGGAGTTCAGCATCCAGCTTGGTTTAAGGGCGGGGCCTATTTCATTTCAAGTTGGGGCAACATCCAAGGATCCAGTTGTTGCTACCTCAATCCCCAGCTTAGAACCTGTGAATGAAGGAGAAAACAACGCCTGTTATGTGTGGAAAATGCAGACGTGGAAAGATGGGAAGCAATACAATGCCGATAAGCCGCACAAAGGACTGGCCCTGCTTGGTGCATGGCCAGATCTTCCGTACAGAGGAACTGGTCCTATAATCAGTGGGGCTGCCCGTGTGGCTTGGAACATACCAGAGACGAAGAACGTGGAGAGTCATCTGACATTTGAGGTAAGTCTCCAAATTTCAATGGTCTTGCTTCAGAGAAGGACGCTGGTTGTTTTGGAGGAGTTGCCTTTGGTGGAAAGTCCTTTCGAGTGGAAGTGTCTTCTGCATCTGCAATGAAACTTGAAAAGCGAATTTAAGCATTATTAATAAAGCATTAAAGAGACATTTCAACGGTAAGTTGACAAATGTACTTGATTTTATGATCCCTTTTATTGATGATTTTAATAAAACTTCAAAGGATTATATCGTTAAAACATAACTTTAGCACCTTGTGTGGTATTCATGCGCATGGATAGATATGAAACATTTAGTATGCATACATGTATGTACATTTATACGAACATCGTGTATCGACACTCTGTACTGATAACAATTTATATATGTAGGCTATCGATACTATCTTAGTACAGTATAGAACCCTCAGGGTCTACTATCGATTCGATAGTAGACCCTGAGGGTTCTATACTGTACTAAGACTTTATAGACTGTTAGATAGTGAGCTGTGTACGCGTATTTGATGTCGTAAGACACTAGTAAACTATGATTAATGATTTTATATAAGAAAATAAAAATGAAAAGTGAGTTTTAATACATTTTTTTAAAATACTGAATAGGTGCACATTTATTACATACGTATGTGTAATATATATATATGTAAAAACCTTCTTTATAATAATTGATTAAATTAAAATTGTGCACTATTAATTTATTTTTTAATTTAATTAATTATTACAATAGAAAAGCACAATGGTAATAATAATTAATAATGTGACATTATTTTAATTTACCAGCCAAATAACCACCCAGTAATAAAAAGTGAGTTTAATACGAAGAAGAAATTCAGACGTCTGGCTTTTAAGATGCAGAAGAGACATTAGAGAGAGATTATTTATATACATATAGGGTGAACGATGGAGATTCAAAAAAATCTAATTTAACAGTCAACTGCCACTTAAAGACAGCTACCACTATATTCAATAATCTATTACGGAGATTAGTGCGTACATTATGATATGACGGTGGAGATTCCACCCTTCAACTTTGAATGATTCATCTGGTTTAACATAAATTATAGATATAAATGGGTTAAATTATTAAAATAATTTATTATTAATATAATTATAAATTTAAACATTAAAAATTTTGTTACATTAAATAATTTTAAAGAACATTATAAGGTATTATTTAATAAAACTAATATAGAAATGTAATATATATATGGTCAGTGGCACCCCACAATACTAGTATATGATACAAGATGTCTATGTATATACATATATATATATATAATGTATATATATACAATAAACAAAATACCAATCCTCTGTAAGGTACATAACCCTCTTGGTGCTTCACCTTCTGTGCCTGCTTACCCACGGCACACCTATATTTAAAAAAAGTTATGTTATTCTTTATATAGTTTAAATATAGTAATATTTAACCATGGGTATTTATATGAAACGAGTGATTGCTATATATTCGTATTATATACTAAAGAAAAACCAGAGTTACCACTTTGCATTTCAGCTTGAAGCTCTTGAAACTCGGGAACAGATTTTATTTTTGTCTATCTACTGCTTGTTAAACTCTCTAGAAATGTCATTGGGTACGACTAGTTGATCAAAATCTCCATCGGTTGGCACTCACACAGCCTACTCCAAAACAATTAATTCGAAGAAACGATGCCACCGTAATTGTCAATTAAGTCCGGTGCTGCATGACTCGTTAAGTAGGACCCTTGCTATCGGACAAAACAGCATATCTCATTTCATTTGTTTAACATTAGTATTGATATCCTGACATTCGACAGGATATCTTTCTATTATACCTGTGGTTGAGGAGACATTTTTTACTCACCATATTATTGTCAAGGTCTGAACTTCAACATTAAAACGCGTGGAGGGTATAACTTGGTATTGCTGTTTAAAAGCTCTCAAGAGGCAGTAGCCTTGTATGTTATATCCTGTATGCAATGGAGGATGGCAAGCAAATACTTAAGTCATTTGTGCTTGGCTTTGCTCCGGAGGAGCTAGATCGTAATTGTCTAGAATTAGCTCTCAGTCATATGTTGTTTCTTAAGAAAGAGGACCCGGATGGACTTTCATGGGTTGTCAAGCTTCTTCAGGGACTTCAACATATGTTAAGTACAGCATTATGTGGAGGTCAAATTCAATCATTCATAAACGATTTTAGAAATGCATCTTATGCAGGGCAAGAATCTCCAGAAGCATTAGATGAATTTCACATGGCTTTACAGGCAACAAAGATGTGTTTGTTTCAGACAGCAGAGGAATCTTTTCAAATATGCTATCTCACATGCACAACTGAGATCATGAAATACGAGGCCGCCAATGAGCTTGGTTCAATGTTTTGGGAGCAGCATCAATTCGACAGTGCCTCAGAGTGGTTTGCAATAGCAAAAACAATTGCAAGCTCCCGTCAGGATGTTTTGGCCAGTTCACTTATCATAGCTACATACAATGTTGGAAGAACTGAAGCAGCCCTCAAACAGTTCCCACTAGCACAGTGTGCCGTTGATGAGTTAAATCAACTGAACACTTCATTCTCTTTGGCATTGGCCAGCATGTTGGATGCAGACATCAAGTACTTTCAAGGAGTTGATCTGAGAGCAATCATTCTGGCTTATAGCAAATCAGGAAATTGCTCTTGAGGACCTCCATGCCCAACTTGATGAGCGAGCTGTCACGGTTTCTTAGTTTGGATAACTGTCCTGATCCGGTGATTGGAATTCTCATGACAAATTTTGACACATTCACCTATGTAGGGCTACACCAATACCTCTCCGCTGCTATTAAGGATGAGGAATTCCAATTCCAATTCCAATCCCAACCCGTCTCATTCTCGTTGTTCGCTTATGTTCTATATTTCTATAGCAGAAAGCGCATTCTCCAGCTCCAGACAGAAACATGTTTAGTGGAAGCTTTCATGGATCCCCGACCTCATTATGAACAAAGCTTTGAAAATTCCTGGGACATAAAGAGTCACATACTGTGCCAGCAAATCTCGCTGAAAGCAGGTAAGATAATCTAATAAACTGGCAACCAGTTATAGCATATAGATGGATTTGTTCTTGATATAGGTGATATGACATCATTTCAGATGGGCATGTTTTTCTTAACGTTCTGGACGGTGTTGAAAGAACAGGCCGATGAAGAATTTTGGAAGGTAGTTGCAATTTTTGAAAAATTGATGGACTTGAAGAGGATCCCAAAGCATGGGCAGCTTACATATTAGGAGTTTCAAACTGGTTTCACTTTCTCTGCTTTCGCAAGAGGGATGGAGTCGAGGAAGTGCCAGATTGGCAGATAGAGAAACTCAACATGTCCTTGCGACTAGCAAAAACACCATTTCTGAAGTCCTTGGTTGCATACGCTTTATTCAATCACAAATGGAGATAAGCCTGCTTGAGGATGCAAAAGAACAGCCTTAGCGAGTGGCAATGTAGACCTAATCATGTTATCCTTTCACAGATTTTTGAAGCTGTTGATGGCAAGCATGACAGAAGCCAAGAAATTTATGCACAACTGAGGAACGTGGCTTCAGGTTCACCATGCATGGAGGCCTCACCAAGTACATGGAGGGAATGGTGCACTTGTGTTTCGATCCGTCTGGTTCTTTATCAATACTTTATACATTTTGCAACATGGCAGAAGCTTACCTATGTACCCATATGTAACATCATTTTACAGGCACTTAGCTGGAGATGAAAACAAAATTTCATCTATCCAAAGCTTTTGTCTGAGCACAGCTTTAGACCATGCCAGGACCATAATTCAGACGGCACTCCTGAGTCTTTTCCTTACCGTTTAAACAGGTAGTGTTTATTTGATCATTTAATACGTAATATTAAGCTCTTTTATAGGAACGGTATGGAGTTTGCCATGAGAGAGAACTAGTGACTTTGTTTCAACATAGCGGAGACGTTGCTGCTGCCAAGAAAGTCAGCAACAAGCAGTTGATTAGAGACCACTTTGGTCAACTGAAAGAGCAAGTGGTTAAGTTGGAAGACCAAACAAAACTTCTCATGGTAGAAGGAGAACTGGAAGGGCTGAAGAAAAAGCGGTTTCCTTACTACAACATCTTCAACTACTTGAAGACTTGGATGATCAACTACCAGAAGTGCAATATTTTGTCTTAATTCGGAAGTTCTTCGTCTTCAGACAGGTAGCCGATCTTGTGTTGAATACTATAAGAGATCAGAACACAAAGAAAAGACAATGTCAACAGCGATTCAACTTACAAATCACTTTCATGAACTATTGATCCCTGTTGCACGTAAAGACACAACCTTCCATTCGGATATTTATTCTTCACATGCTTTGCCCTGTGGAAATTGGGAAGAACAGATTTAGCATTAGACAAACTTCATGAAAGCTTGAGGGTGTTGATGCAAGAAGATGACAACTTTGGACTTTCAGCAAAGGACGGATTCCATTCAACAACGAGTTCAAGCTAATGTTTGGAATGGCCCAGCTATTCCAGACCGAACACTTCGGAGGCCCAAGGAACTTTGAGCAGGCTTTAGTTTGGTCAGAGAGGGAACGAGCTCGTGATTTCTTATACAGACTCAAAGATTATAGTGACCGACAGAGCTACCTAAAAGAGTTAACAGAATTTGATTCGAACGACGAGAAAGCTTTGGAGGAGATCAGAGGCCTAACTGAGCTGGTTGGCAAAGACACAGTGATCTTAGTTATCACTCAAAAGCGGATAGCGGGATATTTGGCAGTGTTTGATTACTTTATGCATGCAAGCAGACCACTGGAAGTTGTACACCGCGTGCGAGAAGAATGGCCTTCTATGGATGAATTAAGATGTGCATTGACGATAATAGGTTTATATATTGGTGCTGCAGTTGGTACCGTTTACTCGTCTTTCCCTTTAGAGAGCACCTTGAAGACATCAAACCTAAGAAGATCATATTTGTGCCATCCGAGGTAACATATTATATGGCTTTTTGTGTTTCCATAATTAATTATGTGTCTTTCCAGGATCTATGTACCTTCCCGTTCGGTCTTCTTTGGATATAGAGAGGAAGTTTTTGATACAAAAATACGCTGTGGCCACAGTTTCTTCTCTACGGCTTTTAAAGTACTGTGAACTAAGGAGGATGGAACTGGAAGCTGCTAACCAGGTTGGATCTTCTTTGGTTGTGGGAAATCCGACTAAAGACCTCAAGAATGCATTCAAGGAAGCAAATATCGTGGCAGATGTGTTAGAGCGTTCGGAACGCGCTGTGAAAAACATCAAAGAGAAGGGCAACCAAGCAAACCATTCTTCACCATCTTGCATCGAGTGATTGGGTACATATTGCATGCCATGGTATCGTCGATGGAGAATACCCAGATGGAGCCCTGTTGCTTGCACAAAGTGATGTTGCAAGCTCCAGTGCTTCAAGTGCCAATATATTAGATCTCGACCGTAACATTGCTAGAACAATTCGACAAGCACCTGCGTCTGGAGTGCTCCATGGGGACGAGATTGTTGAGCATCTCAAGAAGGACAGGATGAAGGCTTCTGCAGTGGTTTTGAGTGCATGCACTTCAGGAGTGGGGAGGATCTTCTCAGAAGGGATACTGGCCTTACCAAGGTCGTTCCACATGTGTGGAGTGCCTTCGGTAGTGGTTTCGCTGTGGAACGTCGAGACGGAAGCACATGCGAGCTCATGGAGAAGCTCTACGCCAAGTTGTGATGATGGTTTGGAAATAGCAGAAGCACTCCAAGTAACGATGCGGGAAATGCTGGAAGATGAAGACGAGTATGGTCACTGTAGATACACTGTGAAACAGTTTGCCCCTTTCATTGTTTCTGGTAGCTGCTCCACCACACTTCGCAAGAAACAATGTTAAAAACAAAAAGAGAAAAAAAAACATCGAAAAAAAAGCAAAGAAAGAAAGAAAAAAGGAAAAAGATTTTAAAAAGAAAAAAAAAGGAAAAAAAAAAAAAGAAAAAGAAAAAGATAAAAAGGAAAATACGTATTGTTATTATTTTTAATCTGAAAGAAAAACTCTTTAATTAGCATAATTTATGAAATGCCTTAAATATTTCATAGAATGAAAAGTATCTACATAGTGTATATATTTAATCTCTCTCTCTCTCTCTCTCTCTCTCTCTCACACACACACACACACACACACACACCCCTACCTGTAACATAGTTAAGTTATATCTGTTGTTGATTTGTTGTTGTTTTCCATTTTGTTAACTTGTTTTAAAGTTTATGGCCATTGCATATACAAACACGCACATTATATCAGTAAACATTAACTAAGATGATTTACTATGAAGTGGTTTGATTTAGTTATGTATTATGATTTCATGTACATATGTATACATATAAATTTTATTTATATTTGAATTTTCTATTGCAAGTGAGTTTGACTTGGTATTATATATATTTCTAGTCGTAATTACCATACGTAATCTTAATATAAACACGTAGTGTATACGTATTCGTATCTGTGAAGCTTCTTTAGCGGATGGTAAATTATGGTGCTTGTGTAAGTTTTCTTTTTTAATCTTTGTCTGAAGATTCGGAGTTTGACTAATGTTTTTTTGTTTCAAGTAGTAATTTGGTAATGCTATCATGTGTGTATGTGGTTAATTTGTACGTGTTCTACGTTAAAATTTGACATTTGTGCTGGTAATCATCATGTGTGTGTGTGTGTGTTGTTCATACTATTATATATTGTAAATTTTGAAGTAGAGTGGAAGTTTTGAGATTAATCATATAGTATAGCATTGCATATATGTAATAAAATAGAGGTTATTTATGTATTATATCACTTTATAATTATAACAAAAGTGTATACAATGTTGTTATTATATAAAGTAAAATGGATTAAAATGTATTTTAAAAGAAAACATTTTATAAAAAAAAAATATTATGTTTTAGTAATAAATTACTACCTGGGTATGGAAGCTGTTTGCATATTAGCCATGTATTTAGCAATCTGTTAATATAAAGAATATTTCTTAAGAATATACTGAACTTCATTGAACATCTGTTGGATGTTTCTTGCGTTAACTCTTTCAGTTTCATTGATTTTCATGTTTATCTCTCAATTATGTAGAAAATAGTAACAATTTTCATGAATTAAAATTCCAATTATATGGAATAAGTGTCATATCTTTTTATATGCATGTATAAGTAATATATATAATTATTATCTTATCAATTATATGAATCTATAAGAATAGCACAAATACAGTTTAATTGGTGAACAAAGTATCGATAAAGAATATACCAATATAACTTACCGGTAATTAATATTAACAGATTGCTAATATATTATATATATACTCTGGGTGTGTGTGTGTGTGTGGTGTGTGTGTGTGTCTATATAATATATATATATATATACATATACATACAGTACATATGTGTGTGTGTGTGTGTGTGTGCAATATGTCTGGGTAAATTAATTAATATAATTAAAGCTGAAGCTATATAAGCGCCCCTAATGTAGGTTACTAGATGAGTTGTTGTTTTTTATATTTTAAATATTTTGAACGTGATCAGAGTGGACTCCGGGGAAATCATCACCTCTACTCAACCACCTTGTATACTGCTTTCACCATACAAACCTGCCCAATCGTAATCCACGACGCGAACATCAAGCAGCCGCTCTCTCTCTCTCCCTGAGCAAGATATTTACAAGTCGGATGTCCCCATGTACATAACCACTACTATGACCTGTTTGATAGCGTCTAGAATGCACTCTTGCACTCGTTTCAGAATACACATATTTTCTTTGTAGTTATGTATCTGATCAGCCGATAACAATCGTCTTCCGAGCTCAGGCTCTCCATAACAATCATCTTCCAACCGCACGCGATCTCATGCAGCCACTCCCTATGTGCCTCTGCCGATTAACTCTTTGTAAACTTGACTACCGTGTTGTTATCCTTAATTTCAAACACTAGATGCTGTCCAAACCTACGAATGTGGCTGTAAACATTCAGACGATAAGGCTATAAACAGTTGATGCTAGTAGCTTTATATCGGGTATGCCAACAGGAAAGAAAGCTGCAACCTTTATAATAACTTGTTCATCAGATGTCAAGCCAACATAGTCCTCGTCTAGAGGCTCTGCAGAATAGAACCCTTCTTGCATAGTCCAGAAGGACCATGTCTGGCCACAGCAAAAGTCTGGATATGAAATCGTGTGAGAAGGATGAGAAGACCATGTTGATAGATGTTCAATCCCTCGAGCAAGTGCCTCACCTGGATCTCTTGAAAAACTCCATTAAGATAGAGCTTGCATTTATGAAACTGTAAGTCATAACCTCTTTATTTGGTTAGTCGTAGATGAAAACAGACCTTGCTCCTACTCAGAAAGTTGCTGAGAAGTATATTAATTGACACGATGAGATTATTAAGTTGGCCAGCATAACCAGATCGTAGTTTCAATGCAAAGCTCAAGTCTTCATCCTTGACATGCATGTGGTGCTTTGAAAGATCCTCCTTGAATTGTATAAGCTCGGGTGAATTAGTATCACCGGGATATCAAAATAAAATCCTGCACACTGTGATCGGACTTTGGTTTTTTATTGGGTAAAGCCGCTCCATCCATTCTTGTATATAAGCAAGGGTCCAATATACTACTCACATATCAAAAATAAAAAGAAATGAATATTGATTTAAAATATGGCGATCTTAACCCATGTCCAAGCTTTGATGAATTCTTTCAATCCGATCGAAACATACATCTCCTGATTTTGATTGAGGTGGATGCAGATAACAAAATGGTTCATCAAGTGAAGAATATATGAATGTCAATTTGATGATGGCTTCTCAGCTCCCTATGCTCAAAGGCGGCATCATTGCTTCTTTTGTGGAATATGGCTTTTCTGGAATTCCATCTTAGAATTGCCAAACATACATTCCCCATACAATTTGTGCCGGGGAGGATGTATAAAAGAAGAATGGCGCCATAGTATCGATTCAAAACAAAGCCACGTCGACCATCGGGCACCTAGAATAAATTCAGAATATCCACTGAATTTCTGACGTGTTCTTACCGTTTATACACTGTCATTTCGCACATATGGCGATTTAGAAGCGAGTGACTATGGCGCCGGACAGCCGACGGAAGGCGAAGCAAGCATTTCGTCTATGGATCGCGCCCGAGAATGGATTCATTCCCGCCAAGGTAGGCCTCTCCGTGAATCAGTTCATTCGACTAGGTTATGGTGTTCATTCGATTAGGGTGATTAGGGTATTTATGTTTTGATTCTCGCTCATGTCACCGATACTTTTGCCTTCGCCTTTGCCACAGTGATTATTCCGCAATGGTCTTGTAAGAATCTGCATAGATTTTTGTTGTTCCGGTGCATTTTCCGATTGCATTCTATCCCTTGGCCGATTGCAAGCCTGTCTAGCAAATTATGGGCTTACGTTGAATTACTTTGTGCCGGCACTGGCGGAACAGTCCGTGTTAGTAAAACTTAGCAGATTAGCTGAAGATATTGTCCGTGTGGAAACGAGGTGAAAATCGTGATCACCTTAATCTTTCTAGGCAGCAGTCCATATGGTTTGTTTAAAACCCATGTGATGAGTTTATATATCAGGAACTATTAAATTCGTCTAACTAGTACCTGTTTAATAATGAGCTCTGTTTACGTGCGTGTGTGCGTGTACTTAGGTAGTATTCATGTGTTGTATTTGTCTGTATGATCAAAGTGCACATCCTTGTTACATATATTCACGTTCATATTTTGTATAAGTTATTTATCAGCAGTACGTCCTATCAGACAGACTTGTAGATTCAACTCTCTACTGTTTCTGTAAGCTGTTAAAACGTATCAGAGTACTTGTGAGACTGATACAAGACTGTCTTGTCAGTGTACAAACAACACTTACTTTAAATATGTAAACAGCGAGATAAAGTAATAGAGATAGAACACATGTCCATAACGTACTTCCTGCCTCTCAATGTACATATGTTATACTACTAAACTGTAACTCATATAGCATTCACATGTAAAGAGAGAGAGAGGCTAGATATTTGTTGTTAATAGTACCTTTAGATTGTAATCATGCATTATATTCTTAAATATTTAAAACGTTTCCTTCCTGCATTCTGTGGTATATACGAACATGATTATCTGTTTATGCATTTTACCTAAATCCATAAAAGACATCTTAGCGCGCACACATACGCAGTCACGCACGTAATGTGTGTAAACATATAAAATAGTTATAAAACGTACATACACATATTTATCTGGATTTGACTGTCTTGCAGGCAATTAGCAATTGTTTACCTAGTAACGACTCGGATAAGAATCAAGAACACAAGAACAATGCTCCTTAACCCAGTTAGCTTGGATTTGAGACATTTTCCACATGTTATTAATTTTCTTTACCATGTGTACAAAATAACACGTCTTTTAGTGCTGCTGAGACAAGAACATTACAGCCATACTTAACGTCTATTCTACTTTATTATATCGATGTCCGATCAAAGTTTTACATTATTGTGACGCACAAACACGCATGCACGCACGCAATACTTACCAGTGGATGTCCAAATTCAAGCCAGCAGGTGCATTAAGTTGAGGAGCACTGTTCTTGTATTATTGATTCTTGTCCAAGTCTCTATTAGATGTTCTAGGTAAAAAGTCTCTAGTTGTTTGCAAGATAGTAAATATGTGTGTTTATATATATGTTCACACACATTACGTGTGTGACTATGTGTATGCTGTGAGCACATACGGCATAAGTCATAATAATGTAAAAATTATATTGGATATAGATCAAGTAGAGAATGTGGATAGAACATTCTATAAGCATATAAACAAGTGTGTTGCCTCGTTAGATGTTTAAAGTTTGTTACATGTGATTATTTTTATTTTTGATTTCATGCATAAATATATTATATCACATGTGGTTATTGATAGGTTACTATATAGATATGTTTAGGATCGAGAGCATATTATGATTATCAAATTAGACATCCCTTAGAAAGTAATCAAAATTTAATAAATGAATTTAAAAATTACATGAGATAAAAACTTTAATATGTGTATGTCATATACATATTAAAGTTATATATTTAACATCTATGTTTATGTCCATTTTCACTTGTCCTTACATTTAAATACATTATATATGTGTGTGGTTACATTTTTATCTTTTTCTTTAGTATTCATAATTATTTTTATTGCAAAACAATTGATCTTACATATACGATTACAATTGCAATACGAAAGTTGATACACTTTACATAAAATATGCATAAACTACACGATTGTGAAATCAAATAAAATATTTTAATATTTATTAGAAGGGATCCATGAGTAAGTTGATAATGTAATTATATTATTATTTATACAATATTGTAAGGGTATGGAGAGGAGCTAATGAATAATGTTATCAATTGATGTATAAAATTATTTTTATTTCATAAATATTGTATATCAATACAGTTGTAAAAGCTTATTAATATATTTAATGATGCAATAAGTCTTTATTATTTTCATGTGGTATGCATGCACACACATTATATAATATGTGTATATAAAGAGAAATTGTATCAAGATATATTATTAAAATTTAATTAATTTAAAATGAAATGAGATTCAAAATAAATTTTAGAAAAAATATAATAAATGAAGGATAAACCTTTCTTAAATTAATTTATATGAAAAATCGTTCTGATAACGTTTAGAATAAGTAATTACTTCAAGAAAGGTTTAATTCTTCATTTTTTTTAAAAATATGTTTCAAATTTCATTTCGTTTTGAATTCGTTTTTAAATTTTAATAATGTTTTAATATAATTCTTTCTTCATATATACATGTTAATATAATGTGTGTAAATACATACCACAAAGATAATAAAAACTTATATATCCTAATACATATAAGTAGGATTTTATAATTATATTTACGATATGCAACATTTGTGAAATAAAAAATAATTTTTGTGTCTCAATTAATGACAATATTTATTACTTCCTCTCTATATATTTACAACATTGTATAAATAATAATACAGTTGTGTTAACTACATTAATAATATAATTATATTACATTTATAAATACTATTACAACTTATTTGAGAGCCTCTTTTAACATGTGTTATAATTTTTGTATTAACCTCGCAACTATGTAGTTGATGCATCTTTTACATAAATTATATTAATTTATGTATTGTGAATTGTAATAGTACATAAAGGTTTTATAATAAAAAATATAAATTTTAAAAAGAAAAGATAGAGATGTAACCACACACACACATATATAATATATTTAAATGTAAAGACATGTGAGAATGTACATAAACATAGATGCATTAAATATATAAATATACATATTAAGACATGTAATCTTCAAATTCATTTATTAAGTTCGATCACTCTCTAAGGATGTTTAGTTTGATAATTACAATTTGCTCTTTATCGTAAAACATATATATAATAACTTATTAATAACTACACGTGATATAAATATGCATATTCATGAAATCAATAAGAAATGACTGCATTTAATAAACTTTTGAATGTATAACAAAACAATATTTTTATTCATATATTCATCAAATATCAAGATTAAAGATTCGCCACATATTATTAATCTTCCTTGTCATATGTACAAAATAACACACGATATTATTATAATTATTTGTAGTTAATGAATTATGTATAATATATCCATATGCATGTATCTTTATAAGTATACTTTTTAAAAAGTATATTATAATATTAAGGTTTATAATACATTATAAGTCACGGTCATATATATTGAGCTGTATGCATACACTTGTGTATATATCTAAGATAATTATTAACAAGATAACAAGTACATAAATATACATTGATGTACAAATATTAACCTTAATAAATATTGGAAATACGGATTAACAGAAAAACAGTGACAATATACTTGTTTTCGAGGGTACACTTATATCCTTGTAAAGCATTTGAGGGTACACTTATATCCTTATAAAGCATTTGAGGGTACACTTATATCCTTGTAAAGCATAGTTAGGTGCCATCGCTAAATTACATGTATAATATAAAGTATAAGAATCTTACTTATGAATGAATATAAAAAAAAAATCATTATAAGACCTATTACGAATAAGATTAAATAGTTATTATAATAATAAAAGAAAGATAAGAGTAAAAGTAATTATTATAATAGAAGTTAATTATATAAGAAGTATAATAATATAAAAAAATTAAATTTTAAATCTTATCTTATTTATGTATTATATTATTTTGAATAAATTTTCTATTTTATTCTCATTATTATTTTATATTTACTTCTTATTCTTATCATTATATCTCGTTTTAAATAGTCTTTTATTTCTTTATCGACGTTATACTCAACATATTAAATTATTGTGTTACATTATTATGACTTAAGTCTTAGTTATTATTGGTACTCTCTTATTAGTTTATTTAAGTTATATTATTTATGGACTTTAGAATCTCACGGTGCCTACAAAGCTATATCTTTATAAAAAAAACCTTTATTTTTAATACAAATATTTACATGGTTGTGCATGCGAAATATTTCTCTCATATATGTATGTCTTTGTATATGTACTTAATATATACATACATATATATATATATATATATATATATGTGTGTGTGTGTGTGTGTGTGTGTGTGTGTGTGTGTGTGTGTGTGTGTGTGTAAAAACCTATATACAAATTTATACATTCATATATGCATGACGGCACATACACATCTTATATATACACAATAATTATGAATGTTAGTTTTTAACTTGAGCAATTAATAGAAGCTTAAATTATTCCTTAATATAACACATTTATATAGGGTCTTCAAAGTTCTTTAAAAAAGAAAATTTAATTTCAACTTTTATAGAAGAAACTTACTTCGATGAAGCAAAGGTTAGAAATATTAAATTAAACTAAGTAAATAAATTTCACTTAAAACATATTTATGTACGATTTGTCTATTTCTCTAGAGATACTACACTATAATTTATAAGATAATTAGCTTAATTAAATTAATTATAATTTAAGCTGATCACAGCCAGAATCGTGCTTGTGTGCTACAAACCTTTTATAAATCAATATATATAATTATTAGTTTCTTGGATATTGTTTATTTATTTATCCGTTTTAGGCATATGAACGTTATCAAACATTATACACACACAATAAATTAAAACATAAAACATAGCTTGCTTGAATTGGAATTTAAGTTCTTACTGACGGATAAATTCCTTAAAGATTTAAAAAATTCAATTTTAAAGTTGTTTTTGTAGTTTTGGAAAGTGCAAAAGAAAGAAATGTGGTAACACTAGATGAATCGGAAAATATATATTAAGAATATATTAGAATATACCTTTAGGTAATTTATAACGTGTATATACATTTTTGTGTTGGTATATTATATGTCTCTTTCAACCGTATAATGTGTGTTAATATAATCTTTAAGGCATCATAGTAACAAATATGATGACATTATAATAAATTAAATGAGAATATTTAAAAGAATTTTTTTGTAGCTGTAGCTGAATTATATAAGGAAAGAAAAGTTTGAATTTTATTTTAAAGAGCGCTCCCTCTTTAGATAGTTCCACTTGCATAATTTTTAATTTAATATTTAAATTTATATAGGCATTGTAAGCATCTGTCATAATAATTTTATTGGCCAAATATAAATTATTAAATCGTAGAAGTTATACATTAATACGCATTAACGAGACTCGAAGCACTGTGATCGACGGCATCAAACTAGGCACGTGTGTAATAGATCCCTTGAAAGGATCCAAAGGAATTAGACGTACATTGTTTAATTTATTTTCCGTAAATTTATATTATTGTTAATTTAACATTCACATTCACATATTATATAATTTTGTTAATATAATATAACATTCACATTGTTAATTCAAATTGAATTTAACTAATTCATTTCTAAGGCATTTTCGACACATCCAGCCGTCCAGAACTATACATTTGATATATAATTCTTTTAATATTAAAGGATACATTAATGTAAATTAAACATTTTAGAGTCACTTCTCACATATACACACCTGTTTATATGTTTCTAGAAATACATCGTACAGTTGATGATTAGTTAGTAATTACAAATTTCTTTAGAATGTAGTAGATAATATATATATCGATTACATACATATATAGCTATATGCATAAAAACAACATCAACATTTCATATGGACCACTTGATATATTATCAAATAATGTCGTAAATATACATGTTATAATTGTATATATTTATATTTATGTGTGTAATAAAAATTAAACTACGATGTACATACTTATATTTACATACGTGGTCGCTCCAAAGGGTAAACGCATTTGCAATAGTTTTACATCAAACTAATTTTTGAGTGACCCAAACGCATTTACATGATTTTATAAATGTATTTTTAATTTTAATTTTATTAAATCATAAGAAAACAAAACAAAAAAAAAAATATTACACACAACTTAAAAACCCTAGAAACATTTTATAAACCCCACACGTATATATAGATTCCGTTGCAAAGCTACTTCAAAACTATACGTGTGTTAACACGCATTTGAGTTTAATAACATTTAAATTTTAAAAATAGTAAAATATATACATTATTACAAATTATAATCCTTGACTGCTCTTAAATGCTCTTTAAAAAAAAAAAAAAAGTAAATTTTAATTAATATAACCTCCTTAATAATGCTGTAATTATGATAATAAAAATTTATAATTATCATGACTCTCCTCTCTCTATCAACACACCACACACACCACACACACACATGCGCACGCACACGCACGAATGACTACTTTCTGATTGAAGTTATTAAACTCGTCATATGTATGTATTGAACTCAGTTATGCTTTCCCACAGGTCAGAAGTTTATCTGCTTTGTGTGTGTTTGCATGCTAGTGATTTATATGTGATTAAAAGATATATATTTGTGATTTAATATGTGATGGAAGATAAGTTACAATAAAACTTGAACGTATACGTACATTCAATATACGACTACGATCGTTAGAAATTAATATACTGCTTATTTTCTTTGTGTGTAGTGTGTGTGTGTGACGCTTAAATTCATACAATTGTTGATACACACACATGCAAGACGCGCTTGTTCATGGAAAGTTGTTAAACACGTCGTATGTATGTATTGAGTCATTAATGTATACACACTATAGATTAACACACACACACTAATAATATCAGAGTTCTATACAGACATAATAGGTGTATATAAGTGTACAAGAAATAAATATTTTTAGATGTTTGCAGTAGCAAGATGGCTAAACCAACAGTTTATAATATTTAATGAAATTATTAACAAATTTGTTATTTATTTTTTATCGATATTAATTTTAAATTTAATTATTTAAACATAATTGTGCCAGAAAATATGAAAGTGACGTTCTTGTTCTGTGCAATTTAAACATATTTCTTTTCAAGTCAGTTGTGGACACGATTGTAATAAAAAATGATGATGTGGAACAATGGTTTATAACAAAATTACAATTCTAAAACCACAATTGTAATAATATAAATAAATTCTTCGCTGGTAAGAAGGGATGTGGAATATCACCTTATAATAAAACTTCTTTAAATAAGTTAATAATAACTTCAAAGATATAAATATTTAAATGAAGCACTTTCTATTTTAAAATTTTTAAAACTTTCATTGTATACACAATCATTATGAAAACCCTCTGTCTATAACACACACACACACTAGACAAAAAATACTTGTTTTGCAACGTTCACCATCAACACCTACGATCTTGTACAGTGCGTATATCTAATAACATTATTATAATATAAACACATCATATGTTCCTATGTCTACACGCGTATGCATAAAGCAAGAACAACGACTTCATACGTATCTTTCCACTGTTTAAACATGTAATATATATATATATATATACCATATGATGGTATGTTTTTCAGAATTACAAATACGTGTACATGCGTAGTTTGTGATTTGTTTTTCATTTATGTGTTTATGCTTCATATATATATAATAAAATTTATATATGTGATATATACCTAGTAAGTAATATTCCAAACTTGAGTCTAGCATGTATCATCATGCATGCATACAAAAATAATATAGCTTAATTGTATTCTTGGAGTTAAGCTAATCTGTATGACCACAGTACATGCATTTGTGTTCCCATAATTAATTAAATAAATATTTAATTTAAAACAAAGTTGAATTGAAATATAATACAGTTAATTAAGTGGCATTAGTAGATTAGTAAAGTCAGAATTTTTAAAATGATTATATTATTGCAATATATATGTTTAAGTAGTATGTTTTGCAAATTACAACTTAAATAATATAATAATTTGCTTATTAGTTTTAAAGTGCTAATACGTAGGAAAGACAGATTCAAAGGCTGTGTTCTCTGTTAGTTAAACCTGTTTTCTAAATATATATAAAATGTTATTAAACATTGCTCGGGTGGACATGCATATACGTGTACGTACAATACACATACACGTATATTACACTGACGTCTTCAGCATGGAGACAATATTCGACGTGGAGGCTTAGATGGATTCCTAGAATGAAGAACAATATGGTTATTAAGAACTGCAACATCTCCAGGCTTCCAATGAATATGTGTTGTTTTCTTCATTAAATCGAGTGAAGCTTCAAGAGCTTCATCCGGGATCGGTGTACCATCTCCATACTCTAAGTACCGCAGCTTTGGAATGGTCGGACTAGATGAACCGATGTTGTTAAACCATGTCTTGCCATCACCGTTGATTTGCTTGATGGCTTTCTGTGGTCCATAGTATACTTTAAGTCGTCCATCTTCTAACCATTGTAGCTTTTAGATAACTTAGACGCCCTGTGTAAACATGATGTGTGTGTTGTGTGTGATGTATAGAGCATAGACATATATACATTAACTTACTTGAGCTCTGCTTCAGATTTATCACTGGTTCCAAAGGTGGACTTCCAGTCCTCTTCGTTGAGTATGTTGTAGTAAACGAGTCCCTTATTCTCCAAATCCTGTATAAACTTTGGATATTCTTTAACCATAGTTTCATACACAAATCGACCTGGAATGATCCCTGTTGTACCTCCTTCTGGGGGTGCTACCTCGCAGAAGAACATAATTACATCTGGATAATCAGGCAGCTGAAGAAAAGTAAAATGCATATATATAATAGCTACTAGTAAACCATGGCTCTATATATTCATTTATGAACACGCACACACACACACACTTACATAAGCCATTTCATTGTGGAAGCCAATTGGGATGTGTAAAGGGAGCTCATTAGCAGTGTAAACGGGGCCGACCAGGTAAGTTCTGCTTGCTGCACCCGCTTCATATCCCATACTCTTGTACCCAAATGCCTCCACAACTTGCGCAAATTCGTGGGCATTTGAAACAGGAAATCCCCTATAAGGCATACGATTCTCTCTGCACGTACAATTGCACATACCTGAAGAGAATTGCTCCACTTGTGAGAAGGTAGTTCTCCATTTGGGCCTTACTTTTCTGGATTGCTGTGACCAAACCGGAGAGTGTTGGTGCGGATTCAACTGGTTTAATTACTACTGGGAATGCATCTGGGGAACTTTCAATCTTTAACTCCATAGCCACTCACTGCAAAAGGAAAATCTATTCTGGATAAGTAAGACTAGGACTTCACGTGTCAAAAGAACATGCATGCATGTATACATGCATATATATATATATATATATAGAGGGAGAGAGAGAGAGACACACACACTTAAATACCTACATACATACATCGTTGCGTTGTCTCTTAGCAACTCACTCACTCACTCAACATTCACCACACTTCAATATATATAAATCCAGATTAATGTATAGGATACATTTCATATAAACGTCTGGACACATATTAAAAAAGTGAAAAGAACGTTAAGTTTTAGAGAAAGTAACATTTGATAATGTATTTGCATGTTTTTGCGGGCGTTTGCTAAGTGTTCACCCAATTTATCAATTTGTTTCCCCACATTTGACCACAAGGGCCATCTGCAGGGGCATTTATTAATTTTTTTTTTAATTTGTTTAATTTTAAATATGTAATTTAAATATTTTAAAATCTCAGCATTTTAATATTTAAATACACTAAAATATTTTAAATATATATATATTTTATTACTAGATAACGCGTTCACAAGATTTTAAGAATGTTCAAGAGTCGATTTGCAAACTAAAAACACGTTCGTCAAAATTCATGCATGTCAGCCTTGGTATGACCCCACTTACATCTATTCTGAGATGTACCTAATCACTTCTCTCCATTGCTTCCTCTTATTCTTTAGGAATCTATTCATTAAAAACCTTTTTAATCATAATTAATTAACTTAATAAATCTATATGTAAATATAATTAAATAAATAAACCTTTCATATCATCTATATAAGTATGTATAATTTTTTTTAAAAGGTTTTCAATATTTATCACTTAATTAAATATTAAATAATTATAATTATTATTAAATGGAGTGCGTACAATATCCGCAGTACAGGTAACTTTACAGTTTGAGGAGGTGGGAATAAAATTGATGAACTCCATACAAAATGTTATTATTGTCACTTAATGTATTGTCTTTAAGTTGAAGATATGTACATGTATAGAATTTTCTACTACACATTTATATTATGGTGCAACGATATTTTGTATAATGAATTTGAACTTTGCATCAATATATTTAATTTTGTAAAAAAAATTAAAATGCTTATTTAAAATGAAATTTGAAATGAATAAAAATAACTTATGTTTTATATTGTAACTATTTTAATGTTTGTAATATGAAGTCTTAGAATTGGTACAAATGAATTGCATGCCCCATCTGCGATGCCAAGATGGGACATACACTTTGTTTATACCAATTTTAAAATTACATTTTAATAAAATTAATTTTTTTTCTTAATGTGTAGGATAGTGATAATGAGTCCTCAGTACTAAGGATGGTGCAAGATGAGCCACCACTCATCATAATGAGTGGTGCACCATCCTTGTAAAATGAGCCATCACTCATTCTCACTACTGAAGACAAGTGGTGCACCATCCTTGACACTAAGGATGCTTGTTAGCTGTTTGAGGACAAAACCTAGATGAGTTCACTTGAGAACAAGTCAGCCACGAGTTTAAGTTTGCTTAAGGACAAGCCACCATTCATCTTTGGTGCTAAGGATGAGTGGTGGCTTGTCCTTCAACTCATCCTTGGTGTCGAGGATCTTGTCGACTTGTCCAAGGACAAGCCAATTATGAATTCAAGTTCACTCAAGGATGAGCCCCACTCATCCTCGGTGCCAACTCCTCAACTTGGCTGAGGACAAGCTAGCTATGAGTTCGAGTTTGCTAGAAGATGAGCTAACCACATGGACAACAATTTAGCTAAATGTCTAGTTGCCAACCAGTTGCAATTTACAACACTTGTCATCTCATAAGCAAATCTCAATGGTAGTGTGTGCTTTGATCGCCTCCTCGTCTTCGCCTTGTGTTTATTCCAAGGACTTATGTGGTAATGTCCTTGGCATTCTATCTGCCTAAGTTGACCTTACATGTATTCTCCTTGCCTAACAACCATTCGGTGAGGGTGACAATACTATGACACTTCCTATCGAAGGTTGAGTGACCACTCGCATTAGAAAGCCAAGTGGGTGTTAGTAATAGTGCCTTGGCAACTACGACAAAGACTTCGGTGAGGGTGACAATACTATGACACTTCCTATCGAAGGTTGAGTGACCACTCGCATTAGAAAGCCGGCAATCTCCGAGTGGTGATAAGAAGTGGGTGTTAGTAATAGTGCCTTGGCAACTACGACAAAGACTTTCTTTTAGGCCAATAGTTTGTAATGGTTATCAATGTAGTGACCATATTTGTCATAGTTTTTACCATGATTGTTTTTTATTTTGGAGGTTATTACTTACAATAGGAAATGTACCCACTTAGTGAAATTGGGTATCTAGTAATAGTCTAACAAGGTGTTATTAAGTATTTTAAGAAACTTTAAGTGAAGTTAAAACTCACCTTCTAGAAAACTCTCCCCCCTACATGCCGAAAGTTTGGGCAACAAAAAGTTGTGCCTTGCTAACATAAGCTAGGGTCATGTTGGCGAGGAGGAAGGAACCAAAGACCTCTCAATCTTTGGCATGTTTATCCACACCTACCCTACTTAATTTATATGATCGAAGGCACACACACTGGTTTTTGTTTTATAAAGTGGTCTGGCAGAATTCTAGTCCTAATGCATATATATTTGATGAGTTTAACCTAACAACCCACCTATTCTTAAACCCTAACCTGAGGGGCTTAGGTTGTGAGGTTAAAGTAACCCTAAGGGTGTTTTTAGTTATATTTGACAAGTCAAACTCATTGAAACTAGTTAAAAATCCAACCAAGACACAAAAACAAGGTCCACCACACCTTAAGGATAAGCATACCCTAACATTGATGAATCCACATTATTGTCCTGCGGTTAATTAACTCTTACCCTATTTGCACACCTGGGAGGTCTTGTTAGAGTACATGTTCCACTAATTTAAGTCAAGGCTTATCTCCAACCTCCTCCTTTATGTCAAGCAAAGAGCAACACTCATAATTAAGCAATGCATGCATCCTAACTCATAGTGTGAGCATTGTCTAACTTTGAACATGGGATCTTGACAAATGGGGTCTTTTACCATGTTTCCTAAGGGTTCATAAAGGGGGATTCTAGGGTTGGCATTTGCTAATCATGTTTGTGGCCCTGGGTGTAACTTTTGTCTTTGAAGGGTTATGATAAAATGATGTCACATGAACATGTGACACTAGCCTAAATGACACATGGTACAATGACCAAGGCATAACCTTTTAAGGTTGTGTCACAGGTTTAACACCGAGGGGTTGGAGATCATGTCAAGCATATGTGCTTGTGCTTACTGTCACGACCCGATACAAAATACAGGATACAAGATACAGGATATGCCTATAAGATATACCAACAAGATATGCTAAAGGATATGCTTACATGATATACCTATAGGATACCTAGATTAGCTCCTAGAGTATTATTTTTACTCTTGGAGTTGTGAGTATAAAAGCTCCGACTTAATTATTGTACAATCAGTTACTATCAACATTAGTCATTTTACAATCATTTTTGTTATGTTCCTTGTTCTTGTCTTGTTTCTTGCTCTTGCCTTGCTTTTGAAGTCAACCTCCTTGTTCTTATCATGCTCTTGGTCATGGCTTGACAGTTTGATAATAATTGCTTTCATAACTCTTCATTTCTAGTTATTTTTTTTCTTGGTTCTTCTTCCTTGTTTTCCTTCTTTTTTTTTCTTTCATAGATCATGGTAGATTTTGAGCATTTTCAATGCGAGCATCAAATGTTGCTTCATGAGCTGACCACTTTGCGCCAAGTGATCATAGATCTGCAAGGTGCACGTGCAGCTGCTGATGCATCCTCCAAGGCTACTGCGCAGGTTCTCTCTCAAGCATCCATGGTTCCCTCTCCATTGAACTCTTCTTCAGAGCCAAAGATTAGCATGCCATAGAAGTTCAGTGGTAATCGCGCTGATTTTCAAGATTTTCTAAATTACAGACTTTTGATCCGCATGCAACCACGCCGCTACTTGACTGATGCACAAAAGGTTGGCCTTTTGGCATCCTTACTAATTGGATCCCCATGGGCTTGGGTTGCCCCTTTGTTGGAGCATGACAACCCATTGATGAAAGAATTTGAAGGATTCATAATTGCCTTTGAAGCCTGCTTTCGAGATCCCAATAAGTACTGTTCCGCATGCACGAAGTTAAGGAAGCTCGCATAAGGATCCCGACCAATTTCTGTCTATGCATCTGAATTTCAACAACTTTGCACGAACATTCCATGGGACGAGACTGCATTGATCACAAACTTCCGTTTTGGGTTGAGGGATGACTTAAAGGACCTTCTCTTGGATGCCCAAACCTTAGCAGAAATCATGCAATAGGCCGTTCGCTGTGACAATCGTTTGTTTGAACGTCATCAAAAAAATCCGGTCAACAGTTCTTGCAATCCAATCCTGTAGCTGTAACACATGTTCCTACGACATCTTCTGGAGTAGTTCCTAAGGAGGTCAACAAATACAACGTGGTCCACTTTCAGCTACTGAGAAGCAACATCGTCGTGGTGAGAACTTATGCTTGTATTGTGGTGAAGCAGGACACAAGGTGGCAAAATGTCTTATTAAAGTTAGGAAGTTCAAGACGCGTGAAGTTGAAACTGAAGTTCAATCGGAAAACTTTTTAATGTCCACTTCGTTTAGGAGACGCGAAGTTGGACATAGGCATAGGCTCCATTAGTGCTGCTCACACCATTCCATCACTCAAGTTTCATGTACACATTCACTTCAATGATCGAGTCTGCCCTGTTAGACACTTGTGCAAATGCATGCTTTATGGATAACACTTTTGCAGCTCAGCATGGCATTCCGGTGATAAAGTTGAAGCATGTAGTTCCTGTAGAGGTCACAGATGATCGTTTGATTGTTTCTAGCGTAGTTACCCATGCTACCACACTTTTCTCTTGCACCCATGACTCATTCAATTGTTCGATTTCCTTCAACTTAATCAAGACTCGGACGACTCCCATTGTTTTGGGCATGCCATGGTTTATGGTTGCAAATCCTCAGATTGATTGGAGGTCTAGGACGCTCACGTTTTCCTCTCGGCAGCCAGGATTAATCTTGTACCTTCCTACGTGCAGGATATGACTTAGTGTCTGAGGTAGTACAAGCTATAGGATTGACCGTGCCTATTCCTGTATCAATGTTGAAGGTTCCTCTTGTTAGTTCATCAGCACATTCGCAAGCTCTCTCACTCCTGTGCATTCACGGACTTCTGTACAGATTCTTCAATCTTGTACACTCGTCAACATCAGCACAGGTTTTCTTAATCTTACCTCTTTTCATTACTCTGCTTTTTCCATCCCCAAGATCCTTCCTCTTTTTCATTCACAGCTCCCTCCTTCTCCTCTCTGCATTTTACCACTACTATGCATGAACTTGCCATTGATCCTACTCCTTTTCATCTTTTTGCTTTTAAGTAACTCCTACGTCCTTTTCTACCTCTCTTATATCTAATTCTCATGTTTTTCAATTTCCTTCTCCTTCTCATACTTCTTCCCTGTCATCCAAGTATCACTCCTTTCATAACGTTTTTGATAAGCACAAGGCTGCAGTTCTTCCTATTCACATGTCCTACGACTGTCCTATTGATCTTGCGAATGGAAGACTCCACCATTTGGACCGATTTATGCACTGTCACCTATAGAATTGGAAGTTCTTCGCCAGTACATCAAAGACAACTTGACATCCGGCTTCATTTGTCACTCAAAGTCCCCTATAGGAGCACCTATCTTCTTTGTCAAGAAGAAAGATGGGAGTTTACGTTTAGTTATGGATTACAGGGGTTTGAATCAAGTCACCATCCGGAACCAGTACCCGTTGCCATTGATTCTGGAACTTCTCGATCAGTTACAAGGAGCAAAAGTGTTCACGAAGATCAACTTATGAGGGCCTACAATCTTGTACGAATTTATCCAAGCGATGAGTGAAAGACTGCCTTTCGTACAAGGTATGGACACTTCGAGTACACAGTGATGCTTTTCGGACTTATAAATGCCCCAGCCGTGTTCTAACACATGGTGAACGACATCTTTCACGACTTCTTAAATCAATTTGTGGTGATCTACCTCGATGACATCTTGATTTTCTCCAAGGACCAGGTGGCATATGACAAGCATGTATGATTAGTTCTACATAAGCTTCGCGAGCATGACCTGTATGCAAAGTTGAAGAAGTGTTTTTTTGACAGGGATACTGTGGAATTCTTGGGCTACATCGTCTCTTCTGCCAGTGTCTCAATGGACATGCACAAGGTGAAGATTGTCGTGGACTAGGAAAGGCCTAAGTTTGTACGAGACGTACAATGTTTCCTTGGCCTCGCAAATTTCTATAGGCGATTCATACAGGATTTCTCCAAACGTGTACTTCCACTCACGGAACTCACCAAGCGCACATGGGATTTCTCTTGGTTTAACAAGGCGGAACATGCATTCACAACACTCATAGAACGCCTTCACGATAGCTCCAATTTTAGCACAGCCTGACCCTTCTCGTCCCTTCTTTGTTGAAGCAGATGTTTCGGACTTTACAGTAAGTTCTATCCTATCACAAATTAAAGATGACAAGTTACTTCATCTGTGGCTTTTCACTCTCGTAAGTTCCTTTCAGTGGAGATCAATTATGAGATTCATGACAAGGAACTCAAGTCCATTATGGATTCGTTAACAACAAAGGGTATACATTAACAACAAAAGCAAGCTAAAGAACGACAGTGAATAAGGAACCTAGTCTTTAAAATGCTGGTCTTTACACTTATTTTACTTAATATACACAATGGAACATAGAGCCCTCCCTTGTCTTTTCTTGTTTGAGAAGTGGGTTAACATTTGTACTAGTGAAGGGTGTAGGGTCAGGTCAACCCTATAAACACGTGCTCACACACTTTTGTGAATATACGTGTGTATATCAATATTAGTTTGCATTTATATTTTGTATTATTTTCCTGGATCTAGTAAGCTATTTAAACATATCCTCTACTTTGGTGGTAGAGAGAGATATGTGCATGTGCAACATGTGTTGTGGTATATTATATCTATTATGTGCATGCTATATCTATAGTTAATAATATGTAGGTATACATATATACATTTGTGTTGGTATATTATATTGGTCTGGTTTTCCCTTTTATCCTTCGTCTGAAGTGAAAGCCGTATGTACATATATTTATATACATAATATATGACACTTACAAATAAACTAAATGAGAGAGAATGTGCAAATTATACATAAACAAATAAAAATGTAAAACACCGGGACTTCACGTGTATTACACTGAAGTCTTCAGCATGGAGACAAGGATTCGACGTGGAGGCTTAGATGGATTCCTGGAATGAAGAACAATATGGTTATTAAGGACTGCAACATCTCCAGGCTTCCAATTAAGATGTGTTTGTTGTTCCTTCATTAATTCAAGTGAAGCTTTAAGATCTTCATCCGGGAGTGGTGTACCGTCTCCGTACTCCAAATACTGCAGGTTTGGAATCAACGGACCAGATGTACCGATGCTGCTAAACCATGCCTTGCCATGGCCGTTGATCTGCTTGATGGCTTTCTGTGGTCCATGGTATACTTTAAGTCGTCCATCTTTTAACCATTGTAGCTTTTTAGATAACTTAGACGCCCTGTGTAAACATGATAAAACTTTGTGTGTGTGTGTGTGTGTGTGTGTGATGTATATAAAACATAGACGTATATACATTAACTTACTTGAGCTCTGCTTCAGATCTATCACTGGTTCCAAAGGTGGACTTCCATTCCTCCTCGTTGAGTATGTTGTAGTAAATAACTCCCTTGTTTTCCAGATCCTGTATAAACTTTGGATATTCTTTAACCATAGTTTCATACACAAATCGGCCTGGAATGATCCCTGTTGTACCTCCTTCTGGGGGTGCTACCTCACAGAAGAACATAATTACATCTGGATAATCAGGCAGCTGAAGAAAAGTAAAAGCACATGTAAAGAATTGTGTGTGTGTGTGAGAGAGAGAGAGAGATGTACGTACATACATGAACTGAACACACACACACTTACATAAGCCATTTCATTGTGGAAGCCAATTGGGATGTGTAAAGGGAGCTCATTAGCAGTGAAAACGGGCCCGACCAGGTAAGTTCTCCTCGCTGCACCCGCCTCATATCCCATACTCTTGTACCCAAATGCCTCCACAACTTGGGCAAATTCGTGGGCATTTGAAACAGGAAATCCCCTATAATTTCACTTGGCACAAATACACACGCACACGTACACACGTGCGTACACATACCTGAAGAGAATTGCTCCACTTGTGAGAAGGTAATTCTCCATTTGGGCCTTGTTTTTCTGGATTGCTGTTACCAATCCGGAGAGTGTTGGTGGGGATTCACCTGGTGTAATTACTACTGGGAATGCATCTGGGGAACTTTCAATCTTCAACTCCATAGCCACTCACTGCAAAAGGAAATTCTATTCTGGATAGACAAGTAAGACTAGGACTTCACGTGTCAAATGCAAATACTTATATGCAAAATAATTAAACATGTAATATACATGCATGACTAACCTAAGCTTTTGTCCTTGTTTATAAGGTCGTTGTCTCCTAGCAATACTTTCTCTAAAGCTTTATTCAACATGTGTGTTCAAAAGCTTATCTAAAATGTATCATGTAAATTAGTCTGAATCTAAGACTGAATCTAAACAATTACATTTTAATATTTATTATTATTATTAAAGTTTCTAAAATCATATATAATCATGTTACTGCTCTATACGTACACGCAAAATTCAGATCAAAATATTCTATATTTATATTATAAAACATTAATTATAAAAATCCATATTAGACACTCACATGCATAGACATTACATTGATAATATTTTAATGTAATTACGTTAGGTTATGCCAAAATAATTCTTATATATAATTTAATTATTATGATATAGGAATTATATATATTTATTTAATAAGATTATTTACTATGTAGCTAAACAATTGTTGCCTAATTTGCATGTGTATGTGTATACGAAGATGGGTATAGACATTAATCTATGAATTTATAAATAAATATATATGCACATACACACACAACACATGCATATCTTATATAATAAGTTTATTTTTGTTGTGTATTTGTCTCTTTGTCTTTAGCTTTTCATTAATATTCATTTTAAATCTTATTTAATGTTGTTCTAAATCACCCATCAACGATAGTTATCCTAAATCACCCATTAATAATAATAATCATTTTAAATCAACCATCAACAACAACGATTGTCTTAAATCACTCATCAACAACATTTATATTAAATCTTATTTAATTACCATCAATTGCCATAATAGTCAATCTAAATTACTCATTAATAATAGTAATCATTTTAAATCACCCATCAACAACAACGGTTATCCTAAATCATCATTAATAACATTCATATTAAATCTTATTAATTACCATTGTAAATTGTTTCGTCAGTAACCATCAGTAAATCTTATTTAATGGTTATCATAAATCCTAAATATGTGGCATTTTAAATATTATTTAATGACCACCTTAAATCTTAAAATAATAATTTAAAAGAGAAAAAAAAATGAAAAAAAAATATATATACACAATAATCTAAAAAATTTAAAAGTTATCACATACACATAATAATTTAACATAATTAAAAAGATGAAAAGATTTCATGTATTATCATATATATACATTAACTTTAAGTTATATAACTCTTTAAATGTATTAGAATATTAAAGAATAATTATTATATAAATAGAATAAGTTAAAAGAAGTTATGTAATAACTTCTGAGAGAGAGTTAAATTATTACATAAAATAAATTTTAAATTACTATATTAAAAATAATAATTAGATTAAAAGATAAATTCATTAATTAAAAATAATAATTGGGTTAAAAATTTAACTTAAATTAAGTTAATAATAATAATTAGGTTAAGGGTCTATTAAATAATTAATTGACATGTGTTAAATAATAAGTAAGTTCATTATGCATGTTTCTCGTTATTAATAGCCATCGTAAATCTTATTTAATAACCATTTTAAATTTTATTTAACGGCCATTTAAATCCTATTTAATAGTTATTCTATATTGTTTCAGTTATATCAAATATTTTTTAATGGTTATTCTAAATTTTAAATATGTATCATTAATAATTATTTTAAATCATATCCAATTTAAATTTTAAAATAATAATTTAAGAGAAAAGAGAGAATTTGAGAAAGTAAAGAAAAAAGTTATTACATACACATGAAAACTTGACATAATAAGAAAGATAAAGAATTTCATATATTATTATATACACAAAATAATTTGAAAAAAAAAAAAAAAATTAAAGTTTCACACACATAGTAATAAAAATATTTCATGTGTTATTACATACATAAAATAATTTGAAAAAAAAATAAAAATTAAGTTATCATATTTTATGTGTTATCACATACACAAATTAATTTATTTTTTTTTAAAAAGATTAAATTATTACACACATAATAATTAAAGAAATTTCATATGTTATCACATATACACACTAATTTAAATTGTACAGCTCTTTCAAAATATTAGAGTATTATAAAAAAAAATAAAAAAAAATTAAGTTATCACATACTTTAAAAAAAGAAATTATTACATATACACATTAACTTAAGTAAGTTATGAGAAGCTAGCTACCTAATAACTTGAGAAAGAATTAAGTAATACTATATTAAGGATAACAATGGTCTAATAACTTATTAAGTTAAGGAGGGTTAAGAATTTAACTTAGAAATAAATTTATTAAGTTAAAATGACAAACGAAAGATCCATTAAATAATCAAGTTCATTAATGATGGGCATATGTTATTATAAATAATAAATTTATTATGTAGGTGTGTTCATGTGCTATTAACACCCCATTAGCAGGCATCTTAAATCCTATTCAAGGCGTATGTAATGTTATAGCATATGTATATACTCTTTATATAGATAAACAGCGTACGTATATACTGTTTGTATTGATTAATATACTTGTTTCTATTAAACTTTTATGAGTATGTGTCTATAACCATGTAAATTATGTGTGTGCAAATGTATTTACACACACACACATATAGTATACACAACAAGCGTATGTATATATGAATATGTAACATAATATATATGACATCTGTGTGTGGGTGGAATATGTGTTTACTATATATACGTTTGTATGTCCAGCCGCACACGTGTGTGTGTGTATATTCTATTATTATATATTGAATATAATCTTGCAATGCTTTATTGTTTTTGTTGTATTTAAAAAATCAGAATTATTTAGTTTTTGATAGTTTTAGGTGCTTCTTATCCTCACAATTTTTAACTAAATATCCATTAAGGAAATAATGTATTTTAAATATTCAAAAGTAAAATCGAAAGTAACATTAATTAAAATAATTTCCTTAATGCATTTTAAATATTCAAAAGTAAAATCAAAAGTAACATTAATTAAAATAAAACATACAATTAAGATAGAACCTTATTTGAATGTGTTACATATTCAAAATTAATTACTATACACATATTTATCCGTGTATATTAGACAAAATATATTTAATTTCAAATCCTGATATCTTATACAGACTTTAATTTCATTGTATATATAATAATGATTTAATTTTAATATACATACATACATACATATATATGTATGTATGTATCAATAATACATATACTAAATCAAATGAAAACATATTTATATATTAAATTTACTATACGATTTAAAAATATTTCAATTCAGACATCTAAAGATCGACTTAAATCAATTTTGTTAATTCACAACTGTATGTAAACGTATGAATATACACATTATACATACATACATATAGATCAGATCCACGACAACATAAAAGGGACTGTTCATGTGTTTTACAACACAATGTATATACTCGTTGGCGTGTATATATAAATACATATACGACATAGTGACATAGTTGTCGTGTATATTATAATATGTACTAAAAAAAACGTGTCTACAAAAGAATACACACACACACACACACACACACACACACACACACATACATATACTAAAAACTAAACTATATTTATACAATAGAAGAACAAGAAAAAAGGAGACTTTCCTTTTAATGTGCATGTCCAAGTAAAGGTTCCGCGAGGCCATCACCCCTGTATGGAGGTTTCTCAGCACTCTGTTTGCAATCTGCTTCCAAGAAACGTTTGGGGCTTCCAGATACTGGCTGTGTATTCGCTGCACCTTGTTTTGCACCCGGTGTTACCTACATTTACAAAAATAAATAAGTAATATTTAAGTAATTCATATGGTATATATACAACATGCAGTTTATTATAGCAGTAAACAATATATATATATATATAATAAAGAAAAAACTAAGTAGAAGTTAATTACCACAGCACGGTAAGATGAAACACGCCGTACACTGTTTGCAACTTTGGAGACCGTACCAGCAGCAACGCGGATCCTGGAAACAAAATCAGTAAATATCATGTGTATATATATACAAAGCTCATCTCACCTTTTATGAACATCAACATATTCATCCGTCTCATCCACAATTTCTTCCTGCAAGAGAGAACATTGTTAAACTGAGTATTTACAATAATATAATGTATAATGTAGCCACTATGCATATTATATATAACTTACTTAGAACTTATAGCTTAATATGATAGGTTATATTCTATATATCTGTTATATACCCGGACATGTTTATATGTATGTTATATACATCTATATATGTCAAATGTTGACTTCCATTTACTCACACACACATGTATGACACATACGTGTAAGTATTATGTCTTCTAAATGCCAAGGAAATCAACATACAACACACACGGGTATACAGAAGCTTACCTGTAGAAGTTCTTCAATGACATCTTCTAAAGTGATAATACCAATAACTTCACCGTCCTCCAAATCATCTCCAGGATCGTCTTCACGGGAATCAGACTGCTTATGAGGAGCCGGCACTGTCTATGTCTATTGCGGTTTCTACAGAATCCACCTTCCCATTCTCCTCATCTCTGTGCTTTAGATTGTAAACCTGAAACAAATAAAATATAGTGTATATACGCGAGTATAAAAAATTAAGAAATATATATATTTATTATAAATTATACCTGTCCTTCGTTGTGTCTTGGTTTTCTTTTCATCTTTGTCTTCACCACTGCTGCCATGTGGCTGTTCCCCTTCTGAAACTCGTTCAAGATATCATATAATGGCAAATCTGCAGGCACTCTGATTGAAAAAAAATGCGTCAGTGTACTTGTGTGTGTATGAACTGGAATATGTATATAAAATACCTAGGAATCTTTCGAATAGAGACAGCACTAACGGGAGTTTCAGCTTCCGGTCTCACTGTTAACAAGCTCTTCACCTTTATGACATAATGCACGTCCAGAGTTAGAACATGTACACGGATGTGTACGTATTGTAGTCTATTGCAATGCATTGCTATGTTTATTATAAATATCTTAGCTTTATTAAGATACTTAAATCTCTAAAATAATACACAAGTATATAAGTTGGTATAAATAAATAATTTAAAACACACGCATATAAGTTAGTACAGGTTAGCTACATGATATTTACCAGTAACAACCCAATGACGTTCCTTACCAGCAACAAACCAATGACGTTTCTAGGATTACCAGCGTAAACAGGCACTCGACTGTGGCCTCGGGCTAATATCCTTCCCATTGCCTCCCTATAAAAAGAAGCACATATACATATAAATTTACATACATAAACAATGGATAGGTAAATTATGCAGTTAACATTCTCAAACACATACCAGTCTAGTTTTGAATTTACTTCAAGAGAAAAAGTTGATTCTATCGGAGTCATGGCTTCCTGTGCAGTCTATAAGGCAAACAAAAGATATATATATATACATATACATA
This sequence comes from Selaginella tamariscina, assembly GCA_003024785.1. NCBI lineage: Eukaryota > Viridiplantae > Streptophyta > Lycopodiopsida > Selaginellales > Selaginellaceae > Selaginella > Selaginella tamariscina. The sequence goes on from PUQB01001000.1 coordinate 58,017, forward strand.
CATACACACACACACACACACATGATACACAAATACATATACATTCTTATACATACAATGCGTATAGACAAACCTTTTCTGTAAGGTCCAACGCACCACTGATGATAGTTGTCTCATCATGACTAAGCTCACCCCTCTGCCCGCCTAGCTTTTGCAAATTCGTTAGTTTGAATTAAACACACACAGACACACAAACATACGTAAGTACATACATGTCTCTCTCTCTCTCTCTGTATATATGTGTGTGTGTGTGTGTGTGTGTGTGTGTGTGTGTGTGTGTGTGTGTGATAGTAGACACAAAGACATGTACTCCCGTCGTTGTCCTTATCTAGTTCCTTTTCATAACATCCAGAATCCCTTACATCTTGTGCATGAATAGAAACCAACGCTTTCAACTGAGGACGGCGAAACAGCGTGTCATTATGTCCAAGAAGAGCATCCAACAGCTAAGATAAAAACATAGCCATGTTAATTTAATACATACATACAACATATATATACATATACAGACACAAACCTACCTTCCCAACAGGATAAGAGACTGGATAGCATAAAACCATTAATATCTTGACCAGCCAGACAAGGTTTGCACCAACCGAGAGTTGATATCGAGTACATATTGCTTGAGGAAGTACCTGTAGAAAAGTATACTGGTGTAATTCTGTAGCATTTTATATGTGCTTAAGTAGTGTTGGAAAGCACATTATCCATATATATATTATCATAATAAGCCAATCACATACCTCTCCAAATATGAGAACAAATGTCACAGATAACACTACGGCTGCAAAGGGACTAAACATCTTGTCAAGAAAAATCGGCAAAGCCTGCAACATCAATATAACAAAGTTCAAATAACACACATGTAATCCTCTCTCTCTCTCTCTCTCTCACACACACACACACACACACATGTGTGTGTGTGTGTGTGTTTATGTAACGCACCTCCATAGCAGCTGAATTGCAAAGTAACAGTGTAACCAGAAGTTGATGCTGTTTCTGAACAACCGGAAGTATAGCAGCTGCAAAAATAATCAACCCAAAAGAATTAATAAACTAATATTAATATTCTATGGTATATATAAATATAAAATTTGATATGGCGAATAAAAGAAAATATACCAGCGTGTTTTTTTTCGGTAGAAGTCCCACTTCTCTGGAGTACCTCAAGATCAACAGCACTCAAGCTCATGAGGCCGAGTGTCAGTCCGGACATGAGCCCCGCAAACACAACCAGGAGTGTCGAAATTCCAGCATAAGACCACCACAATCCCGTTCCGAATGGCACATCCTCTCCTGCGTGCAACCTGCTCGATGTCGCTAATATCCAAAGAACCCCAAACGACCTCCACATGTTATCTGAACTGCTAAAAATCCATTTTTTATGAAGAATTTCTTCTAAATCCACCAAAAAAATCCTGAATTTCTCTATAAATCGATCAAAATGTAGAAATTTTCACGGCATCTATGAATCCATCTGCAGAATCGGCTGTGTAGCCCTAATCCATGCCCGAAACCCACGCTTCTGGAAAGAATTGAGCTCCAGTTCTAATTATATATATATGATGCATCTCAACCGTGTATTTTCTAATCCAAAGGACATGTTCTTGCCACGCACCAAATAACGTGGCAGAATGTAAGCCGTCTTTACGGAGGCACCATACCTTCGCTCGTGATTTTAGTGTAAAACTACTCACATATTTGATATAAATAATTTAAACATATACATATATAATTTATAACTGATACGTGGCAGTATTGACCTGTCCATCTCTTATTGCATGGTTTAAAGAGAGGATACCGTACTATTCTTGTGCATTACCGTACAAGCATCCAGGATCCTCTTTATGTGGTTGGGCTTTATTACAATATATTTCATATTTAATTAAGTAATTTTATGAATTTATCAAATAAAGGAGTTATAAATAGAATTGTAAAAGAAACTAAATTAGTAAATACAAGAAACATATATTAATTATGTATTCGAAACCTTATTCTTGTCACTGTCTCGAGGTATTCTTTTGCGACTTAAATTCTATATACTTTTTGACTTTTAAATAATAGTTCAAATTGAAATACATTGCTAATTTATTCTTAAATTTTTATAAAATTGTTGTATTTGTAATTTTGTAATGTATATTTAAATTAGTTTTTTTTTAAGTAATAAATAAACAAGAGCGTGGACGCTTGAAAGCTTCATATTTTTTAAACTCATATGGAAAACTTATTAATAAAATGTCGCACATCAAAACTATGGTGAATTTGTTGAAAAATACTCTTACTTATTATATAAAAAGTGAAATGGTTCTTGGGTGTATAGATTATATACGAACATATTTAATTATTCTTGAAATAATTATGTAATTAAGCTTTAACATTCATCCCCATAGTTTAAAGAAAATCAAAATCGATAGTATTGGATATAATTCCTTAGTTAAAATGAATAGTTTTGGTATATCACTTTTAAGTGGGGCTGATCAGGTAAAGATATAATATATAATATATGAATATATAAGGTGTCTCCTCTCTATATATATGCACATGCACATGTGCCTTGAGTCTTGTAATTGACTTGCATCTGCATTCACCTCCAAAACACTCAAGACGTTTAATAGAAATAAATAAAATAATTATGAATGTTGAGACAATCGTGATGTATTCATTAGAACACGATGGATATTTTTTATAAGTGCTTGTTGTATACTAGGTGCTATTGATTGATGTTGTTACATCTGTGAAGTATATTAGGAAGTCTCCCAGCTAAATTTTGAACCGCTGGTTTATAAAAAAGTATTTGCATATTTTAATAGAATTTAAAGATTCTCCTTGAAGATTCTCCTACTTCTGGGTGTTGTGGTGGTTTAAATATAATATTATATTAAGTATAATAGAAGAATTAAGGTTATTTAGTTCACATTGTGACATTGGTTAGGATTGAGAGAATATAATTGATATAAATTTTATATTTTTGGGTTTACAAGCCTTTGTAATGTTTTGTACATATGGTAACTTTTTATACTCTAAACTTTACTTTGGACATTTATTATTACCACCTATTGTAGTATATTATGGGCTATAAATTAATAGAAAATGTTTAATGTACTTAAATATTTAATGATGGTTTAACTATGTGTCATTAGGTATTTACAGGAAACTTTATGTAAAATTTAATTATCTTTTAAAAAGCTCTTTCCCAATTTGATGTTTCAATTAAGTTTTACTTACTTCCAATGAGTTTGATATGTAAAATAAGAAGGTTGATCTAACACCCTAAAACGGGTTTAGGGGTAGGAGTTAGGTAAGATAATCCAACATTAGAAACTTGATTTAATTGTACTTAGCGAACTAGGTGTAATTCGACATTAGAACCATAATTCGTGATTGGTTCTTTCTAGTAAATTTGACATATTGAATATTAGAGATGACCTAACCTTAGGGTTGTCTTAGAGATTTTTAATGAATTATTAAGTCTAAATAATATTCCATTGAGAATAAGATTTTGTGCCAACCACTCTATAAAAAAGAAAATAAGGCTTCCATCACATAAATTACACAAAATAAGTATTAAGAAAGCATACAAGAGATTGAGATGTGTCATAGTTTTTACTATGATTTTCCCTTTATTTTGATGGTTGACTATTGTTACTTATTAGATTATGTGATGAACCCTAAATGTACAAGAAATAGGCTTACATAATGCACTTGGGTATATAGTGATAGTTTGACTGGGGTCATAAGTATTTGTAAGAAACTCTAGGTGAAACTAACACTTCCATTTAGAAAACTCTCCCCTAATTTGACATTTCAATTAGGTTTTCGCAAGTATAACTTGTTAAAAGGGTTAGGGACACCCTAGGGTTGAAACCCTAGGATTGCCCTAACCCATGCCCTAATACCCCGAGGGGTTTGGTTCCTATGCCCTATACCCCCTAGGGGTTGATTTAGGGTTAGGTTAGGCATCTCATTTTCATGCCAGCCCACTTGCTCAATTAGGAAAAGGGTGTTTGT
>PUQB01001001.1:0-10000 GCA_003024785.1 Selaginella tamariscina
AGGTAAGAGTGTGTGTGTACAAGTAGACACATCTTGGGAGTATATTTAATAAAATGATACAATCAAGCAAACAAATATCTTGATTGTCGCTACATCAGACGTGCACGTGTATGCAAACATTGTTTTACGTATTATTGAGCTAGCTACAGCTATCTATAGTTTTATGATTAAGTAGACATTGGTTACATAGATATATACTCAAATACAACATGCACATTTAATGTTTTTACAGGTGAACTTCCGGATATTGAAATCAAGCACGAAGAGATCATCAAACCAATGACATCTCTTGCAGAAAGAGACCCCACATTTGCCAGGATTTTTATTATTGACTTTTGGTGCTTTTTGGAAAACGATGTGCTTTCAACCGAGAAGAAGTCTAAGATCAGTGTGTGTGTGTGTTGTGTACAATTTACATTTATGATATGATACATTCTAACAAGATTCCATGATGATGATGATGCTGTTGTGCTTGTGTGTGTGTGTGTGTGTACGTGGCGTGTTTAATCTACTTAAATGTGTCAGAAACGGGTTCGAGTCTGCTTTGGAGAGGACACAATATGATGGGACGCTGGTGGGAGCAATCCAGGAACTATGTTTGAGGGACAAAGAGGTATATGTAGCTCACACACGCAGCACGCACGCACATATATGCAGCACAGATAGATATAGAGATACGAAAAAGGCAACGGATGTTTGTATAGATAGATTAAGTAGGGATATGATGGTGGGGCCTAACATCTGCATCTGTATGTATGGTATTAGAGATGTATATCACACACATACCCACGCACACACAGATATTATATGCCTGAACATGCAGGTGTGGATAAAACCTGAAACCGTGGGGAGTGCAAGCCGTAATTCACAGAACTTTCACTCTGGCATATTACTTCTTGAGAATGAACTCCTGCATGGGACAGTGAAGAGTACCTCAAGCAAGAGGCATAAAGGAAACTCAGGACAAACTTCAGCTGGTAAGGCATTCTTATATTTGTAATGTGTGTGTGTATTATATATATAGCTTATACTAATAGCTTCAATAGCTGAGCTATGTACATATATATAAAAGATGTACACAGCATATATATTATAAATTAAGTATTATTAGTGTATATTTAACATTAACTTGAACTTTGCAGATAGCTCAGCTATTGAGGAAGCATGGTTGGAGCTTGCGAAGCTTTACAAATCACTTGGGGAGGATGATTTTGTGATCTCGATATTTCTAAACCGTCTTACAAGTCGAGATATACTCATCAAGCTCTCCTAGCACAAGCGCAAGAGGACACAGATCGGGCACTCCTATTATACGACAAAGCAATTAATGGTAACATACATTCACACACACACACACACACAAATGCGAATAATATAATTAACTTGTATTAGATGTCCTGTTAATCATCATGGTACGTGTGTGTATGCTTTGTTATGGTGATATCATTACATGTACACTTATAATGATGCACAGATGTAACTCGATATAATAAGAACTTAGTAGCACTAAATAGTTTAAAGTCTATATATGTTTGAGGGTCTTACGTAACACGTATATATCTACTATTATTAAGTGCAGAAACGTCTATATTAATTGTGACATTAATCTGTAATATATATTATATATATATATATATATATATATATATATATATTATATATATATATATATCCACACACACACATATATACATACACATGTGACATATATAATGTATGTATTTTTGCAGATGGACAGACAGTTTCCAAGTTTGAGGAGGAACTATGGTATAACCAGAGGCTTTCCTGCTTAGCGGAATTAAACAGATGGAGTGAAGTGATGGAAGATGCACTAGTCCAAGTAGAAGGAGAAACTGCTGGAGAATATGTGCTTGAGAAATTCTGGCACCCAAAGTTACAAGACCCTTACCTTGGGTTATTTGTTCGAGGGTCCCTTAAAGTTCCTGCACATCACTCACTATTGGTAAGCTTTTGAAGTGTGTATATATATATATATATATATACACACACACACACACTAACATGATCATATACGTGTATACGTCCAACAAAGGTGCGTGTATATGACCTATTATGTTAACTTATACTTTTTAAAGCTCAGATCATGACTCAATGTTATGGTAACGCACACACACACATATACAATGTATGTATATGTGTGTGTAATCTATTGCTAGTTTTCTGTCTTTACGGTAATTTACTTGTACATGTGTACACTGGTATTTAGTTGGTAGTCAGGATATGTTTCTGTGTATATCACACTCCTCTCCACAAATTATGAAGCCAGTAACACTTTTAACACATTTCTAATAACGGTCAATGTGAACTCCATATATAACATAATGACGACTCAAACATATGTCGTGTGTATGGGTTTTAATATACACATGATATATGCTGTCACATAGATACACACATTTGCATGTATAGTCTATATAGCATGCATGCACGAGACAATCCTTATCAGCGTATACACCGTTAGGTAATTGAGTACTATTTGTACTAATATGGTGTGTGTGTGTGTGTGTGTGTTCTCATTGCACAACTACTGAATATTGAACCTCGACTCATTTTGTTGATGTATATGTGACAGATGAGTTTGCTTATATTTGCATGTGGGCTATGTAATCAATGCTCACATACACACGCGCACGTCTTGTATTGACTCTTCTTTGTTTTGTTTCAGACGGAGTTCCTACAAACTTCTCTTGAAGACCCTAAAAAGCGTGACTTCTTAATACAAAACTACAGTACGCAGCTAGCCACGTCAGCGGTTTACAATGATGAGGTGGACCGCTCGAGATACTATGTTGCGGAGAGCTACAAGAATTTCAGGAAGAAATGGTCTGTGTTGCATCCTCTTGCCACTAGTGCGAGGAGAGCACATATTAGTATGCTTCAGAAGACTGTGGAGTTGGATGAGTATGTGGAATTCTCCTCAAAGCCCGACTTTTCAAACGCTCCAAGGTATTTTATTATGTATACACTGTATATATAGGATAATGTAATGTAAATATGACATTGTTTATAAGATGATAATAACTACAATATACAAGCACACGCACGCAAACACATTATCTAAGGTCAAAGCATCAATATATGTATGGATACAAATACTGAAAGTATACTGTGCACTTACCGAGTACAAATACTTAACTGCTGGTGTATATGCGTAACTGATTTACTGCATAGAACATACTAGTTTATGCTGGTGTATAAATGCGTATATTATCATTACTACAAACACGTGCACCTCTTGCACACATATGTACACTATATGCTAACGTATATGGTGGGTATATATACATCCATATGTAGATGCATGTCTAATGCCACACATATATATATATATATAGAGAGAGAGAGACATATACATACACTTCATGTTTTTTATACTAGTGTACTAGTGTGAAGGTACTGTTTATGTACTCAATGCATACATAATTACAGAGACATGAGATAGATTTGATTAAACTGTATAGTAGATGGCATACTATATAATGTTGCCTTCAGATACAATGTTATGTTATTCAAGTTAATTAGCTGTATTAAGATATATACCAATAATTAAATTCATGAAGCGTGTGGAGCGTGTGCTGTTTGTGTGCGTTATAGATTTTTAATGTGGAGCTGCTGCACAGGCTGTTGAATGCATGGCGTGATAGATGGCCTTCACCTGAGAACGATAATGGGGAAGCATGGGACGACATACTACAGAACAGACTTATGTTCTTTCATAAGCTTCAAGGGATCTTCAACAAGCAGTCCGATTCAACAAGCAGCAGTGAGAACTTCACTAAAGAACTTGATTCAGAACGTGCTTGTGGATTTTTTGCTGCCTCCAGAGGAGTTATGAAGCGTGGTGCTCTTAGTGCTGCACAAGTACGTGTGTGTGTGTTTCTTATTTATGTAGATGTATCTGTCAATTTTATGTTCGTATATGTTTGAATTAATCACCATGTGTTGTTGGCTTGGTATATGTGTAATCTACGTATATGTTGTTATATACATATTCATATAGCATGCTAAGGTGATCTATACATATACATATTCTGTCTACCATATATACCTATGAAAGTATTGTATAGATTGTATAACATGCATCTATCATTACGTCACTAATGTATGCACACATCCACACATATATACGTATATATATCTACTTAACATCGTATCTTTTCTGTCTAATTATGACCAAGATGGCATATGTGTGTATGTGAATTTACTTACATAATAGGGGTGGTTTTCAGAAGTACATGAACGAATACATGGCAGTAAATCAACGCGTTTCGGAGAAAGGAAGCTTCAATACTGATTTCTTCAAGCGTTTGGTGAAACTGCGTTGCCTTCAGGCAGCCCGTACACTGGAACATGAACCAACTAGCTCCGTCACCATGCTAGAACAGGTATCTTCTTAACTGTGTGTGCATGGATGCGTCCAAACGCTCAGGATTAAGAGTGATAAGCCTTGAATACAAATTGTGTAACAAGTTATGCAACAGTATAAGATGTTATTCTTGATACATTTATGAATATTGCTTTTCAACATTTTAAATCCATAAACTATAGTATTGTGTATGCATACTTGCATTTAGGATGCGTGCATGTACCTTTTTGCTATCTAGTTATATATATACATATTGGTCACACATACGCGCATTGGTGTTTAGATATACACATTAAATATTATTTAACTGCAGGTCTTGGAGTATGTACGAAGCACTGCTCGGAAGCCAAGCATATCATCTTCAGAGGATCGACAGAGGATAATGAAGCTTGTCGAGAGTGAAGTATCGGCACAATTAGGTGAAACTAAACTCGGCTTAATTACTGAAAATAACACGACCTCAGCAATGCTGGAGCAATCTCTAGATTTACTTGCTTCGTCTTATCAGATGCACAGGGAGTTAGCTCAGATCAAAACAGGTGTCTCTCTCTCTCTCTATTTATATATATATTCTATATATAACATACACATTAAGTATGTATATTTAACCTGTTCTGCTCTATATACAGATAACAACTTCTCACCACGAGAAGCAGCAAAACTGAGTTTTAAGTTTGCACGCTTCTGTGACGACCTTCTCGAGTCCGCAGGTATTGTTCATCGTTACAATTTACGATATCCAGACGCATACACACATACATCTGGCATTAACTTAACTTAAAACTTGTCCATTATTATCTTCATATATTATATGCAGCCTTTTGGTAATGTCCAATATCGTGCATATATTTGTACGTAAACTACGTTCGTATCCAATTATATACACAAACTGTAATAGTCTGTGTGTGTGTGTGTGTGTGTGTGTGTGTATAGTTTGACACTGTTATTATCTGATTGTTGATTATACATGATGTTGTTTAATGTTGAATTTACTTTCCTTTAGATGATGCTAAGCTTAGCAATGAAGTGAGGAAGCAATTGCTCGATGGTAAAAAATCAGTTGGATTACCGGCAGCTTCCGATTTGCCTCGAGTCATTGTTGCGAATATGCTAAGAGCTTTAGCATTAAATATCTCAGTAAGAACTGAACATGCAGTTGCAAGAATACTTTCGCTTATTGGTGAACATGAAGAAACTCATGGCATATTCTCTACACACTTTGCAAAGGTATTAATTAGTATTAATTAATTGCTTAGCTATATGCTCTCTGTCGATACATACATACAATACGCACGCACATCTACACATTTTACATACAATTTTAACATGATTTGTGCTTTATCAGGTCCCTAGCTGGATATTCCTTGGATGGTTACCACAGATACTAGCTTTACTCGACAAGAAGGAAGGCCAGCTTTTCATTGAGATTCTTGAGAATATTGCTGAGGAATATCCCAAGCCGTTTATTTCCCTTTCCAGGTATTTTACATATTAGCTATAAATATATATTATCCATATATGTGCCATATATTCTACCGCATTACATAGTATTTAACATGTTTATCATTAATATTGTGCTTCTTTTATCAGGTCAGTAGATGTGAGTATGGTCCTGTGGGTATAAACAGAACAAGCAGGCTAGCTTCAAAACTAAAGAACCCACTTTTAGAGGGACTAAGCAGGGCTTTAGAGGATCTTACATTCCCAGAAAAGCGTCTTTATGATGGTCTCTGTCAGATAAAGGCCTGCATTGTCTCAGGGGACAGTGAAAAGCTCAGGTAACATATATATATGAGTATACGTGGATATGTGTCTGTCTACATATTAATGTGTTTTTTGTGTCCGTGAATACAATACAATCATATATCTATGATTCTAAAGTATCTGTTTGCAGAAGATATACAGTGAAGTATACAAGGACTGTCTTGATGTGGAAGATATGCGTAGAAGGCAAAGTGGTGAATATAATCTTAAGTTTGTCAAAGATTACTCCAAAATGGTCGTCAAAGCATTGGGTGAAAATGGAATTAAATTGTCACGCATGGATGAGAAAAAGTATACAACAGCCATTAATCCAGTGTTAACGAATCTCCAAAAGGTTATCAGAAAATTCACATACATATACGTGCGCATGTATGTGTTATAAAAACATATATCTATGTATGTTTTGTGTACGTGGATGCTGATTCTAAACGTTGTTCGATTGAAGGCAATCAAGGACCTTCCTGGTGGCAAATTGAGCTTAGCTTCGTTTTCAAAGTGGATGTCCAATTTCAGGTATATATTTGGATATCACATATGTGTGTATATGTTAGTGTGTATGTGCGCACACACAGTCTTATTCATAATTAAATTAGTCTATTTGTGATTTTATTAATGTTATTTTAATAAATGGTATACTTTTTTTCAGGAATCAAGAGATAGAAATACCGGGACAATATGATGGTTTCCAGAAACCCAATATTGCATCACACGTCAAACTTGTTGGGTTTGATGAGACTTTAGTATCCCTAAGCTCAAAACAACGTCCGAAAATACTCACGATGCGGGGCTCAGATGAGAAAGAGTATAAATTCATTGTCAAAGGTATGCATTTTTGTTATACTCTTAAAAGTGTATATTTATATTCATTTCTTATAAGACGCAAAATATTTACGTTGAGTGCGTGGGAGCGTGCGAGTTGTGTGTGTGTGTGTGTGTGTGAGAGAGAGAGAGAGAGAGAGAGAGAGAGAGAGATGCTCGTGTAGGCAGTGACTAAATATACGGGTATTTATTTCGAAGGTGGCGAGGATTTACGTCTGGATCAACGGATTGAGCAGCTATTCTCAGTTATGAACAGCGTATTGAAGAATGATACATCGTGTTCGCGTAGAAAATTGGCCATGCATACGTACTCTGTTGTACCGGTTTCTAGAAGTTGTGGGCTTCTCCAGGTATATATCACGCCGCGTGTATATGTATTGCATATTAGATACATAAAAAATCGAATTAGTATAGTCATACCATTGTCTGTATTCATATTTACTAGTACTTCGTTAATTATTACACACTCGGGCATTGTAATTGTGTTTTGAATGTATAATCTTCCAGTTTGTGGAGAATACCTGTGTGCTTGAAGACGTGATCAAGGATGGAATCGCTTCTCAACTTCCAGCAAACAAAAGCGGAAAGAACAAAGCTACAGAGCTGATGAACAATTTGCGGGGTATCTATATGTGTATATTATAGTATATAAATGTATGCTACTATGTCGTATATCATATAATATACATATACACAATGTACTAGATTCTATATTGCATATACTAGTTATATATCACTAAATAGATGGATACATCATATACATTAATTGGTTTGAGTCTATGTATGTACACAGTATGTACCACGGTAGTATTGTTTATACTAGTATGAGGTATATACTACAATGTATAATATTATAATGTTCAGTAGACTTTAGTTGATATATATATATATATATACATACACATATAGCCGGAACGTGTGTATGCGTGCGTGTGCGTGTGCGTGTGCTGGTATACTACTATGTGCTATTTAGTTTAGTATATATCGAACTGTAAATACTAGATATATACTTGTCTAGAGTGAAAAGTTCATATATTAGTTAACAGAGATAAGTATGACTACGATTGAACAAACACAAATTAAAATAAACACCATAAAACTTAATATTTGTGTCTATAACCTTTCTTTTATGTGATTTTAGCGCAATATCATCAATGGGTTGAGAAGAAAGGAGGCAAGGGAGCAGCTACTTATGATTGTTACAAGAATTTGTATACAAAAGTGAGAACGGACGAGCTTGAGCAACGTATCAATAGCCTGAGTTCTCAGGTTCCGTGGGATGCTCTAAAGATGGGACTGTGTAGACGAACTACTAGTGCAGAATCATTTCTTACGATGCGCTCGAGCTTCGCCAGAAGGTAAACCGTGTGTGTGACACGTACGTACTACAAGGCAGTATAGGTTAGAACATGTATAATACATACGTTTACGTGTGTAGATATAAGTATATACTCTGTATAAGGCTGGCTTTTATCTATGTCACTTTGTTAACTGACTGGTTAACATTGTTATATACAGTTTAGCGGTGGTAAGCATATGTGGATACGTGGCAGGAGTAGGAGACAGGCATCTTGCGAACACACTCATTGATATGAAGACGGGCTCATTAGTTTCAATCGACTTTGGATACAGTTTTGGCACTGGAGTTATTCTTTTACCAGTTCCAGAGCTCATTCCATTCCGCCTCACGCCTCAGGTGCGTGCGTGCGTGCGTGCGTGCGTGTGTGTGTGTGTGTGTGTGTGTGTGTACTAATGGCGAATATTGCAGTTGACAAATGTGCTGCTTCCACTGGATTCATTGGGACTGCTAAAGAACGACATGGTGCGAAGTATGACTGCACTACATAGGAGCCGGGAGGTTATATCTGCGGTAATGGATGTGTTTGTAAAAGAGCCTCTCGTTGATTGGAAGAACGAGGCTGCTAAGACCACCAATAGTGCGAGGTTCAGGCAGGAGGATGATGAGACATCTCAGGTAAATTCTCTTTAATTATACATTTAACTCTCTCGGTACTTATATGCTGTAATTGTGCTTAGATTAACAATGTACATTAGAAAATGTATGTGTTCATAAAATTAATGGACAACCGCACGCCACATGGCTGCTATAAACATGCACACTGTATTCATCCGTGTGTGTGGTGTATTCATCCGTGTGTGTGGTGTTTATATTTCTTATTTACATATGTTGATGTATGAGGTGATTAACAGGAAGTGAGTAGCGAGCAGCAACACGTGAAGCTGAAGGTGGAAAACGCAAGAAGGAAGTTAGAAGTATGGAACCCCGCAGAGGTAACAATAGGGGAGCTGAAGAGTTCAGTGCACGCAGACAAGGATTACTTGCCTGCCATGGAAGCAGCGGTTCGTGGGGATCCGGCACATAATGTGAGGAGCAAAGTGGGCAGGGTTTGTTCAAGTGTGGAGGAGCAGATTGAGTGTTTGATCGACCAGGCTACTGATCCAGGTTTGCTTGCTCGCCTTTGGGTTGGCTGGCAATCGTGGATTTGATCTGTATATACTTGTGTATATTACATGCACGTAATTTTCCTCTCTCTCTCTCTCACACACACACACGTGTATATTTGTGTGTATATGTATATATTACATGCATGTAATTTTGCTCAGGTCCTATTTTATGTGTCGTTATAGAATATTCTAGAGTGTTATTTCTAATTGTGTAGTTTTTTCTCTAGTAGTAAAATTTCAAAAGTCATCTGCTTTTGATAAATTATGCATTTAATGGTATTTTATAACGCTTATTTCTTTAATATAAATAATACTTTTAGATAAATAATTTAAAATATCAGTCTAAAAGCTTTAATGGATTTATAAACCCATTAAACATTACGATTACAAGAGTTGTCAGAGAAAAGTAAACAAAAAGTACAAATGAAAGCTCTCGCCCCTACTTGCGTAATCAACTGTAAGTAGTAACTTAATGTCAAATATAATCACATATAAACTTTCGTATATAGACAAGCCTGTTCATCATATAATATGTATACTATAGAATATTAAGAGCTAAAGGAA
>PUQB01001001.1:15000-61726 GCA_003024785.1 Selaginella tamariscina
TTCTTATAAATGGAGGTGCTTCTCAATTCTTACTAAGACTTTTAAACATTCAAATGAAGAGGTATTTTAATACTCACATATATATTTCAATTTAACATTAAAAAATACTAAATATTATATTTAAGAGTTAATAATTATAAATAATATATACAGACAGCTATCTTAGAGGGGATTAAAAGAGCTGAAGAAAAAGAAGGATGATCAGCACCTTAAAAGAGTTACAAGATGATGAAAATGAGTTATTACATGGAGATTACAGAGTAATTAAGGATAGTTAAACTTGTTTATTGAAGATGATAAAGAGGAGTTAGCAAATGCACAAGCTATCCGTATACACTTCTTGAAAGGTAATCTATACATACACACACGTGGGGGTGTGTGTGTGTGTGTGCTAAAACACTTGTACTCAGTTTGTTAAAGGTATATGAGGAAATGCTTGACGAAAACAGAACTACATGGCTTTCTGCAATGGTTTTAATGATGTCTGTGGATGAGGCAATTGACAAGGTTATAAAGAGGGGATTATTGAAGATGGACGTGTATTTATCCATATCCAAGAAGGTTCATAAATACTTCATTATGGAGGCTTATTGTATTGCTACCATGTTTTTCGAGCTCATACACTTGCTGAGTCTCAACTGCAAGAGTATATGGGTATGTATGTATGTATGTATTATGTATTTGCATAGGACATACATGTAAGAGTATATGGGTATGTATGTATGTCTTCTGCATGTGTATGTATGTGTATGACTAACAACAGTGGAATACGTATAGGTGATAATAAAGGTGTTGAGAATGTTATTGACGAGAGCAGGGCTGAAGTTACAAAGGCTTACGAGTTCTTACATGAGATACGTGGCATCTGTTCTGAGGTATGACAATCACACGCACGCACGCACGCGTACGCACACGCACACACGTTATTGACTAGCAAATTTAACAGAAGTTGCTGGCTGTCAACACACAATATGCTCTCAACACCATTTTGATAAACCACGCCAACATTATGGTTTGAGTTATTGTAAACTAAGAATGTATGTTAATATATGTAATATACGTGTATGTGTGTTCTATGATTGATATTATGAAGGCACCGTCTTGCACCTTAACATATGCAGCAACACACTGTCAGATCTCTCTCTCTCTCTCTCTCTCACACACACACACACACGCACGCACACGCACACAATATAAACACACACATTATCTACAATGGTGCATTACGCTATTTAAGTTAGTCCCGGCTAATTCAGAAGTTAGCCTCTAATCCTCCTCGTTATCTCGTAATTAAGAAATGCTAATATATAACCTAAAATTCCAAATTATACTATCGGAATATCCCAGCGACAGCTCGTACGTGGCACTCTGTTTTAGGGATTTAGCCCTAATTTACAAGGTTTAGGGTTCTTGGGAATGGAAGAAGCAGAGTGCTGCTTGACGCATTCGTTGCTCAGCGCTGTTTGTAGATTTTCGGATGATTGCAGTGATTCATACTCGACTAGGTGCCGATTTTTCTATTACATTTCGTGAGCTGTGGAATTGTGTGTATGAAATCAGCAAACAGATTAAAAATCACTGAATCAAGGTTACGTATGTATATATGTATGTTTCTATGTATATAACTCTTCTGGGATTTATAATACTTCAGTGCATTGCCAATTTTCTATCAACACACACACACGCACGCACGCACTTATAAAATACCAAATACGACTTAACTAGTTACAAAGGAATTTTCTGTATATATTGCGTGCCTGAGTTTTGGCTAGAACTTTACTGTACTAGTACAACTTAAATCAGTACGCACACAAAGTGACTAATGCGTATAATATACATGTCTGTATGTTCATAATCTATTTGCAACTATGCACTATAACTATACAAATAAATGTACAGACGTTTGTTGCGGGCTTACACTATACATAGACGTGTATAGAAGTGCGTGTGTTTGTGTATTTTGTATTTATATTTATATCATTACTGACCAATGTTGTTACCAGTGACTAACACGCACACATAACATATATAATAAACATGCAACTGTTCTACATTGTACTACGAACACGCACGCACATATATAAAGATAAAATACAGTATTAACATTGAGATTTGTTTCTTCACAGGCGATGGTTCTACTCCAAAGAGAATAGGAATAATGATTCCACGTTCACTACAATATATAATAGCCATCTTCGCAGTTAACAAGTTATCAGCAGCGTTTGTGCCTTTAGATCCTTACTGGCCTTTGGAAAGGATTCTAGCATCTATCACAGATTCTGGATATCCTTGATCATCGGCTGCCATCCAGATTCTTGGATACCAGAATCTTATCAACACCATTTTACCGAGGTGTGCAGGATTACTGCTTGTCCGCACCTTCTCATTACTAAAACTCTACAAAAGTAAATATCTGATATTATTAAAATGTAATTTTTAAATATTTATATGAGTTAATAATTGTTTTAACTCTGTTGCAGCTCTTCTGCTTCTAGTTTGCAGATAGACGAATGGTCATGCTCCGAGACAACGTTTTCATATATTATGTATACTTCTGGCTCAACTGGAAAGCCCAAAGGTGTTTGCGGTACCGAAAGAGGTATGTGTCTGTGTATATAGTATGTTTGTATGTGTGTATACACACTTTATTGAACATTTTATATATTGCAGGATTATTGAATCGTCTCAAGTGGATGCAGCAAACATATCCATATATATCTTCGGATATATCTTGTTTTAATACCGAGATCAGTTTCATAGACCACGTAACGGAGTTTCTAGGGCCACTGTTGGCAGGAACACGACTTATTATACCATTTGTAGGAGACATTAAACAGAATCCTCTTGGCTTGCTTAACTATTTGCAAGTAAGTATAAGACTTTTGTTTAATATTCTTACTATATTCATTCATATTCATGAACGAACTATATACTTGTCCTGCTTAAATAGCTGTAGTTCAGTTTTGATAGTTTAAACTGAATTAGACATATATACTATATGATCTGTTTACATGTTTGCAGGTATATAAAATAACAAGGCTTGTTGCTGTCCCTTCTTTATTACGTGCATTTTTGCCAGCACTTGAGGAATATAGTTTACAAATACGACTCATGTTTCAAGTGGAGAAGCATTATCGTACGAGCTATTAAGGGAGCTACATAAGCATTTGCCAAAGGCAACATTACTTAACCTCTATGGCAGCACAGAGGCACGTATTTATTTCTTAGATTAATTAAGTTAAGAATTATAATCTATAAGCTTAACATGGATATGTGTGTGTGGAAGCTTTTCTTCTCTTTCTTTCTCAATATGTATGTGTTTATGTGTACATACACACGCGTGCCTGAGTGTGTGGATATAAGTTAATTAATCTTTTCAGGTTTCTGGTGACTGTACCTATTTCGACTGTACAAATCTAAGACAAGTATTTGAACAGAAGAACATGCCAATTGGGAATGCTATACCTGGTTGTTCGCTGCACATTTTTCCAGGAGAACAAGGTAAATAGCTATATATATTGCGTGGGTGCGTGTGGTGTGTGTGTGTGTGGTTTGTGTTACCACTACTATTGATATAACTAATTATTTTAACGATTATAGAATTGGAGAATTGCACATTGGTGGCATTGGGCTTGCACATGGATACTGGAACGACACAGAGAGAACAAGTGAGAAGTTCATAGTTTCAAAGGAGCTTGGAATTAAGCTGTTTCGAACCGGGGACGTGGCGAGACGACTGGTCAACGGGGATATTGTCTTGGTCGGCAGAACAGACCGGCTTGTACAAATCCATGGTCAACGTGTTGAACTTGAAGAGATTGAACGGCAATTGGAGGAATATCCACAAGTTCAAACTGCGGTCGTGTATACTCGCTGTTTAAACAATGACGTGCAGGTTCGTGTGTGTGAGTGCGTATCTAGATAGAGAGAGATGATACATACGCACATACATAGATATAAGAGATTCTTATTTATATATGCATTCTTAATAATATTATGAAAGAAAGATTATGAAATAAATAATAATATTATGATAGTTTTTAAACGTGCAGTTAGCAGCACGTATTGTTTTAAAAGATGAAGTTAACGAGAACCATTATGCAACAGCAAACATGTTGAAGGAATGGCTGCGCACTAAATTGCCAACATACATGGTACCAGAGGTGTATATATTCGTGAAGAATATTCCACTCACAGACTCGGGTAAAATCAATTATGCTGCCATTCAGAAGCTTGAAGTTAACCCCTCTTCAGTAACTTCAAATAATATTCACGAGGTCGAGTCTGCTTTGAAAATCTTACAGGTGCGTGCCCGCGGGTTTGTTTTAGTTTGTGTCTTTACACACGCTGTCCCACTATCTGCACTGTATGTTGTAAATATATTTTAGTAAAATATAGTAAGTATTTTCGCATTGTATATAATATTATAATGTAGTATACTATATATTATATATATATATATATATTATATATATATATATATATTATATATATATATATATTATATATATATATATATATATATATATATATATATATATATATTGGAAATTAATCACAAATTGCAGGTTTTCTCAAAGGTGCTGGATACTGAGAATATTTCGTCTTCTGATGATTTTTTCTTATTGGGAGGGACGTCAATATCTGCCGCTCATGCCGCTCATTTACTGGGGATAGATATCAGGCTGATTTTTAAATATCGTTCAGTTCTTGAACTTCATCATGCCATGAATGATCGACACGGTATATGTTATCTAACTAAGCATGTTGATATAATTCTATGTCAATCTGATAGAGTTATAAATGTTGAGGTTTAACTTATCTACCGTTTGATAACTCCTCTAGCTTAATAGTACATTATGTGTGAGTGTGTGTGTGTGGCGCGTGTGTCTGTAGCTATCTAATAGTATTTCCAGATGTACATGATTTGCAAGAGACTGGAAACAAAGAAGAAGACTCCTGAAAGCAAGTTTACAGTAAATTTGATATGTAGCTGCTCCAAAGGTACTTAAAACAGTAAACTATTATCCAACATGCATCAGATGTGTATATATGTCATATGTATACATTGTCCATGTCTCTCTCTCTCTCTGTGCGTGTGTGTGTGTGTCTATATATTTCTTATTTAGTGTATATGTAAGGTTTCTGGAGAGATGAAAAGGAAGAAGAGGAAAACAGAGGCATGGCCGTACGGAACTTGGCCCTGTGTACCATCGGCATTTGTACGAAGCAACCAACATATGTGTGGAAATAGTGGCAATCATTTTCCAAAGGTGCCAGTGTTCGATTCCGGGGGTTGCAGAATTCAGCAAACCTGGAAACGGTGCACACACGCGTGCCTGGATGCATCACCGTTGATGCTCATCACGGAAAATCGGTGCCGTCTGTTCATTGGTTCTCATTCTCATAAGTTTTTTGCATTAACGCTACCAGGTATATTCTCGACATATGTTGTACATTTTTTGTGCATGCGTGCGTGTGTACTGTATGCTTCGTATACACTATCTACTTTGCTACATGTATGTGTTGTATATGAACATGTTTATGCATTATGAACAGCGGAGAAACAGAATGGGAAACAACCGTAGGAGGACGTATCGAATCAACGGCTGCTGTAACAAGTGATTTCTCTCAGGTAGACTAGGTTATTAATGTGTATGTATGATACTGTTGTATGTGTGATTAAATACTCTGCTTTTATGCATTTTTTGCAGATTGTTGTTGGTTGCTATGATGGCTGCATATACTTCTTTGATCCAAACAAGGGGATATACTTTGGAAGTTTCAAACTGGTGATGAGGTAAACTTTATTATTTGTTATTATGTACTTACTAAAATTTAATTAAGACTTTATACAGGTGAAATGCCAGCCAGCAGTAGATACTTGGCAAGGAATGATCTGGTAAACTAATAATACAACATGAATGCAGTTTATGTTTTAATATTTTACGGTTATACATACATACCATACGTGTGTGTTGTGTGTGTGGTTTTACCAGTAACTATATAAATATGGTTTTTCATTTACAGGTGTGGTTCACACGACCATCATGTGTATGTTCTGGATTCAGTCTCCCGAACCTGTATTTGGAAGTACTTGTGTGATGGGAGTGTTTTTGCTTCACCAGCTATTGATGCGGTACACCCCACCCACCCCCCTCCCCCCCCTCCTGTGATATACATATATGATTTTTCGTTTCAGAAAACAAAACAAGTGTATATTGCCACAACAAATGGAAAGCTATATCTTATTCACGCAGTGGTAAGACATTGAATATTTTTAACCAGTTAAAAGTAAATGTTCTTATGCGGTTAACTTAACAAGCCTTCGTACGGTGTTACTTGGGAACAAGTGCTCGATGCACCAATATTTGCTTCACCAAACTTCAACTCTTTAACTGGCCAAGGTACATTGTGTGTGTGTGTGCGGACGCGCTCACGTTACTCATAGGAGCCCTTTTTACCAGTTATTGTTGCATCTGTGGATGGCTGTGTAACTGTTTTTTCCACAATTGGTTCCATTATGTGGAAGGTTAGCAAATTTACTAGATTTATTACTTATAAGAGAAGTATACACACACATATACATACGTGCATACATACATATATACATCTGCACTAACAGTCTAGAATGTACTTACCGTTTTCTTCCAGGTGAAGGCAGGAGGACCTGTGTTCTCTAGTGTATGTAATTCTTCTGTAATCCATGAACAGGTATAAACTTGTCGATTTAATGTTTTAGCAATTTAACTCCTTGTTTAGGTACTAGTGACTGCCAAGATGGCCTCTTTACTCTTATTCCCAAGTAAGCTCTCTCTCTCTCTCTCTCTCTCTCTGTGTGTGTGTGTGTGTGTGTGTGTGGAGACACACATACACACACAATACAACATGCATGTGTGGTGTACTGTATGTATCTTTAATTCTTTGACACAGATCAGTGGTAAACTCCTGTGGCAAGTTTCTTTTGGAGGACCAATTGTTGCAGGTGCCTGGGTGGATGAAACAATTCAACTGTCTGGCAAAGGTATGATTACAGGTACTATAATTGCGTAACTATATGTTACAAAGCTTATATAATTACACACGTACTATTTAGAGACAATATTTCGTGTTAATGTACACTTACAGAATACAAATTGTATATATGTATTCTCTCTCTCTCTCTCTCTCTCTCTCTCTCTCTCTCACACACACACACACACACACACACATTGTGTTTGCTGCAGTCTCGTATGTGTTGTACCACAAGTGGAATGGTTAATGTTTTGAAGATTGGAGATTTGTATTCTGAAGTGGTGGCCACGATTCAGCTCCCTGGCGATGTTTTTTCAACACCAATGATGATTGGTGGTCACATTTTTGTAGGATGTCGCGATAACAACTTATACTGCTTATATCTATGTGCTTGATAACCAGGTAACCTTAGTTACATTTCATGTGCATATAAGTATATTTTTTATGAGTACACATATTGCTGAGAATGAATATATATATATATATATATATTATATATGCATTCTCTTGAAAGGGGAAGTAGATCAAGTAGCTATTAACTTAAATCAATTTAATAAAATTTATTTTAATATTACTAAATTGTTTATTGATAACGAGGATTAATATTATATTATTAACAAGATAAACTCGCCCAGCCCGTATGTGTGTTTAAATTGAGTTACAATTTTGTTATTTGAGGAAACCAGGAAACTCTATTATGCGGGCATTGTTTTTCGCCGTCCTCATCGTAATATTGTTCTATGTTGGACTATACATCTATAGGAAGTAAGTTCACACACACACACACACGTGTATGTGCTGAATTAATTATTTTGCAGGGATACAAACATGTCCGTCAACAAGTTGAAACGCCTATCACAGCATGCCGGCATCAAACATAAGAAGCAACACTGATTGTAACAAGCTACCGATGTTTATGGACGAACTTTGATATTTCAATTATGTAAATATCATCTGCTTTGTGTGCGTGTGTGTGTGTGTGTTAAATACAGCTATAGTTACATGCGTACGTCATTGATACCTGTACGTTGTAAATGTGAATATAGAATTGATGATATAACATGTAAATTAAATATTACCAAAAACAACTTGCTTCAATACATATTATACCGGTCCTTACAAGTTATCGATGTATAACATATATATGACATACATATCTTGTCACAGTTTATGTTAATATAGCTCAGTGTGTGGATTATATCGAATCAATCTCCAAGAGCCCTTGCTAGATTCAAACACTTCAATACACTTTAAATCACTAGGTATAACTATAACTACATATTCATCACCTTTCACCCTTAGTTTGTAGTTTATAGCATTCTTGTCTACCTTGAAGACCTCTGTCTCAGGAAGTGATATCCAGGAGTTTAAGTCATAGGGTTTACCTAAAACAAACCTTAATCCCTCTCCAGGAATGAATGGACCTAATAGACCACATATTAAGTTGTCTGCACATTCAAACCTAACAATGTTGGGAGGGTGGTGCCATAACCTGGTTTAGGGTTGATGATTGGAACCATATCTCCCTTGTGTTATGTCTTCTAATCTTATGAGTGCCATTCTCTTTCTTAGGGAGAGCTCCTGCCAGGAAACGTGGTAAGAGACGTTCCTTCACAAAGAGGTACCTCGTCCGGTATCTCTCCGTGAGCTCTCTTTGCACATCTGAATCGTTTCATAATAATATATACTCAGGCTAAGAGTTATATTAAAAGCCAACTTTAATCATAGCCTTGTAAAGGTTGATTTTAATATAAGTTTATATACTAGGACTAACAATATGCATTGAACCCTAAACCCTAATAACATTGTTAACATGTTGACCAATCAGAGTCGTAATCTGCACCCCCTTTACCCCCACTAGAACTATCCTCCATCTCTATCTTTTCCACCTCAGCCTTCCTAATCTCACCTGCCTTCTTTCTTTCTTTATTAACCTCCTTAAACACTGAATCAAACATGTTTAAGAACTTACTTACAGTGCAAAACAGCTCCGTTTGTTTCTCAGGCCGAGGATCCTCACCAAGGTATGTCGCAAGCTCCTTATACCTGTTCACCGCTCGAATCTCCAACTCCTTAACTTCGATCATTTCACACTTGACTTGGTTAAGAAATGATATAAGAGCCTCCTTAATGCTCGCGTTCTCCGTTACACGTAATTCTTCTTCTACTGTTTGTATTCCGTATTCAAGCTCCCTTAAACTCCCCTGCATTCTCTCTAATCCCAGATTTGCTGCAAGTTTTACTTCCTTAAGCTCCTCAGGTAGCATTTCTACCTGAAATATGTGCTATATATATGCATATACACACACATAGATGTATTACCTGGGTATCGGTTCTATATAACTCTGACACCACGAAATGTAGTAAGGTGGTCTTTTTATTAGAGCCTTTAACATCCATCAACTTGAGCAAAGCATCAATTCTAAAGCCCTTTGCAGCGCCTCGATAAGTGTCTCCATTTAAATAATTACCCACAGTTAAAACCATCTCCAAGATCTTCACAAAGGTTTTACTCTCACGCAATTGAATGCACGCTCTCTCGAGAAGCTCGTACTCATGCCTTACCTGCAGTATCTATTTAGTTACTTAGGGTTACACACGCACACGCACACGCACCTGAACTAGATTCTTATACTGTTGCTTGAAGATACACACTCGAATTCGCTTCTCAATCCTTGAGATGTTCATGATGTCAATGTAGTATCTGAAAAATTCAAGCATTATAGCCTCTCTACACGCACACGCACGCACACACCTTTCGACGTCGGCAAGTAGGGATATGTCTCCTTTGTACTCTTTAAGAAGAAGAATATCTTCTTTTGTAGGGAGTGTGCGATGTATGACAAGTAAAGCTTCAGCACTCAGAACTGTCTCATCCATCTCAATAAGCGCCTTGGAGAGACCATGCAATGGCTTTCTAAGGCTTGATAACTGTATACTCACATTGTGTGCCCTCTTGAAATCAATTAAATGCACCTTATTAGACCTTGGTGTCCTCGGTGATGCCTGTTTGTTCATTGAGCGTACGTATATACATTAATAAACAACACACACACCACACACACCTTAGAAGCTGCTGCATCTTTCACTGGTGGAGCATTGACAGCAAATAATGATTCGAGCTGTTTAACATCGACATTAACATAGTCTACCGGTTTTAGCCCACACAGTCTCTCTTGCCATTGGTGTTATCTTATCCCAGATTAGTTGCTTCAGCTTTGGTCGTCTATGTGTAGAAGAACTTTGCGTGCCTGGTGGTGGCGGAGGAGGTGGTGGTAAAGATTGAGGCGGAGGAGGAGGCGGGAGCGGTGGAGGTGGAGGTGGCCGTGGTCGCGAAGGTGGCGGTGGAGGTGGAGAAGGAACGCGTTCAAGATTTTTAACTGGTAAAGAAGGTGGCAGCGATGAAGGAACAGGTTCATTAACTGGTAAAGAAGGTGAAGGGGACACTTCCAGTGGTGACGGTGACGGTGACGGTGAAGGTTGTGCATGAGAGAATGGTAAATGTGAATTTGGATATGAAGGTGAAGGCTGTAACTGTGGTAAATTTGATCGAGATGATGCCAAAGGTAAAGGATGTGAGGGTGAGGGTGAAAGTGACGGTGACGGTGACGGTTGACATGTACATGGAGTACCGGTTACTAATGACATACCAAGCGTACGGACTCCTTTCCTCTTTGCATGTTGCCTGCACAAAAGTACGGAACATACATACACACACCCACACACACACATATATACACCTTATTTTGGATTGCGTTTGTCAGGTAGCTCCACAATCCTTCTCAACTCCAAGTTCTTCTTCAGGATAGATTTTATCAAGAAGCGAGTTCATGTTTGTCAATGTATCCCTAAAAATGTAAAGTTTTATTAGAGTTTTCCGTGTGTGTGCGTGTGTAGAACATACATGATACCTTCTTTATCTTAAGACTTCATTCCCACCGAATGTTTATTCCTTGGACCAGGTTTTCTACAGCAATATTCCACTCCATTGTGATAAACCTGCTACTAAACAATATGAAAAAAAATTAACTATCATGTACCACACACACACACACATATCTATGTCTATGTGTATTATAGGAGAACCTGAGAAGGATGAAACGAAGGCAACGGCTTTCGGATATAATTACAACTGAAACTTGAGGTTTGATCGCCAAACAGTCCTGGTAATTGTACATTAAGATCTAAAGTATTGGACATATACGATGGTAATCAAATGTCATCGAAGGCCTGTAAATATATAATTTAAGCAAATACAATGCATATACATAAGTATATGTAACTGTGTATGTGTGTGTGTGAGTGAGAGAGAGAGAGAGAGAGAGAGAGAGAGAGCTACTTAATAGCTCCTGTCGAATACCTGTGGTGGTGTTGAGGTGTACAACTATTTACTCTGATTTGCTTCTTGAAGTACGGAGTTTGAAAGGGAGCTGCCTGGAATACAAACATCATATATCACACACACGCACGCACATTAGACACAGACATAACACGCACATGTAACTTATATTTCGAACTAAGAAGATATATAAGATATTTTAATTACCTCTTCGCAACTGTGACTACAACTTCATCACAGGAGAATAAGTATCTTTGCTCCTTTAACAATATGACCGCAAACATTGTTATGGCCTGAAGTCTGTATTAATATCATTAAATAATAGTAAAACACACACACGCAATGCACACGCCACACACACACATAAAATGTACCGGTGGGCATCGGTAGAATCTGTTTCTGACTGGATCAGAAATGGTCCAACTAAAACACCAAGTTTAAGAAGGGATATCCTTTCAACATTGTGCTCATGGATTCTCAAGAAAACAAGAGATAAGCATCTGATTATCTCGTAATTAGTAAGCGGAAGCTGAGATAATAGAAGTCGTAACACATAAAGCCTTGAATGTATAGCAAAAACCCCTGCAAATCCACCGCGTATTAATATATATATATACACACACACACGCACATCCTACGTATGACATATATACACATCATTTAGTACACACTCACGCGCATGTGTACGCACTTACTTGTAGCTGCTATAAGAAGAGTTTGTAAAGGCTTAGGAACTAAAAACCCCTTGAGTTCCTTGAGAAGGAATAGCATTACAGCTGCAACACCTTGAGAATCGGAATGTGTAAGCTCGTTAACACCACCTGCAAATAGTTAATCATTATTAATTAGTTATAATTAATAATTATTTGGTTTTTTCTTATTAGTACCTTGAATAAGAATTGCTCGAATCCTCAGCACCTCATGGAATGGTATAGGAACACAGAACAAATTCTCCAGTTTTCCTGCATTTCAATTGTCTCTAAGTGTGTGCGCGTGTGTTTATGTATATATGTGTGTGTGTGTGTGTGTGCTCCTAACTCACCTGAAGTGAGCAAGAAATTAAGGGCCCGCTTAAGGGCAATTAAGGCTTTTGAAGCTCCTCTGTCCCCAACTTGGGGATCATTCATCATGATTGTGTCAGCTGATAAGCCAGCCGGTTCAACAGACAGCCAGCCTGCGGTTCTGGCCGTTGATCTTTCAGATCAACGGCCAAGAATGCCCGATAGTAACTGTCGCCTGCCGGGATATTCTCATACGCATATATTCAAAAATTTGAAATGTATATCTCCTGCACATAATATATATAGATAGTTTTATGCACATAGAAAAATAAACAGTAAATTATATGAATCTAAAAATTAAAACATAAAAAAATCCTCAATTTTATAAATACTGCACATAATATATAAGTTAAATTAATATACCTGATCCAGCAGTAGTTCCCATTAAAACAGAGCTTGGGTGTTTTGTGTTTTGAAGACCAGCTTCTGTAACAGAAACAGGTTTTATTATTTACCTAAATATAAGTTTTATATACATAATTTAATTAAATATATATATAACTATCTCAACGTTGGAAACTTGAAGATATGTGGGACAGATGGAGGCTCTCTCTCTCTCTCTCTCTCTCTCTCTCTCTCTCTCTCTCTCTCTCTCTCACACACACACACACCACACACACACACACACAGTTCAATTCTCCTCCATTCATGTATAGTAGCACATACATACATATATATATGGTGATGTTTAATGTCATAGGCGATGTGAGGTTCTCAAGTGCATAAATGGTCATCTATAAGTGTATACATGCACACACATATATGCATGTCTCCCTCTTTTATTGTTGTTACATTAGCATCTTCATTTACAATTTAACCTTTAATGTCGTCAACCTTAAACAATAAGTTAATCATCGTTTAACCTTTAAAAGTTAACACTCTATAAATTGAACATCATTTCGTTTAGGCTTAGGGTTACTAATGGGTTCCCCGGGTGACGACGATAATTGGGATGCCTTGTCTTTCAAGGATTGGGTTAACGGTGACGTGGATGGTGACTCGGGCCAAGATGATGACTCGGATAGCTTCTCTTTCAAATATTCCAAAGAGGATGATGACGGGGGATGATGTCTCTTTACAGGATTGGCTGCTTATGACGCATGATGATCCAATGCTGGTTGATGGTGGTGACTATGCAGTCTACATGTATGATGACGATGTTAATCCGTTATCAAGTATATACGAGGTGGATGCGTCTAAACCACTGATTTTTGATGAAATGGATGAAGATGGTGATGGTTGGGAGACACAGGATTGGTGTAAAATGGTTTCAATTATACCATAGAAATATGAGGTATGCACACACGTTAAATATATGGACCATCTACCTCGTATTACAAAGCTGCTACAAGGACTTCATGTGATGTTTTAAGCATATTCTTTTCCTTTATATATTACAAATAAATGATAACTACAAACCTGGATTGTTTTGCGTGCGTGTGTGTGCGTGTAATTGTGTAGAGTTGAATATATAGATACACCATGGAACAATAACGTGTTTATTAGGAATATATCCTCTCTTACACGCGCACACACACACACGTACGTATCATATTGAATTCTCAAATACGTACAACTTGCTCAATCGTGAAAGAAAACAAGTTTGCAATAAACTAGCAGTTAATGAAGTTAAGATTGCTAAAGAGATTGGACTCAGGATGATACAATGTATAATAAGTGTTAACTGCAGTCTTCTGCATTATGTCGTTGGCGTGTAAGTGTGTATACATACCTAACATGTACTACAGTTCTTTAGGGCAAGGTTTGGAGATAGAAGCTTTCAGTAAGGGAAGGGTGGCGGGATACAAGGTGTTTAAGGCAAAAGAAGGATTTATGATCCAACTTCAGGTTAAACATAATTATGTTAATAATTATAATTAAACTGCTATGGATTGGAAGAGATATTACAGGATGGTTAAGGAGAAATATTTAGTTTATCAGAAATAGAGGCTGCAGTTAAATATGCAAGTTAGTTCATCAACAGCCTCCTGGAGCGTTCGACACACAAGTAAGTGTGTGTGTGCGTGTGCATATGAAAGAGAAATGTATTTTAAACTATTGAATTCAGCAGAAACAGGTTAGTTATGCTTCATATATGTAACTATTTTAGGTTATAAGATTACTGTGTTAATTATAATATAATTATAAATTATTACCACAATACAATTAAAGGGAAAATTACATTTATACCTTTAAAATTTATCATATTACATATATATACATATTTACATACGACAAAGTTACATAAGTTTTTAAAGAATACATGATTTAATTGCGCCAATATTTATCTCAAACTTCAGTTTAAAATTTATAAATTTTAAAATTGAAAAACATTTTAAAAAAATCAATAAAAAATTATAATTAATTTATATTTTATTATATTTAGGTTCAAAATACAACCTATTAAACATATATATCACAGTATAATATAATTATTTTAAAAAATATTTCATTTTTATTATGATAATTTTTTAACATTTAACATTTAATAAATTTTAATTATTCTATTTACAATATATAATGAATTAAAAAATATTTCTAGTTAATATTATTATTTTAAAAGTTAAAATATATAATTAAAGTTTTAAGAAATATATGTAAATTTAGAATTTTTAAAGGGGTATACATGTAAATATAAAATTTCTAAAATATATATGTAAATATAATAAATTTCAGAAATATAAATGTAATTTTTTATAAAATTAATAGTCACTGTTAATATCGCTATCAATTCTTCAATCAACAACACATCAATATACTATTAGTCAATCACTTTTAGACTTGGAGCACTTTTATGATTTACTTATCTTTAAAAAATTAATAATAATTATTGTTTGAACTATTTTAATCATTATATAAAATATATATATATAAACACACACACATATATATATATACACATATACATAATATATACATATATTTTAAAAATTAAATAATTTTTTTAAAAACTTCATATTAAATTTCTACAATGTTTAATATAAATTCTTATTTAAGAAAATCTAAATCACTAAAATTAATAAAATATTCTTTATTATTTTTATTTATTTCTATTTCAATTTAAATTGAAATGAACAATATTAATTAAATCTTTATGTATTTAATTTATAGCAAATTGTAATAATCTCTAAAATAACTATGGAATGAAATATTATAAATTACAAATTATTTATAAAATTTTATGTATTTGTTAAAACATATTTTAAGTTTCAGGGATGTATATATAAAATTTAAAACTTCCAGGGGTAAAATGAAATACCATATCAAAAAGTGGTTTCCACCTTACTCTATGTTAATAAAACCTTCAGATTTTTTTTTAATCATAATTACTAATATATAATAATATCATACACCATATATATATATATATATATATATATTCATATTGAGAGATTTATATACAAAAGACCCACACGCACACACACACATGGGACCAAGTGATTATTTAATGTATAATTCTAGAAAACATAGATATAGAGATTTGTTTTAGTTTACCACCATTCTATCTTTGTCGCAAAAATACTAAAAAGTTTATATATTTAAAGAGTTTACATATGCATTAAGTGTAAAATCTCATATAGGTAGGTACTGTACACCTACACACTGTTCCCTCCAGAGCCACAGATGCACCGTGCTGGAACAAAACACACACACGCACACACACACGCACGCACGCATATATATATATATAATATATATATATATATGAAACCGACAAATAAACTAATATATTAAAAAGCTGAAAAAACATTTCAACACCCACCGCGGGCAAATAAATGCTTTGCTGGTCCCCTTTGAGTCCACCACACATCCTTAGTAAAATGTGTCCTCAAAAGCTCCTGCTTGTTCTTCTCATATTCGCTACATATACATGTCTAATTCATGCAGATCCAGACCCCCTACAAGATTTCTGTGTGGCAGACGTGAATTCAACTATCAAGTGAACGGCTTCGTGTGCAAGAGCAATGTCACAGCGGACGATTTCTCCAGCACGGTACTCAGTAAGCCAGGCAACACTTCGAACAAACTGGCGGCATCTGTCACTGCTGCAAATGCAGTGCGATATCCTGGTATAAACACACTGGGCGTGTCTTACGCACGTATAGACTACGCCGTAGGAGGTATCAACCCTCCACACGTACACCCGAGAGCAACAGAGCTCATACATGTCATTCAAGGTACGCTCTACGTGGGATTTGTCACCAGCAATGGAGAGAACAAGCTGTTTGCTAAGACAGTGTCTAAGGGCGAGAACTACGTGTTCCCAAGGGGGCTTATCCATTTCCAGCTTAACGTCGGAAATGAGACAGCCTTTGTACTGGCAGCTTTCAACAGCCAGAATCCTGGGGCCTCACAAGTCGCAAAGGCAACATTCGCATCAAACCCAGCCATTCTGGATGCTGTTCTTGAGAAGGCTTTCCAGGTTAACAATGGGGAAATCAAGCATCTCAAGGAAGTCATTAGCAAGACATAATTGTTTTTGTTTGAGTGTTTGTTTGTAGCAAATTGCCTTCCTAGGCATTTGTCATTGTAATAAAGCTTTACTGAATGAAAGGTTTGTTTTCCGCAAATGCCCGTTCACGGCATTTGCATCATAATATAAGGTTTTGTATCCATTAGCGGATATGCCTCTTTTCCTATATACTAAAGTTCTGAATCAAAACACACACAAACAATGTATAGTGTGATCTACAATGATGAATGAGACGTATGTGTGTAAGTCTACGAAAGAAATGCCCAACAGTAGTCTGGCATTACGTCATTATCATAGACCTGAATGTCCTGAGACCAACCTTGTGCAAAGCGTTATATACTATGTTATTTTGATGAATATGCCGGCTCTGTCCTGTCCCATTACTTTGTCTAGGCCCTATATATCATGTGCACATATATATGGATGGTGTGTATGCACAAACATACGTATGTACGAACCTGTATACGTGTATATTATACCGGATTCTGCCGGCAGACAAGCGTATGCTGCCAAAGAACAAGTTCCAAAACAGCATAGTCTTTATAAAAAGCTCATTAGTGCAGCCTGCATTAGAGACAAACTTGAGATATCTAAAGAAAGAACATATATTCGACTCACAGCTATGGTTGATATCCTCCTTGTCAAGGGAAACCGAGTCTGCATATAAGACAAAGTCTACATATTAGTGTGTGTCTGTGTGTATACACAATGCATACAAACACTTATATAGTGATAGAGTGTCAAACAAGATATACATTAGGTGGTAGATACATAACTAGCATGTAAGGCGTGTTCAGAGAAAGAGATGTGTATCCTCCATATGTATACGTGTGGACGTACCACATGTCTAACTGAAGATCGTGAAATAGTAGCGTGGGGCTTGAATCGAGGACCGTAAATCTGGTGGTATAATCTACAGGAAGACTGTAAACATGTGGGCACGGTGCGATCCCCTGGGGCGTTAATCACGTTGAACCGCCTTAAACTCCCCATTGGCCCGATATTACTCTCCATGCCTTGTGTTAAACATGCTGTTGACAATGCACACTCCATTTTGTAATAATACTTGATTCCTCCGAATATGCCTTAGGTTCCTCCGTAATCATCTCAGTCTTAATAACTTCCACCGTAGCACTCCCTGAAAACAAGAATCATATATATCCATACGGTGCGTGGATACATCCACACACATATAGTGTGTGTGTGTGTGTGTGTGGAGAGAGAGAGAGAGAGATGTATAAATGTATATATACTACATATAATATATCAGAATATAGATACCTGTATCTTTTTTTGATCTTCTCTTCGTGGACTTGACTGGAACTTCACTTGCAGTCCCTCAATGTTATCAATCTTAACCTCCTCGATCTTCACGTTGGTCTTAGTCATCTTAATAGTGCTCTTTGTAGTATTTTTATCTGTTAAGACTGTGTTTTTCTCGACTTCTTTTATCCCTCTTTTGCTAGGCTTCACCACGATTGTTCCACCTGGAACTGAACTTTAGCATACGTGTGTGCGCGAGTGCGTGTGTTATATTCTTTCATCTTTACTTACATGGCAAGCTGATACCCTTATTTGCAAGTGCGTCAGCATCAGCATTGAACTCCTGTAAGGCATCCGTCAACACTTGCGACTATAACATAACACGCGCGCGCGTGTGCGGATCAGTACCCTGTCAATGTGATGAATACTGAACTCTGTAAACTGCTTCTTAAGCCTTTGTACTTGTTCATACAATAACCTCAGACCCTCGTGCTTTACCGCCCATTCTTCTGCCACCTTTAAGCATCAGAGCTTAGCTTTGTTATTATTAAAACCAAATAATAGATTTGTGAGAATTAAAGCTATGATATCAATGATAATAGCTAAGACGGTCTTAACGTACATACCTGCTTGCTTATGAGGTTCGAATCTCCACGTACTTCAATACGAGTGATATTTCTCTTAAGTGCTGCTTTTAATCCTAGTATTAACCCCTCATACTCAGCAACATTATTGGTTGTGATTCCTAAACCAGCATATACCTTTTCCACCTGCAGTGGCCACATATCCCATTACACATACATATACATACAGACATACATGTATACCCACACACAAAGACATTTACATACCACAGAACCTTTTGCAGTGCGAAGCAAGGCTCCAGCTCCAGAACGACCGGGGTTCCCTTTTGATGCACCATCATATTGAAGAATGTAAACAGGCTATAAGATATTTATTAGTAATAATGAAATATACCAAAGTACTACATATGTTAACACACCACGCACACACCAAATATATACATACCTCCATCCCACGTTTTGCTGTCTTTACATTCTTGACCTGGGTTTCATTTGATTCAGGACCGAGAGCTTTCGAGTCTGGTCTAAGTTTCCTGACAATCTGCTTCACTGCAGAAATAGAACTTAGTAAATTGTTTGAAATTAGTACATTGTGTAACATACATGGTTGGTCAATTCCTTTGTTGGCGAGAGCATCGGCAGCACTGTTCAACTCCTGCAAGAGTATATATGAAATACATATATACACCCATTACACATATATGTGCATGCACTAGATTGCGTGTGCTTGTGTGCGTGTGTGTGTGTGAAGCACGAAGGAATTCCATACCCTGTCTATGTGACCAATGCTGAACTCCTTAAATCTCTTGGAAAGCGATAGTGCTTCTGCATGCAAAGGTTTGAGAGACTCACAGTTCACATTCCATTCCCCGGCTACCTTTCATGCAACATGATAAATAGAAAACTTCAACATTCTAAGCTCACACATACCTGCTTACACACCAAATTGGAATCACCTTGTACACATATCCGTGTAATGTCTCTATCTAGAGCTGCTTGTAGTCCAAGTATTAATCCTTTGTACTCCGCAAAATTGTTTGTTGCTGTGCCAAGTCCCATTGTCAACTCTTGCAACTGTAGAACTCGTGAGTTACAAGGACAATGGATACACAGACATATATGTGTGTGTGTGTGTGTGAGAGAGAGAGAGAGAGAGGGAGAGAGATTACGACTGAGCCATCTGGATCACGTAGCAATGCTCCAGCTGCAGCTTTTCCAGGATTTCCTTTCGACGCGCCATCGTACTGAAGCAGATAAACGGGCTGCAAACAAAAGTTTTACATACATACATACCATACATACACACACACACACACACACATATATATAATATATATATATATATAATATATATATATAGATAGATAGATAGAGAGAGAGAGAGAGAGAGAGAGAGAGAGAGGGAGATACATAAACAACAAAATTCACCTCAGTAGAAAGCTTTTGCTCCGCATTTTCAACTGGGGATTGAGATAAATACTTACGAGCCTCCAGTTTGAGTGTAAAACTTCTGTATTCTGCTTGTGCGAATCCATTTACCTGAAAAAATCACAATGTAGACATTCAAATTTGATGGATTGCCCCACTTGTATCTTGCATTCCGCCCACGTTGTGTAGATTCCCGGCTGCCGCCCACGCCGCACTGCGTAATACTTCTTTCCCATTAAAACCCCAAGAACCCTAATTAAAATATGCTCTAAGCATATTCTACATACGCACACACGTAGATGAAATGTTAACAGTCGGATGAAATTGACCTAGATCCGGCGGATGACAAAGTAGAATATGATTAACAAATCGGAATTTATTATAAACAAAATTTAGTTAAAAAAAGAATTTTTTTTAAAACCTTCATCAAATAGTTTTAAGCAGTAATCCCTCTATTTAATGAAAACATTCTTGTTATTATTTTATTCATTTGTGTTGAAAATTATATATATGAAACACAATAATTAAATAGTAAATGCCATGATTTTTAATGGGTTAAAATGGTTAATTTTCAATACAGCGATTTAGTTTTGTACAAGATATACACAGGTAAACGTTAACAGACATTCACATGAAATGAATATTGGAGAGGAGCACATAAACAGATTCCGCGCGTGCATGTCCGACTTATTGTCGATATCCATGAGCTTCTCTCCGACTCGAGCCGCACGGTCGGAGTCATTGTAGCTCCTGCAAGCGCCAAGGAGGCACGTCCACTCAGAGCATCTGGCTCGAAGGGCATATTCCGAATCAACTCCTCAGCATATTCCAGGTTCCCCGCCCGTCCCAGGGAGTCTATCATACAACAGTAGTGCTGCTTAGTGGGTTTTATCCCGTAATCTGAAATCATAGAAAACAAGTATTTCCTTCCCACGAAAGCCTTGCCTGTGTGATTGCAAGCGATTAAGACAGCAAGAAAAGACAATCCCGTGGCGTGGTGGAAACTTGCATTGCGTGAAACTCATCTATCGCAACCAAGTATTCCCCTTTCTGTGCCAAGCATGCCACCATTGCCCCTCTTGACACCGCCCCGCATTCAGGCATTCTCTCCAGGATATCCCTCGCTTGAGAAAGATGCCCGGCTTGAGCATACGCTGATAACAGCGTGGTCCATGACGTCTCGTTCTTCACAGGAAGCTCGTAGAAGAAGTTCTTGGCTTCCTGAAAATCCCCATTTCTCAGATACGATGCCAATAATGTGTTCCAGGAGACTTGGTCGGGAGTCGGAATATCCCGGAACAGCCTCCGGGTCTGTTCCTGGTCCCCTTCCTCGGCATATGCATCGAGCATTGCGTTCCAGGAAACCGTGTTATGCATCGGCATCCCATCAAATGTCACCTTGCTTTCTCCAGAATCCCATTTTGTGAGTATCCGTGATCATTGCAGTACACGAAACAACATCGTGCTCAGGCATTTCTTGGAAAAGCCTCTCCGCCTCTGCTAGATGCCCATTCTGGGCGTACGCGGAGATCATTGAATTCCAACAGATCACACATCTCTCAGGCATGTTTTCATACAGTCTCTTGGCGTCTTCTAAGTGGGCATTCTCCAAAGTTGCAAACAGAAGCGCACAGTAGGAGATCAAGTCTCTTTCAGGCATCTGTATGAAGACAGCTTTCGCATCCTCCATATGACCAATCCGAGTATATGCAGATAGCAGCGCATTCCAACAGATCAAGTTGTACTCTGGCATTCGGTCGAAGAGAGACCTAGCCTGATCCATGCCTTGGTTTGCTAACATCACCGTATAAGTGACAAGGTTCCAAGCCGGCATTCTATCAAAGAGATTGCTTACGTCCTGCAAATGCCCGTTCTGGGCATACGCAGTAAGCATTGCGTTCCATGAAAAGTCCCTCCGGTGTCATACTGAAAACGCTCTCGGCGTCTCGGATATGCCCGGACTCGGCATAGGCAGCTAGAATGGTTGTCCATGATACAGAGTTCCGACATGGCATTGTGTCGAAGATCGATTTGGCCTCGTGGAGACGGCCTCTCTGGGCATATCCCTTAAGAATCGCATTCCATGATACGATGTCCCTGTGTGCATCCGATCGAATAAGATTCTGGCATCTGTAAGGCTCCCAAGTTTTAAACAGGTAGAGAGTGCTAAATTCCCAAGAATATGCATCCTTGCGATCAAGCAACCATCAAACGAATATCTCACGCTGGCCATGCCGGGGGATTTGCTACACATCTCGATTCAAGCAATTAAACCACACGACACGGAGAAGGATACGCGTCAGTGCCACCTCGGAGAAAAGTGCATGTCACGTGTATACACGTCGGATATCGTCGCCAAGTCAATAACGGTTCAAATACGAAACGCGAACAGTCATTTATGATGGGAAGCTTAAAGGTGTTTGGTACCAACCAGGCTATAATATTTAAATTCCCAAATGCAAAAATGAATAACTTAAAAGGCCTATATAGACCTGGTGAGCGGGCTATAAGTGGTGTTTTTTAGCTAGATTCCTGAGAATCTGTTGCACGCCGTCACAACGCGGCCGCCTTATATAAATCTCTGTAATTGCCCTAAAATCCATCGGCCTTTTGCCTCATGGCGATCGAAGTTCATCCGTGATCAATCCTCCGGGCACCGATCTAGCTCCTCGGACGCGGATTTGTGCCGACTTCTATTCGATTCTCAGTGACGGCAGCGGATTCTTTCAAGGCGCAGATTCACGGTACGTACTTGATTCTCGGTGAAATTGATTGAATTATTCTTGCAAGGCGCACATTGATCGATTTAGCTATCGGGGTAAATGAAGCAGCACACGGAATTGGAGCAGCTTTTCGCTTCTGTGCATCCGATTCTTCAGGAGAACAGTCCGATTTCATCGTCATCATCGTCTCGTCTTCCTTTTCGGAAGAAGATAAGGGGAATCAGCATTTCATGGATTTTTACCATCGTACCGCGGCCGTCGTGCCGGAACACGGCTCCGCCCCTTTCGGTAACGGAATTCGTATTGATAATCGGCAAGCTGGCATGGAATCGGCTCCTGAATCGGCAGATTTTCCGGAAGGCAGGCATATTGTGATCAATAATCGGCAAGCCGGCATCAAATCGGATAGCGATCCCACACATTTTCCGGTGCAAGGCCAATTCCGCATCGAAAATCCGCAATTGGCTGCCGATCGCGTGGCTGCGGATTTCTGGAAGCTGAATTTGGATTCAAAAGTATCGCCTTTAGACGGATTTTATGGCGGAGACCAGCGGCGATTGCCCAATGGATTCATGACGACCAGCGGGATTGCCCACGGATTCCATGACGACCAGCGGGGATTGCCCAACGGATTCCATGACGACCAACGGGGATTGCCCAACGGATTCCATGACGCCAATGTAAGTGATTATTGCCTTGGTGGTCCATCTAGCTTTCTGTACGGTCGGCACGACGCTCTTCGTCCGGCTCCATTCTCCGGTCAGTGTTTTCGGCCGTACAACACCGGCCGACTACACCATGATCTTCGATTCATGAACAATCAGATACTTGAACAAGCGCGGTTCAATGAGCAGACTCTGGAGTTCGGAGCGGATTATCAGGCTTTGCAACAGGCTTATCTCAGAAAGCAGAACGATATGTATTTCAATAATAAGTCGGAGGATCCCATGTCTGGGCATCATCACCCCCAAGACGGATACTACTCACCCTCCAGGAATTTAACCGAGGATAGGTTCAGGGTCCTGTTCTACGATCGGAGCTACGGTATGAAGATGGAGAACGATCAGGGATACCTGAATACGGTTCATACTGGTCCTTCAGAGGATGAAATTCTCACCAGGCAGCCGCCGAAGTATGTGAGCATAGAGGAGGTCAAAGGACATATGAATGCGATAGCCAGGGACCAACATGGGTGCAGGTTTCTTCAGAAGAAGTTTGATGAAGGGAACCCTGAGGATGCAGAGGCGATCTTTAGTGAGATAATTGACCACATTGTGATTTGATGACGGACCCGTTTGGGAACTATCTCGTGCAGAAGATCGTAGAGGTTTGTAACAGCGAGCAGAGGATGCGAATTTTGGAACTTGTCACTGCTAACTCCACTCTAGTCACTATTTCCCTCAACATGCACGGGTACGTTGTATTGTTAACACATACATCACTTATTCTGTCTATATCGTAGTAGGTTTGTGTAGTTGGGGCATCTTCGTATAGATTTATAACACATTTATATTCGTATGTGTGTGTGTAATGGCGAACTTTTCAGGACTCGGGCAGTGCAGAAGCTCATTGAAGCTGTAGACACTCCAGAGGAAAAGAATATGGTGATTTCTTCCTTGAGTGGTGGGTGGTGATGCTAACTAAAGACTCTAACGGCAACCATGTTGTGCAGCGCTGCCTTCTAAGATTAAGCAATGAAGAAAATCAGGTATATATGAGCATATGAGCATATATACACACTTAACGCTCGCGCTCACACGCTTTTGACGGATTTATATTCACTCATCGCTGGTGATGTCATAGTTCATTTTTGACGCGGCAATATCTCATTGCGTGAGATAGCGGCACATAGGCACGGGTGCTGTGTACTTCAACGCTGCGTAGACTTTGCAAAGGGCCTTCGACATAGCCGACTTGTTGCTGAAATTGCTGCTAATTCTCTTATTCTCGCTCAAGACCCCTACGGGTATACTCTTTCTTTTCCATTACACGTCAATATATGATAAGAACGTAGAGATATTATATCGTAAATTATACCGTCACTATTTATCTTTTGTTTACATATGCATATAGTAAACATAGATATTCAAATAGACGCACTCACCTGTAGATAGATATACATCGTTCATCGTAGGGAACAATGAATGTTGCATTCTTTTGTTCACATAAAAGTTGACATGTTGTAAACGTTGTGTATGTGTACGAGTATGTTTATAAATATAATATGAACATATTATATGTATATGCACGTCTTTTCGATCCTTGCACGTGCGTTATATATTGAGGTATGAACCATGAAACCATTTGCATATACATAACTTTATAAGTTTCTGCTTGTGCGCGTATGTGTGTAATGTTTTAATGCTCGTTGTCACAGGAACTATGTTGTACAGTATATTCTGGACTTAAGATATCTTGGGCACGTGTGGAGGTCATCTCAAGGTTGTCGGGGAATTTTGCACATCTCGCAATGCAAAAATTTAGTAGTACGTTGTTGAGAAGTGCTTAAATGTGGCAGAGGAGGAACACAAGGCTTGCATTATACACGAGCTCATTGGTTTCCCGTCGTTCGTACAGTTGTTGCACCACCAATATGCTAATTATGTTATCCAGAGCGCCCTGTCCACCACAGCGGTGAGCTTTGAACACATACACACACGTACTCACACACACAAGTGACTCATCATTAATATACACATACACGCAGACAAAACATCAATCTTACATAGTCACTCTCTCTCACACACACACACCACACAAAATAGATATTTACCCGTTTTTCGTACACGTATAGCATATTTGTATGTATTACATTTAGACTGATATATTTACTTTTGCAGGGCGCCCTGCACAATAGTTTAGAGGAGGCCATACGGCCACACGTGGCTGCACTCCGAAGCAGCCCGTTCGGGAAGCGTATACTATCAAAAACAAGTATGAGGAAGTAAATTATGCCATCTTTCATGTAAGACTTTTGTTGTTGTTGAGGAAACATCGTTAATATATTTGTACACTGATGTACCGACAAGTGGATGTATATTCTTTTGAGCAATACTATGTTGGTATTATATTGTGTTGTCTCTAGTTGTTAATATTTGATGACAGTAGGGAATTTGCCAATCAGCCACATTAAGTCTCGTGTGTGTGTGTGTGTGTGATATAGGTGTATATATAAACGATCATAATCGTACTTTATATTTGTAATAATAGGAACCTTTGTAACGTCTTTGGAAGTATTCTCCTTAAAATTTGCATGTGAATACATTCACTTAAGTATTTTCTGTCGTTTTGTGCTTTATTTAAGTACGTTAATATAAATCCACACACACACATATACACAAATACATACACATACCATCACTAAACTGAGATTGTAAAAGATATATATTGTTAAAGTTTATGTTAAAAGATATAATTTCATTTATATATAAAACATAAAGTAGGTAGCTGGTTTGTCCGAGTGGTATAAGGGGATGAATTAAGATCATCTGCATATTACAGATGCGCGCGTGGGTTAAACCCCACATCCAGCAATTGACTTAAAGTGAATATGATGTTGAAACACTGGAACCAATACAAAAGCAATGAAACACCTGACAGTAAATAAGAATATTCGAATATCTTATGTATACTTAATTTTTTATTTTCTTACGTATTTCATACGGTATAAATGAGTGTATATATATGTTAATAACAAAAATATGGGGATGACTTAAGATTGGGTTGGTTTCTATTCCCACAGTCAGTAGTCTAAGCTATAACTTTACATAATATAATAACGAGGTTAGCTTATCAAATAGCTACTGTTAATTTTAAGCTATAATTTTACATAATATGATTTTAAGCTATAATCTTACATAATATAATCTCAACGAGGTTAGATATTATAAGTAACTTCTGTATATAAGATAATAGTATATTTAGATGGTTCTTATGACATTAAAACAAATGAGTGTTTAATACAATAAAAATCATCATTATATTTTATATATAAATAAAGTGAATCTTACCATCACACATCCTTCTTCCTTATAGGAATCCATTGCATAATTCTCTTTATAAAATTATTTATTTATTATAATGTTTAACCAAAAGAACACAATATAAAATACTTTAAAAACCTTAAAATCCAGTAACTATGTAGTATCTATTGACATTTTCAAATTTATATATGCATATATAAAGAGTAGTAATATATATTAATTAATATGTTTAAATGTTTTAATCCTTTATTTTTTGGTTATTAAAATTGTTTAATACAATTTTATAGTAATTAACAACTTACAATGAAATTAATACATGAACAAATATGAGCCTTTGATGTTTATAACACTTTATAAAAAAGATATTTACATGAAAATTAAATTATATATTATTTATTATAAAAGTAATAGTAGTTAAGTGTTATGTTTTTAGTAATTTAATACATTATGATTAATGTTTTATCTCATTAAAACAATCAATTCATAACATGTTATATTAAATAAATACATATATTGATATTTTAAAACCCACTCTATATACATATGTATAAAAGTGATATAAGATTCGATATAGTAAATCGATCACATTTGACATTCTTATTTTTTATATTTTAATATATGAATGATAATAATGTATTTTATATGTAACTAACATTT
Organism: Selaginella tamariscina; assembly: GCA_003024785.1. NCBI lineage: Eukaryota > Viridiplantae > Streptophyta > Lycopodiopsida > Selaginellales > Selaginellaceae > Selaginella > Selaginella tamariscina. Next base: position 42,527 of record PUQB01001001.1, read on the forward strand.
TCAGTTTTTATATAAATTATTTTTATATACAAGATGATTGATATAAATTATTATTATTTATCTCACACAAGTTAATGTCCACATTAACATCTTGTGAGTGCATATTCTTATTGGACAAATTAATAAAATATTATGTTTAGTTTCTCCGACAATGTACATACACACATTTTGAAGAATACATATCGTACATACATATATATGTATTATATAACACACATAAGTCTTAAATTAACAATTAATTAATTATATAATTTATTATTAAATATCATATTTAATTGGAAACTCCTTAAATTGAACAAATAATACGTGGTTATACGAACCCCAGTTTGTGTTCTTTTTTAATGTAGCGACACCTTATACATAAAAATGCACATAAATGTGTGCGTGAATTGTATATATATAGATTTATATTATGTGTATCTATGCATACGACATACACAACACATGCTTGTACATAACACACAAATACACGTGCAAACAAACATACGGGCATGCACACCAAGAATTTGCTGTTCGTAGTATGTTCAACATAAGCCATATTACTAACAATATCTAATTTATAATTAACGTTTCATAATTCTTGTGAATCTCTTGGTTAGCCTTCTATAAGCTATGTAATAAGACATAATGACCTTGCAAATGTCATCACTAAGATCTTTAGGTTAATATGTTGGACAATCCTAAATTTTGTTTTTATATTTTTTTGCAATTTAAGAAGAAATGGCTTCTTTATTATGGAAATGTTGCAAATTCGAATAAATATGTGGCACCTTATTTTCACAAGTTGAACCAACATCAACAAAGGGAACCATGTAACCTATAAAAACATAAAGAAGTTTTACATCTAATAATATACTTGTTTTTTTTATAGTTATTAACATGAAGCTTTCGAAGAGCATCTATCCTTAGAAGTTAAAAATATAACACGTAGAAACATTACATACATAAATTTTGACTACAGTAAAGGAATAAACTTATAAAAAAGTAGTAGGAAAATTATGTGTACATCAAAATTTTGATAATGACAAAAAGAATCTTATAGTGATACAAAAGATCCTACAGAGATAGGAAGAAAATAGTTATGACAGTTAATATGAAAGGGCAAGAGAGGACATGATTTAGTTAGGGTTAAGAGTGCTAGACGGAGAGCTATAAAGGAAGAGAATATTTAGGAGAAAAGTAATTCTTCACACTTGCTTTCTCTTCATAATCATTTTAATAATGTAAGTGTGTATTATGATATTTTGTTTATTAAATATTTATTTTTATCTTATGAACAAGATACCTTGTGAATGCTTTCACATGGAAATTGTCATAGTTTTTACTATGATTCAATCCTTTACTTTGGAGTTTAACTGTTGTTACTTACCGAGTTGTGTGACGAACCCTAGATGTAGCAGGAAACAGGCCCATTTAGTACATTTGAGTATCTAGTGATGGTCTGGCCAAGCGTCACTAGGTATTTGCAGGAAACTTTAACTTAACTTCTAGAAAACTCTCCCCTAGTCGACATTAGATTTTTCCAATATAGCTTATCAAAAAAGGGTTAGGAACACCCCTGTTACCCTCCTAGGGATTAGGTTTAAATAAGGTAGAGTATGTGTAATGAGGCTTCTTAGGTTCAAAAGAGAGCTCGTTAACTTCCTACTGGTGCAAGTTAAGCTTGTGTCGTTAAGATGCAACCCTTTGTTATGCTGTCCAAACTTCCACATGACAGGGTATGTCCCACCTTTGGGTTAGACTATCCTTATCATTGGCAGGATTTCACCTTTGTGATAAGGGTACGTCACTTCCAAGAAGCTATTCAAACTCCTTGGGCCAAAAACCTGCTCGCAAGTTCAAAGATGTTGTCCGAGTTCACATTCTGTAAAACTAGTGGTTGAGGCCTTGCTCTGGCCGCCTTAACCACGCTAAACTAGGAACAATACCTACTCTGGCTAATTTGCATATCCTGATTCACAAAGTAAGCCTCGTTCGTGGACTTGGTCAGCTGGGGTTTAAGCTCTTAAGGGTTAGGATCCTAATACAGGTTTACTTTACCAGATTTCGTGGGGTTTCCAAAGAGTGATTCCAGGGTTGGCATATAACAAGCCACCTTTGTGGCACTAGGTAAAAACTCTGACAAAAATGGCCAAAGCAAAATCTTATTCTTAATTTTTAAAGATGAGATAAGATATTATATATATATATATATATATATATATATATATATATATATATAATAATAATATATATATATAATATATATATATAAAGTTATTTAAAGATGAAATTCCAAAATTAACTAAAAAAACATTTTTTATAGTGTGTAAACAATGATTTTTTACATATAAAAAACTTTATTATGTTACCACATGATGACCATAAAGGGATTTCACCATTGTTGTATAGGAATTCATAAAATTCTTAAGTTAAAAGTAATACATTTGAAAACAATTTGAAATAAGTAAAACTTAAGTGAAAAAGAGAAGTGTATATATAATGATGAATGGAGCCTTGGAGGTATCATAATTTATAATCCATCTCTAGTAAGAGATAAATAATATGCAAGGTTGCTTGTGCAGAGCAAATAGATATGCCAATAGGCAAGAAGCTATTATAAGACTCATTAATTAAATAGAAGAAAGTGTTACTAAAGGTGTGATGGATATACACTACAGTACAAACTATATCATTGAGCAAGAGGAGAGTTGGATAAACTTTTTTGAAGAAGAGGAATTCTTAGTAAATTGGAAAGAGAATCCTCTTAGAAAATTCTGATGATAATGTGGATGAAAGGTGGTAAAAGAAAGCCCATTGAGAATATCTATATGACACACTTTCCCTGGACTATTGAGAGGAATATTGATGTACCTAATATTTTTCATACGAAAAAAAGAAAAATCCTAAAAGATAATTTTTACAAATTGAAAAAGTTGTATAAAGTAAGTAATTATAGATAATTTATTTATATTTTCTTACACTTAAAAGAAAATGCATTTGATTAGTATTATGAGTTAGGAAAAGATTATGAAAAAGTTACAGAAGCTTTTAAAAATTATTTTAAAAAAGAAGAGTTACTCAAAGAGCACTTAGAGAAGCTTAGAAATATTTGTAAAAAAGACTAAAACTATATAAGAATATATACATCATTTTAAGAAGCATAAAAAAAATGCAATTATATGTTAAAATGAAAAGTTTTACAAAGGACTAAAAAGATCATATTTAAAAAGAATTTTTATAAAAATCAAAATTATTATAAACAAAGAGAAGTAAACTAAAGAAATTTGATTAATCTTATTTGTTATACATGTGGGAAAAAAGATATATTTTTCCAAATTGTTTTAGGAATCAACATTTTACTCAAAATAAGGAGCTCAATTAATTAATGTGAAAATCAACCTATCGTGAAAGCAATAACCTATTCAAAAAAAAAAAGATGAATTCCTCACAATAGAAGAAATGAATTTTGTGTATTTATCACAAGATAATACACAAACAAAAGAAGAAATGAAAATCCATATCCAAAAATGAGATATCCTTAATATTTTGGATCATGAGCAACAACTAACGTATATACAAAAGATTTAATATAAAGAATATTTAAAAAGAAAAGAATATTTATGTAAAATAGAGTATCATTATAAAACAGAGTATTTTGGTGAAATAAATTTTAAATGATGTAGTATAATCAATGACTCAGATGTACTAAGTTAAGAAATCATAATTACATTGAGATAATTAATAACATTGCCCATATATTAAAAATCAAATTTAAAAATGTTGAATATTATTCTAAAATCTTTATCTATTTATGCATGGCATGAAATTCATCGAGTAAAAAATATTATGAAAAAGAAAATGACTATGATATGTACCTAGTAATACAATATATGTTGGTAGAAATAAGATAAAAGGAGCTCTTATAAATAGAGGATTACAAGTTAATTTTATTCAAGAAAATGGGTTTAGGACCTATTGAACATGCTCTTTTAATTTAACAATGGCAGATTAGAGAAGTGTTAAGCATGTCGACATAGTGAGAGGAGTCACCATATATATAAATAGAAGGTGTCATTCATTGTTCTTTAAATGAAGGAAAAAATATTGAATATACCATGCTATTAGTTGGAACATGAAAAATGACGTTGAAAGAAGAAAGTAAACCAATGATTTATAACTACACTAAGAGGTATGTTAAAAAGAAAAATCAACCTCTTGTTTTAGAAGGATACGATTGGTTTAATGAATTATATGATTAGAAGAGGTAAAAATTTTGAAAATATATCTTAATTTGAAAGTCTTAACAAATATAGACATTTGTATAGTGCTGAAAGAAAGTAAAAAAAATTATTTAACAAAAAAAAGAATATAGGTCAGGACTACAAGAAATATTTTATAAAACAATTCTATACGAGATTGATTTGTAAGAACAACTTGGAGAATATACATATGTGTATATTAAATCTTTTTGAGTAAGTGAATATAGAAAATAAGCCAAAAAAACAAGAAGGGAAAACTATTTAATAATAAGAAGAGAAAACTATTCAATAATAAAAAGAAAGTAAATGGTGAACCTAAGGAACAGAATGAAGGAAATGAAATGCTACACTCTTAGACTATGTATTAACTTTCAAATAAGAACTTAAGAAAAAAGAGCAACTTTAAAAGTACAAAAAAAGAGAATCCAACATACCATGAAGATTAACATTAGAAGGAAGAAAAGAATAGTTGCAATGAGGACACTGCAAAATTCAAGGTGGAAAATAGTTTAAAGACAAAAATATATTTGTAAAAACATTGCATATAAAACTTTCTTACAATGGAGGAATAACTCGTAAGAAAAAAATAGAAAGAGAATCTTGTATATAAAAAAATCCTACGTCGACATGAAGAATCCTACGATGGTAAGACTATGCATGAAGCAAATAATTATGATGGTTAGTATGAAGAGGCATGAAAGGACAAAATGTAGTTAGGGCTAAGAGGGTTAAAGAGGGTAAGACAAGAGAGTAATGCATGAGAGAGAGAATCTTTAAAGAAAGAAGTAAGTCTCCACACTTGGTATCTCTTTATAATAATTAGTAATGTAAATTCATGATTATAATATTTTATTTATTGAACGTATTTTTGTCTTATGAATAAAATAACTTGTAAATGCTCTCACATATCAATGGTTAAAACAAAATCTTATCTTTAATTTTAAAAACAAGATAAGTGTATATAAAAAGAGATATATAGGACAAAATCCCTAAATATTAATTGTGAAATGTTTATTGTAATGTGTGAACAATGATTTTTATACATAGCAAATTGAATTAAAACCCAAATCTTTGTTAAATCATGACCTAATTACATATATTATTATTTAATTAATATTTGAAGGGTTTGATGTTTTTCATAAGGTTATTTTTCATATTTTAAAAAGAAAATCAAGGTAATATAATGATATATAAGGTTACTTTCCAAATTTCCTATATGTTAATATTAATGTAAAATTTGTATAGCCTTCATACAATACATTGGACACATTGACATGTGGCATTGCCACTTCATCTTTTTGTATTAACCTGAAGATTAACAATTGAAATATATAAACACAAACTAAAGTGAATAAAAATAAAATATAACATGCAAGTTGTAACTAAAATGGGCATGGCTATAGTCCCATTTCCTAATAATTAGCAATTTTAGCTATTTAATTAGCATTTTCTAATATTAAAGGAATATTCTTTAGAATATATGTTTGAAAAGAGAATATTCTTTAGAATATTCTATTTTGTATTCTACCCTTTAATAAATTATAACATTCATTGAACAAAAATTAATAACATTATAAAAGTAAATGTATTAAATTATATAATATATTGCCTAATATAACAATTAAGGAAGAGCATAAGAGGTACATTATATAAATATTGATGTTGTTATTAAAATATTAATATTTAAATATAACATTATTAATTAAAAATTTGTAGTAGTAATAATATATATATAAAATCCTATAATAATATAGTCAATCTTCCATATCATTTTTTAAATTTATATAGTTAAGTATACAATTTGGTACTATTATTAAAGAGTTTATAATAATTATGAATATTAAATATATGATATTTATAATTTTGTAATTGCTTTAAGCTTCAGAAAACATACATTCCCTTGCAGTTTTGTTAATCGTGACTTTATTAACGCTTCTTCACATCCACCCATATCGAATGGATTTAACATTTATAAAACATGCTGGGTCTTTTTGATTGGGAGACCATGTTTTCTCTAGGCATCCATTATATCTTTCGCTCTCCTTCTCGTGTCGCCTTTTTTGTGGTTTGAACCATGCAACCTTAACAATACTATTTTTTGTAATTACTTCAGGTGTGTCGATAATTTGACCCATCCAAATAGGCTGATTATATGACGCATCTGGAGTAATGAGAACCATCATTAGTTTTTGAAGATCCTTGCAGCAATCAAAGTATGCTTTAGGTTGAAAGTCTGGCACCTCAGTCACAAGCAAAGCACAACTTTTTTTGGAGATGCAATTTTCAAAAAGATTCATCATATGCGGTAAGGTAAGTGCACTTGTCCTTTTTGTAGAGTTGGAGACCTTGCTGAAGAACGCATCAATATCTTCATGAGTGTGACCAACCATAAGGAAACTGAGCGTGATTGTTTCAAACACACCTTTGGCAACAAGCATTGACAAGTATGCTAGCACATATCTAGAAAATAAAAGTAAGTATGAGCTTGAGAAACCCTTAAGTAAAATGATTTACCTATTTTTGTTCTCGCCTGCACAATTATCCATCTGTAAAAGCAAATGACGAGGAAGCTTATTTGATGTTGAGGACACATGTACACTATTTGAGCTAGATCCCTCCACTGAACCTGAACTCTCAACAGGGCCATCTGTTTTTTGTGCAGGTTGCTGACAATGCCTCTCATATTCCCAAGTAGCCTCAAGTGCAGACGTGTTCATGAGAGCATTATGTAAAGGTTGAAGGTGTTGTTTCTTCACTTTGAGATCACTGATAGGACTTGTCTGTGAGTGGGCTTCAAGGTTTCTGAAACACATGGCTAACGACCCAATAGTGAAATTGGAGTCGCTAGACCAATGTGGAAGTGAAAAGTGTCCATATGACTCACAACCGTGTCCATGTGTTAGCACACCTGTCAATGAAATCGGAAGTTTCATGACATTTCCAAGGCACTTTGGTGTTGCAAAGAGCTTTGGAATGCTGGTCTTTGAATGATCCATCTTGTCATGGATCAAGCACAGGTACTCTGATGGGCGTGACACAGAAAGCATGCGGTGTGCATAGTACTGAGACCGGCAAGTTTGTTGTGCAATCATGTGGGCCTCCATCTTCCTTTGAATGGTAGTGATCTCCACCAAGGTTTTTGCACAAGCCTCTGCAGCCTTCAATGATGTACAAGTGTCACACTTAGAAAAGCTAGAGTGTTTTGCAATCTCCACATCCTTAAAATGAGTATTCCATATGTTGTTGAAGGTACCAGTGCAGATTGCTTGGAGCCCCATCAAACTGAGGCACTTGTTCACATGTTCACACAGTTTCAATTGAGTGTAGATTGAAGGTAAAACCTTGAGATTTTCCCTGACCCCTGCATTTGTGGTTCGGCATTTGTGAGGCATCCTGTCTGCATTTGCTTCCACAAAAGCCTTGAGTATCTCTATGGCTGCCATGATGTGAGAGCGGGTTTTGACCAAGCCAGTGTTCCCATGAACTGAGGTTCGCGCTCCATCTAGCCACTCATCCCTCCGACGGTAGAACGTGGTCTTTGGGATCCCGTATATACTGTACCAAGCTTTGAAGCAGATGGCCACCTTATTAAATACCATGGATGTACTCTGATAACCTGTGTCCGAGGCCATTCCATCAATACACCCAGTTAGTGCAGCATATACAAACTCATGCCTTTGCTTTTGGGTGAGCATACGAAAGACATGTCTACATTGGGTAATTTCATTCCGGTCTGCCATCTGACAACACTTCTTCTTGCAACAGTCAATCGTGGAAATGCTCGTAACACTTTCGGAAGATGTAGGATCCATCTTTACCCTCTTGCTGAAACTTGCAGGGGAAGATCTACAACCCATGAATCGCCTTTTTCTTACATAGGACCAAATGCAAGGAACCTCTTCAAATATGAGTTGTTCTTCCGGGTTGTTATTATTGAAATCCAACCCAGAATATGTTGAACCATCTTGCCGTCTTAATTCAGATGTTCGCCACCTCACGAGGGATCCAGGATACAATGTGCCATTAGGTGAAACCTCTGTCACAACTACACCCACGAAGTCGGACCCTAGTTTCTCTTCTGACACTGCTTCCATTGGATTTATAGCTGTGATGATGCCTCTTCCGACTTCAATCTCACGAAGAAAGAGAATCACCTCATCCATCACAGCAGGCAAGCCATCATCTGGTAAACTCGTGCTACTATTTGTTTGTGACTCTGCATATTCTGTGTCAGCCTTGACTTCATCCAAATTCCACAATACAGGAGAACCCTCCTCAAATTCCATTCCCAGAACCTCAACATGCTTGTAAATGGTGTTCACCCATACGTACACACAAGATCCTTGGGCAATATTGTGACATGATGCATTATTATCTCGAACTTCCACAGTTCCAGTGCCAACTATCTCGTTGTTCCGAAGAAGACATACTTTATCTCCAGTATTAAACATATTGTCCTGCACATAAATAATTGTATTATTTATGATATCTGTTTATGCAATATTTCTAAGAAATCTGAATTACGGTTACTTAATAATATGCATATGCAATAATACATAATTATGTTTAGAGATAATATCTCATGTTTGATTAATACAACTGATGGGCGGGATTAATCCCGCCCACGAATCCCTCCGACGAGGAACGGTCGGCGGGATTAATCCCGCCGCCGACTCAACCCCTTCGGAGAGAGTCGGCGGGATTAATCCCGCCTTGGACTCCCCCGACAAGGAAGAGCCGGCGGGATTAATCCCGCCTCTTCCTCCTCGGGGGAGCGGCGGGATTAATCCCGCCGCTCTCCGTCGGAGGGAGTCCGGCGGGATTAATCCCGCCCACAATTCTTACGACGGGGAATGGGTGGCGGGATTAAACCCGCACATAACTCTCTCCAAAACTATGATTTCAAAGAGATCTCGGGATAAATCCTGTCCCCAAATCCTTAAAACAGGGAGTGGTGGCGAGATTAATCCCGCCACCCCTTCCCTGCCTCCTAAAATGGTTGGCGGGATTAATCCCGCCGACAACTCTTTCTAATAAATTCTGGTAACTCTTCATCAGTTGAGAAGGTTATCCGGGATTAATCCCGCCACTCTTTTTCAGTGGCGGAGAAGCATTGCCCGAGAGATGGTGGCGGGATTAATCCCGCCACCTCTTCGAAGAGGCAAAAAGAAATGGCCGGATTAATCCCGCCGCCCGGTTAACCTAGAATATTAAGTTAAAAGGATATTTAAACGGGATAAATCCCTAACGGAATATATTATAATCCTAATGCATTCCTAAACCCCTAAATTGTAATTTTAAGAGAGAATGTAAGAGAGTGAATCTTTATAAGTATTTTTAAATTTGTTTATAATACTTACTTGTAAACAGCACTGAAGGCGCCGTGCTTTCCTATAAAGAATAGCACCCAATTTAATCTCGCTCCTGAGATGATCACTATGAAGAAAAAAGAAGATCTAAAGAGTGAAAAATACAGAAATGAAGAAACCCTTGCCGGAGAAAGAACCAGATCTGAATTTGAGTGGGAAATTAAATGCATTTTCAAATTTACATGTCAGACCGACAATACATATGTCAGAAATTCAAATTTTTTAAAAAGAACAGAAAATAAAATTTAAGATGAGTTGACACAAATATCCGACACTCTGACATATATACTCTCCAGTTCCAATGAGTATTTTAAAATTGCATTTAATGTTATTCAAGTGATTCAAGCTGTTTAATATTACGAAATTTTAGACTATATTCTACATTCTTAGTATTCAAGTATATTTATATTATATATATATATAAATATATACTTATACAATAAATAAATTGATATTATTATGTATCATTTAAAATATATTCATAGTCTGTTTATTATTATTATTTTCTTAATTACTCGAGTATTTAGTTTTCATTTCCTAGTATCAATGGGATATTCTTTATATTTTATTAATATTTGAAGAATATTCTAATATTAAACCTGATTATCATAATTAAATTAGTCTTGTTCTTAATTATTGCAGTAATTATTCTACATTTGTATATATTAATGGGATTTTCTCAATTAATTTGTTATTATTTCAAGAATATTCATGTGTTAAACCTTATTATCAATATTAAATTAATACACACTATGAACATATTTTAAATTATACATAATAATACATCATTATCTAATATATAGTCATATATAGTTTTAAAATATATATATTAATATCATTTCCTTAATTACTTGAGTAATTAATCTTCTTTATATTAATGGGATATTCTTTATTATTTTCTTATTATTCCAAGAATATTCCAATATTAAACATGATTATGATAATTAATTTAGTTAATTATTTGAGTACTTAATTTACATTTGTATATATTAATGGGATTTTCTCAATTAATTTCTTATTATTTCAAGAATATTTCAATGTTAAACCTTTTTATCAATATTAAATTAATATATATTATTAAAACTATATATGGCTATATATTAGATAAAATCATATATTATTATGTATAATTTAAAATATGTTCTAGTGTGTTTATTAATATTATTTTCTTAATTATTCGATGTTTGTTTTGCACACATATATAAACACAATCATAAATTTACACACGCATTACAAGAACTTACAAAAACACATATGCACACACATGCACAACCCTAAACCAAACTGAAGAAATATGTTGCTTCTTTATTGAAAACATCATGTTCAACGCATGTATGATATATGTACTCAATCTGTGTGTATGTAACACATTGAATTTACATGTGTAATATTTATATTAAGCTTGTTGGGAGCAAACCCTAAACCCTAAACCCTAAACCCTAATATGTAACACAATGAATTTACTCATGTAATATGTATGTATGTCTGTGTGTATACACGTGTGCATGTATATATGTGTACTTTCTGTCTTCTCTCATACATACACACCATGCATGATCCATGTTAATATGTACTGTCTCTCTTCTCTCAAACATATACACCATGCATGATCTATAATATGTACTCGGTCTCTCTAATATTATGTACTAATATGTGTGTATGTCTGTGTATACACGTGTGTATGTATATATTATGTGTATTAATATATGCAATGTGTATGTATGTATTGATACACATGAAACTTTAACACTCTCATGGACACACACATGTTAAATCCTGCATGATTTATATTTTTGAGGTGTATGTGATACACCCACGCACACGCACGCGCTAATAATATAATGAAAGAATATTCGTTTAGGGCGAATCTATATTTTATTCTTTTTAGGGTTTAAGTATATTCTCAGAAGGAATATTCTATTAGGGTTAATATATATATTTAATTCCTTTAGGGTTTAGGTATATTCTTAGGGTTTCAAGAGGCGGCGGCTGTGAAATCGGCGGCGGCGGCTGTGCACACAGGTGAGATCTGTGTGTGTGTGTGTATGTATGTATATATGTATAGGAGTGTGCGTATAAATTTATTTATTAGTTTTATCTCTCGCACACACACGCACACTCCTGTGTATGTATATGTGTGTGTGGGTGTGTGTTTGTTTATCTGTATGATTTTATTTGTTTCGCTCACACACGCATACACACGATATACATATACACATATATTATATACCTATATACATATATACATACATATATTATGTGTACCAGTATCTGTAAATTTTTTTTTATTGATCTATCTCTCCCACACACACGCACACTGCTTTACACACACACACACACACACACACACACATACATATATATATATATATATATATATATATAATCAATGCATATTAACAAATAGTATACAACACTAGTTTATATATATGCTTATATATTCATATGGGTTATATATCTATATACACACATATATATGTGTGTGTTTATCTGTATAATTTTATTTATTTATTAGTTTTATCTCTCGCACACACACGCACACTCCTGTGTATGTATGTGTGTGTGTGTGTGTTTGTTTATCTGTATGATTTTATTTGTTTCGCTCACACACGCATACACACAATATACATATACACATATATATATACCTATATACATATATACATACATACAACACTAGTTTATATATATGCTTATATATTCACAGACTCTCTCTCTTTCTCTATAGATTATATATCTATATACACACATATATATGTGTGTTTATCTGTATAATTTTATTTTTTATTAGTTTTATCTTTCGCACACACACGCACACTCCTGTGTATATATATGTGTGTGTGTGTGTTTGTTTATCTGTATGATTTTATTTGTTTCGCTCACACGCATACACACGATATACATATACACACCTGTTTAATTATAAAACATAGCTTTTAAAAAGTTTAAGTATTTTATTTTTTATTTTTTGATTACATATGTAAAATCATTACATTTGTATTAATATTATGTGCATGTGTAACTTCATGAATTTAAGTTAATAAAAATAGTTAATTATATATATATATTTTTGCATTTAGTATGTTAATATGATTAAGTTTCACAAACTTAACAAGTAACAAATGTTAATTTTTCATTAAAAATTATTTTTAAAGTGTACTATTTTGAATGACACATATTGTTTTATGTAATTATTAAATATTTTCTTATTAAAATAATATATATTCACTTCTTTTATACAAAGTCATGCATGATGCACATATTTATTTATCTCAAAATAAGTAAGCACATTTATTATGAATAGTTTATATGTATTTTTAAAGTTTAAAAATAAAAAATGTCCTTTATTCTAGCATATGTATAATTAATCAAAACTCAAATAATTAATTATATTAGTTTTATACTTTATTGATTATGTAAAACCACCATAATTACGACTTTATTTAATGAAAAGAGAGAGTATACATAACTTAATATGAGCAACCCTTGTAATAACAAGATAATTATCAATTTTGAATCGATAAATTTTTTTTTGTTAAGGAGTTTCTAGAAACCTTACTATTTGTAATAGTTATATAAAGAATTCATGTAACCTTTAATTATATATAGTAAAAACTTAAAATAAAATGACACAATTAACTTCCAACATGTGTCCTAAAGAAAATGCATTAACTTTATATGTTGAAAGTGTCAGCTTAGGGATGAATATGTTTTCCATCACGAACAAACAAACACATAAACATATGTAATATAAGGCATGTAATTATATTCTTTCACTTTATAACTTATTGTAGAAACATGTGGGTACTAGGAAATCGTGACACTACATGTTTTAACATAAACCTTTAATCATAAGACTACCTACTCCAACGGTTGCTTTATTTCATGTTAAAAAGCTCGTCTTTCATTAAATTATCAGACGGAACATTCTTGTGACCTTGTTAGAGATTTTTCACTTGCCTTAACATGCTTACTTTCCGGATGTTTCTGAAAAGGGTGTAGTTCAAATGTTCAACTTAGTCCTTGTAAGGGGTGGTCCTAGTGGGTTTAAGGAACCCCACTCTTTTTAAAAATTCAATCTCCATAGGCATCAAATTTTATCTTCAATGACATGCAAGGTTAGACAAGTCCTTAAGAACTTTATCCACATGTTTCCTAAATAGCTATGCATGGATTATATTACCTATAGAATAAACATGTCTATAATGAACCGGCCTACACCCACACTATAAATATCACAATAGGGCAACAAAGGGGGACATATTTATTGCAATTATATTAAAACATGAGTTTCATATCCCTATCAACCTTCGTTTTGGACATTGAATATGGTCTTTGGCACTAAGGAATGTCAATAATTAACATGTAGAAAGGCCAAACAACTTATGTCATATAGTGGAAACCCTCTGCACCGAGGTTATACAATTTTGGGTATGAGAAATGCAATCTTATATTAATCTCAATGTCAATGAATTAATTTTTTAATTAACTTTATAAAGCAGTTGGCCAATTGTATTTTAAAAACCTCAGCATTGAGTATCTTTATGAATTAACATGGTGAAATCCACCATGTTCAGAGTTTCGTGGATTCTTGAACCATGTAAAAACTATGAGTCCTTATGCAACCAAGGTAGTATTCCATGGATGTTGCGAAGGTGGGATTATTTGGTTCCTTCCTCTTTAAACCACTCTTTCATGTTTTTATACTCTTTGAAAACCATGACCCGATCCTTTTGAGTTTTATAAAATTTGAGCAGCATTTTGTGAATATGAATCAAAAACACACTGTCATTATTAAACTTCAATAACTTCGCCAAGGATCAAGGTTAGCAACGGCATATGCAGCTGAGTTCTAGATGATTGCAATTAACATTCCTTGGGATGATGCGGTCTTGCAGGAACATTTCTGGGACGATGTTAAGATTTGCTACTCTCATAGCTAGATTGAATTCCACCTCTCTCACATTGGCCAGCAATATGACTGTTCATTGCTACAATTGTTTCCAAGAGCATCGACCAAGCCTAGGCATATGCAGTTTCCCCACAACATTGTTCTTGTCATTGCCACGAAGGAGGAAGAAATGCACCTTAATCGATGGAGTTGGACAAATGTCACCATCAATGACTTTCAACCATTGAAACACCTTTATTTAACAATCAAACGATTCCTACTTTGACTAGTTCTTGTTGTTTCCAAGCTGTACAATTCAATTCACAATATAGGCTTGACGACTATGAAGACGATTTGGATGATGGTGACAATGCTCCGAATCATGGTTCAAATCTCCACAATATTGACATAGATTGTTGTCACTCATTCTAGAACACTTAGGTTCCATTTTATCATCTGGGACTATTAAAGCATTTTATATAAATGATTATGTCAAGTCTTCACTGTCTATCATCTCTTGCAAGGAACAAGAACTCATGGACAATGGAGGAAAGTGAATTTCATTTATTGGGAGCTTGTTGTTTCCCACGGTATTGTCTTGAAGCCAACTTGTTTACATGCTCGAGTCAAGGATATGATTTGTGCAACTTTGATGCATCACTAATGCATGCCTCTCATCCTCCTCTTCAAGTCTGTGATCCAATTATTAACATTTCACACATAACATTGAAGTAGTTTCATAATGCTAGTCAATAAGATCTCACTTATGTGTTTATTGTCACTCTTCATTTGTTCAACATGTTTATAAAGAAGATTTTAATAGTGCTTCCTACTAAGTGCCAAGACTTTGTAGATGTGTTTGATAAGAAGAAGGCGGCCAAGCTACAAATTCATTATCATATGATTGCCCCATTGATTTCATGGATGGCAAACAATCTCCATACAGACCAATCTATGGCCTTTTGTCTACAAAAATAGAGACTTTACGAGCATATGTTAAAGAAAACCTTTTCATTAATTTTATTTGTCACTCGCATTCACCGACCGATGTTATTGTTTTTTTGTCTCTAAGAAAGATGGGAGTCTTCGCTTGATTTTTGACTATTGTGGTTTGAGCAAAGTCATAGTGTGAAATTGACACCATTTCCCATTAATACCAGAAATGTTGGAGCAACTTTCTTGAGTACACTTCTTCACCAAAATTAACTTAACAACCTTGTCAGGATTTGCTAGGAGACAAGTGAAAGACCACTTTCTGTATTTGCTACAAACATTTCGAATACATCATTATGCTATTTATTTTCACAAATGCTCCAGCTATCTTTCACACATGGCAAATGACATCTTCCATGACTTCCTTAATTTATTTGTTTTTATTTATCTTGATGATATATTAATATTCTTGAAAATGTTAAAAGAATATGATAAGTACGACATGTGTTGCAAAGACTCTGAGAGCATGGATTATTTAATAAGTTAAAGAAATGCTCTTTCAACCAATTAGAGGTAGAGTTTGTTGGTAATATCATTTATATAAATGGTGTTCAAATGGATTTCATAAAGGTATGAACTATCCAATAACCAAGGTGTATACATGACATGTAATGTTTCCTAAGATTTGTGAACTTTTATTAACGTTTCATCAAGGATTTTGCGAAGATTGCATTGCTACTCACCAAATTAGCTATAAAAAAACATACCATTATAGTGGTCTATTGCAACTGAGAACGCATTTGAGTCCCTAAAATCTATGTTCGTGTTTGCTCCAATTTTAGTTCATCTAGATCCTGCATTAGCATACTTTGTGGAAGTTAACACCTCAGATTACATAATTGGTGTTATTCTATTGCAAGAGGGCTCTGACAATGTGTTACATCAAGTTACATTCCACTCACAAAATTCACACTAACAAAGATTAACTACGACATCTTGAACAAGGAGTTGTTGTTAATCTTGGACTCTTTTAAGGAGTGGTTTCATTACCTAGAGGGTTCCCCACATGTTGTGACTGTATATAATGACCACAAGAATATATAATACTAGCAAACATCAGGGGTTTGAATCATCGCTAAGCATGGTGGACTTTATCATTTTAGTTTTTAATTTCATGCTAATGCATAGGTTGGGTGTCTCCATAATAAGGCAAATACACTCTCATGGTGTAATTCTTAATAACCCAATCCTCAACAATCAGAAGCAAGTCCTTCTCAATTTCAATTACTTATAAGCTATGGCATTGTCGCAGTTTCCAACTCCACTTGATGACAGCTTGACCAGTCAAATCAAGGTAACCCAATCATAAGAAAGACTTTGCATGGGATGTGGTCAACCACCTTAGGATGGATGCACACACATGCTATGCAAAGTAACCTTGCATGATGACCTCTTGTACCATCATTCCCAACTCTATATAGTAGAAGGAGAACTTTGCATTCATGTTGTCCATGTTTGTCATGACTTTTATACATTGAGCAATTTGTATGAGCTTATGACACATGTTAGCGAACAAAGCTACTTCAACATTGCCCAACTAGTCTTCTCCAACCTCTCTTGATTGCTAAACAACCATGGAAATCCCTCTTACAGAGCTCCCTATTTCTCACAGTTTTGATGCAGTTATTGTCATTGTGATGCACATTTTTTACCATGTTGTAAGACCTTCACATGTATAGATATAGCAGATTTATTATACAAGGAAATTTTTTATCTTCATGGATGATGTCATTAGTGATCAAGGTCCACACTTTGTCTCTAGTTCTAGTGTGTTTCCTCAAGTTGCTTAACATCGAGGGGCTTTCAACTACACAACATCCTTAAACAAATAATTAAATAGAGAGAACAATTCAAACCTTAGAGCAATACTTGTGGTGTTTTGTTTCTCATCGAAAGACAATTGGATAAACTTGTTGCCATCAATTGAATTCACATACAAAATATGAGCATGTGTCTACAGGACACTCATTATTTTTTGTCACTCAAGGTATTTATCCACGTTAGTGTTATTCAATTCTTGTAGTGAATGATGTTGTATATGATCGAATTAAACAATTTTAGTCAGTTCACAAGGATATTCACCACCACCTTGCCTGTGCTCTCAAGAAGCATATCAACATACGACAAATTAATCTTGACACATTTTCAATTAGGTGACAAGATTGGTGTCTTTGATGTCATTTGCCATTCATATGACCTTGTGATAAGTTGGACTACCAACGATCAAGTTTTTTTTTTCGATTTTTGAGTGGACATTTTTAATAACTTACCGACTCAAGCTACCACCTGATGTGCGACTCCATTCTATTTTTCATGTTTTTCTTTTGGAACCATATCATCTTCCAACTGAGACATGATGAATTACTCCTCCACCACTAGTTATTACCATCACTGGTGAACCTAAGTTAAGTTGCTTTCATCCTTGATTCCAAACTTCAGAATGGATGCATGTACTATCTTGTTGATTGGGTTGACTATCTACCAAGTGAACATAGCTGGGAACATGTCAACAACGTTCAACATGCTTCAAATCTTGTAGCTGCCTTCCATCACCAATATCCTGGTCAGTTAGGTCCTTAGACACATGGTGCTCGTCATGGCAAGGGGGATAGTGTCATAATTTCACCAATTAGATAAATTTTGTTCCTTAAGATACTTGTTCACCACCATTGTCATAATCAGTTCTAATTGAGTTTTCATCAATTTCAATTGAAGTTCCAACTTGAGTTGCAACTCTTAATTTCACTGCCAATGTGTCACTATTTAAAAGAGCCTCTATATTATGTTTTTCTTTTAGAGCGTTCAACACAAGTTACGTTTAATCGTTTGAGTTTTCATTTCATTCGATTTTTCTCTTAAAATTGTTCTTATTTATGTAATTCTTCATTAAATACAATTCTTCTTTCTTTTTTTTTATTTTTATTCTTTCATATTTAATCACCCTTGATAGGTTATGACAATCTAAATTCCCTTTATAATCTATTTGACAATTATATTTTTAAACATCCCATTTAATGGCCATCATGAATTCTAAATGCATGTGGTCTATCTGATGGCCATTTAAATCCTACCCACGTGGCCCATCCAAAGGTTATCCTAAACTCCCTTTATAAACACTTGGCCGGTTAAATTTTTTTTTAAAAAATCTCAGTCCAAAGGATCTTCATAAACACCTTCATTCAATAGCCATAATAAATTTGAAATGCATATGGCCCTATTTGATGGCCACTTAAATCCTAAATTGACATAGCCCATCCGATGTGTTTAATAAAATCCTCGATGGTAAGGATTTTCTCATAAAGTCCTTAACACAAGGATTTTCTCATAATCCTCAATGTTAAAGGTTTTCTCATGAGTCATTTAATGGCCATCATAAATTTAAAATGCATGTGGTCCCATCAATGCCCACTTGAATGTGGTCCCATCTGACGATTATTCTAAAACTCTCTTTAATAATTGATAAGCCAATGTAAATCTTAAATGCATATGGCCCTATTCAATGGCCACTTAAATTTTAGACTCACGTGACCTCATCCAATGGTTATCCTAAACTCCCTTTCCAAGGTTTTTCTAAAACTACCCTTGATTGCTAAGAACTTTATATACACCCATCCAACAGCCATCATAAATTTAAAATGCATATGGCTCCATATAATGGCCACTTAAAATTGTAAATTCACATGGCCCAATTCAACTTGTCAAATAA
>PUQB01001002.1:0-61680 GCA_003024785.1 Selaginella tamariscina
TTATAGCGCATCTCTCTCTCTCTCTCTATAAACTGGTATAGAAGGTGATTGTTTCGGATGGTCTATATAAATCTGACATAGCATGAGGTTCTTTTAATAAAGTTGATCTCCCTTTATACATACGAATATAATAATTTATTACATAACTAGTTTAAGTATTAAATAGCATTTATACCTATTTAATACTTCAATGTTCGTTATAGGGATATGCATTTAAATGTATGATATTATACACTATATGCACGTATACCACACACACACACACATATACTTCATATAATACATGTGTATTGTGTGTGAGAGACATTAATTATACTCAAACACAAATTATATGATGCAATAGTTCTTAGTATTTCATAGCCCAAATAACTAAGCATATCCAAAGTGACAAAATAGTTATATACATAATAAACTAAATTAATTAAATAGTTCACTTCTTACTAGGTGTCCTGCTCCTGGGAGGTTTACCATATGTCCACCTCTTATTGCATGGTCTGCATATATACCGAGGCTGTGTAGGAATGTAATTGTTGAAGTCGTAAACCTTGTCCTTGATGCACACTTACACTTGGGACACTCTGCCGTCTTTGGCAGAGTCGCCTTAATCTCTGCTAGCTTCCTCCTTAACTCTGGTGTCACCTTTGTACTCGCATTCTTCCTGTACATATAGCAAAAAATAAGTACATCAGTTGTGTATGTCCATATATATGTGTGTGTGTATGTGTACGTTTCTACATCTATATATAAGCATTAGAGCTGTAAACTTCGTATTAAATCTAACAGCAAAAAAGTTCATGGGTCACTAGTACCTTCATATATCTCTTTATGTGTGTATGTATGATTCTATGCATTATAGTACAAACTATCACACACACAATGTATTGTACAGAACAATATGATTTTGAGGTGTTTTTAATAGAGAATACATATACAATGTATGTGTGTGTGTAGGTGTTTCTTAACCCGCATCAAATATGTGCATGTTTATTATAGATAGATACAACAACATGCGTTAAGTGCAAAATCCCCATAACACAGACACACACACACACACCGTATTACACATACAATTAATGAAATGCGTGTGTGCTTGCATGTTTACCGGTGTGTACGCCGGGGAGCAGCCTTCCTAGATGCGGTTTTCCGCTGGCGTGATGCATTCGCCCTTTTGCCCTTCTTCACAATCTTTTCTTCTGGCAAAGGAGGAAAAAGCTCTGTATTGGGGAGAATCCCAAACTGTTGATCGTCCCAAGGCGGCACAGACAAGCCCTCTTTCTGAAAATCGCCATCGCCAGTCTCTATGTCGTCCCAGAACCTTCCACAAACATGTATGCCGCATCCGCCATATCCATGCTCATGCTCAACGGCATTTCGACCATCTCTCTCACGTCGGCATGCCCTAACAAGGTTTAGGGTTTTAGATTAACTTTAATGCAAGTTTACCAGTTGTTTAAGCATTTCTTTATATTAATGTTATACAGATTAAGAAATGTTTAGCGGTTGTTTGGGCATTCCATACGTTTCATGTTTATGTTATATGTTTCAATCTGTTCTTCTTCTTCGTGCATACCCAGCCTTCTATATATGCTTCCCATCAACAAGCAAGCAGATGCAACCTCATCCTCATCTTTCACCAATTCCCGAAATGCAACATACCCGACCTCCACATTACTCCACTTCCTACACGCCCCTAACAAAGTCGTCCACACCACACCGTCGGCTTCAAATGGCATACTTCTTACGAGCAACAGTGCCTCTCGCAACCTGTTGGCTCTTCCAACATGTCAACCATACAAGTATAATGCTCCACAATCGGCTTCACCACGTGTCCTTAATGTACTCAAAGTACCTTTCACCTTCTTCCACCTCACCGGCGTGGTTACACGCCATAAGAATCAACAGAAGCGTGACCTCGTTCACCTCTGTACCAACCTCTTCCATCCTCTTCACCACGCTAAACACTCGATAACTGTCCCCACCAAGCTGTATCCTCCTATCAAGGCATTCCAAGACACCACATTCCACGAATGCATCCTCTTGAACACATCTTCAGCAGCATCCATGTCTCCACATTTCCCATAGAAGTCGACCAAACAAGTCGCAACCATTTCATCTTGTTCCAGACCACCCTTGCGAACCGCTCGGTGTATCCTCCGCCCAGCTTCTAGTGCTCCTAAGCTACCACAAGCCTTGATGGCAGCCACAAACGTGACACGCGTCGGTGCACAGTCCATGCAGCCAAACATCTCCATCGCAACCGAGCTCTCCCCGTTTTCGACGTATCCGAGTATTAGTGAGTTCCAGGAAACAACATTACGGTCTCTCATGTTATCAAATGCATACCGGGCGTCCCTCATGCTACCAAATTTGCTATACATATCCACAAGAGCACTCGCTACAAATACGTGTCTATCGAACCCAAGCTGCCTAGCTTGTCCGTGAACGATCCCAGTGCTCATGTCCATTAAGCATGTACACGCTTTCAGTCCCGCAACAAATACGAAACTGCACGGTGCACAATCCATACTGGAGAGCAACTCCAATGCCACCAAGCTCTCCCCATTCTCCACGTATCCAAGTATTAACGCTCCCCAGCAAACCACGTCGTGCTGGGACATGCTCTCGAAAGCATACCGTGCGTCCCGCATGCTCCCGCACTTGCTATACATTTCCACAGTACGCTCCCCACAAATACGTGTTTATCCAAGCCGTACGTTTGGCTCGCCGGTGGACGGCCATCCCGTATGTAAACCCTCCATCTTATTTTGGTAGCCAAGCCTGCACACGCCTTGAGCGCAGCAACAAATGTGAAGCTGTTTGGTGCACAAACCATGGAGGCAAACAAGTCCAATGCCATCAAACCTTCCCCATTCTCCACGTATCCAAGGATTAGTGTTGTCCACGAAACCACATTATGCTCGTTCATGTCTCAAACACAGCCTGAGCGTCCTGCATGCTGCCGCACTTGCTATACATGGAGATCAGAGTATGCACGACGTATGTGTTTGTGGCAACCAGACTCTATTGCATTCATGTGTAAAAGCCCCTTGCGTAAGTCTTTACTCCTTCACATTCTTTCATGTCACTAACCAGTGTTTTCCATTTTGGCTTCTGTATTGCTCCACACATATACACATATGCATATCTATATATATGCATGTGTGTGTTATACAATAAGTTTATTATATGTAAATAATATATCATTTTTTATAATAACAAGTATATATCATTTTCTTACAATAATATAGAATATACTTGTAAGTAGTCAAGAAGTAAAATGATTATATATACAAAGAGATATTGTGCTATTTAAAATTTATATAAACATGTGTAGACATCACATATAAATAAAAATGTAAATTAAATTTAAAATAAAATCCTATATTAACCTAAACGAATATTCTTAAACCTAAAATATATATTAACCCTAACGAATATTCTTAGAGATTTTTAAAATTTATGATTATTAATAGTTAATAATATATTACTAACATAATGTATATCATATACGGACAAATTATATTATATCAAATGGGTGTTAAATAATTTTACATATAAAATTTGTTTTTAAAGTATAGTTTCATATAATCATAATAAAATATAAACATAATTTTATATTAATGATTGATTATATAAATAATCTTAAATAATACTCTATGTTTATATTTAAATTTGGCTTAATTCGTAACAAGTAATTATTGGATTTGAGTGTAATTAAAGCATTACCATGTAGATAGCATATGTTAGATCAATGTACAAATAAAATGATGTATACATGGTATTTTATAAGTATTATAAATAAAATCTAGACAATGTACTGAAACAATACACATTTATTGTATAAGAATATATAAATATTAATGTATTAATGTATAAATTTATAAATTGTGTACGTCTGTATGTAAATATATATATTTTTTTTCGAATAAGTTTTACTAACGCTATTATGAATGTTGTAAGCATTTTTTAAATAGGTTAACCTTCAATGATGTTTAATACGGTAAATTAATTTAGGTCAGGTTTAGGGTTCTATAGAGATGAAGAAGAAAGCAGTGCGGTTCGAGCAGGATCCATACGCGGATGCAGCTGAGAAGTTCAATACGCCCTTGGTATGTGTGTGTGTGTGTGAGAGAGAGAGAGAGAGAGAGAATAATGGGTGCTATTTATGCAGGATTCAGTTGAGAAGTCGGACGATTACAAGCCACTCGTTGTCATGGGCGAGATTA
Organism: Selaginella tamariscina; assembly: GCA_003024785.1. Taxonomy (NCBI): domain Eukaryota; kingdom Viridiplantae; phylum Streptophyta; class Lycopodiopsida; order Selaginellales; family Selaginellaceae; genus Selaginella; species Selaginella tamariscina. The sequence continues at coordinate 4,227 of PUQB01001002.1, forward strand.
AGGAAAATATCTTTCCGTTATATCCCCGGCGTTGCCGCAAATCAACGTCCTCCCTTTCCCAGTCGCTCGGCATCGATCACACGGACCTGTAAGCTTCATATGAGCCCAGAGGATGTGTGTGTGAGAGAGAGATGTCATAAAGATATTGATAAACAAATTCACACACATACTTCATAATGCATTATATAGAGGCAGATCATAGGCCAAAATAACACAACACATACAAGCCGTATGCTGTATAATAACACATGTATGATTGTAGCATTGGGTTCCACTTTCCATGGAGTCTGAGAAGGAAGAGGAAGAAGATGTTGAGGAGAATGACAATTCAGAAAGCGTGATTGCAGGACGAACTTCAGCACAGCCATTACAAAGGAAGGAGATGAAGGGTGGCTTGAATCTAGAACAGTGGAAAGAATTGCTTGAATCCCAGAAGACATCTACTGCTAATACACAGGTTATACACACACACACCCGCACTGAACTATACTGATATATAAATTACCTTTAAGTATTGTATTTAGTATCTATTAAAGTATTAATGAAGTCTGTATACTGAAGGTAGTAAATCGAAATGATTACATTCTAATGTAGTGTATACAGAATGGAAAAACTGGTGGAAGACAAGTAGTTACGGAGAAACTTCCACAGGTATTATAATGTATTAATACTATATATCTGTGTAAATATACATAATAGACATACTACGCATATGTGTATACATGCGTTTTGAATTATTAACAGGTATGCATAAAACGAGTACGTTGTAATGATCTGGTTAATGTAATATATACCCATACAGAGTGTGGACGATGGTACAAAAGAGACAGCTGCAAACGGCACGAGTCATCCACAGGTATCTACATTGTTTATAAGATTATATATAGTATATAACTGTATATGGTAAAACGACTATAACATCACGTGGCAGATTGTGAAGGATGACGCAAGACAAATGCAGAAGAGATTTCCACAGGTATTGAACATTATCACTGTTTGCCAATATGTTCAGCGATACTTAAATATTACTATTTAAATTCAAATGACTGTATCGTGATGCTTATTCTTTGTGAGATTGTGAAGGACGATGGAAGGCAATTAGTTCCAATAGAGAGTACACTTCCGCAAGTGTTACAATAATATTAATTTATTGGACTAAAGTTATTCACTAATTTGTATTCACACACATATATTCAATATGCATATTAATCTGTATACGTTTGTGCAGAGAGTGCATAATAAAAACTACTGAAGAGAAGGAAATTGATGCAGAGAATCGATCTAGGATTTCTTCAATGACAACGGAGGAGATTATGATTGCTCAAAAGGACTTGTTAGAGAGATTGGGTCCTGAGAAGATGAACATGTTGAAAAACTTGGTCAGGAAAGACAGAAGAAACTACAACAAGCTGGTAGTTCTACGAGTAATCTACATGATACTGTGCGGGTTCGTACACACGTGTATATTATAAATATACATCTAAACCGTATAGATTCAGTAAGGTGCTTATATCTACTCCATATGAACAGGTTGAAGCTCCAGATGTTACTAGCAATATACAGCAAGTTACTGCACAAGAAAAGTCTGGGGCCGTACGTGACACTTCCGAACAAGAACGCTCTTCTCGAAACACGTCATGGACTGAGAGAGTTGAAGCTGTTAAGATAATGAGATTTGATTTGTCTGGAAATCTCATTGGACCTGATGGAGGCGGTGGTAAGTTTGTGTATGTGTGTGTTGGTAGTTGGATTTGACTAAACGTGATGCTATTCTGTTATTTCGCCGTGTACCCATACAAACGTACATACATACATATGCACAACACAACACACACACACACACACATTTACGGTAGAACCTGTATAATTTATATATATTATCCGGTTGCGCCTCAATATTAATAATAATATTTTGCTCAGTCTTAATTGTTTTTGGTCAATTATTTAATTATTACTAATTTTTTTTACAAAGACCTGACAATAATAAATTAATTGACATAATTAATTTGTACTAATTTAATTGAACTTAATTTAATCTATTTAATTAATTTAACGTAATAATAAAACTGTATAAATTAATAACCATTGTTTGGACCGTCCCGACAGTATTAAATTAGACAGGTTTACTGTATATATATTTATGTTCGTTTGAACCCATATTACTTTTGATGTTTGCAGAATCTACGCCATTTCAGAGTGTTGCGGAGCGGGACTTTCTTCGTGCGGAGGGCGATCCTGCTGCGTTAGGGTACACCATCAAGGAAGGTGCGGCACTCTCTAGGAGCACGGTAAGCGTATAATATCTCTATGGACGTGTGTATTTGAAGGTATATTATACGTTTGTATAATGTTCAATAAGATGGATTTATTGCGTGTGTGTGTGTGCGTGTGGTATGTGATGATGCATGTATATGTATTTTGTGTGTAAAGTGTGTATTTATACTAGGTAAATGGTCAAGCTATATCTATACGTATATATATGTACAAATATATGCATTTTTTGTGTGCATTCTATATTATATCTTACATCTTACGTTGTATTAACTATGAGCCAGGATATATGAAACCACATATATACATCCATACCATGCTCATGTTAATCATCATCATCATCATCATACACATTTTTATGCATTCATATATGTGTTTTTGGGTGTGTATTTGAACGTTCAGTCTGCTACGTATACATTTTATTATATATGTATGTCTTTATATTATATGGGCACTATACATGTTTTGCGTGTGTGTAGGTACCAGGCCAGAGGGCAGTTGCATTGCAGATGCTGGCAGCCGTTTTATCCAATGCTGCAAACGGGTTATGTCTTGATGAACAAGGAGGCAATATTGATTGGCAAGCTATATGGGCTTACGCTCTTGGTCCGGATCCAGAGCTTGCCTCACCTTCAGGTACCGCCCCTCTCTCTCTATAAATATGTGTTGTGGTGTGTGTGTGTGCGCGCGCGTGCGTGCCTGTTTGTGAATCCTATTCTTCAGGCTTGCACTGGACGATACACATGTCACAGCCGTAATATCTTGTGCTAGAGCTTTGCAGGCTTTGTTGAGCTGCCCGCAAAATAACATGTATTTCACCCTTCATGAGGTACTTCCTGCGTATGTCAAACACATTAATGGCATGCACATATGCACATGCGTATGTGTATGTACTCATTCCCCCGCACACGCGCGCGCATAAACGTAGGCTTTAACATGTTAAGTGGATATGCATGATCTTGAGTCATAAGTATGTACACATGCCTAATACACACGCACACACACTGAGACACACATGCTAGGCATTTTGGCCGGGAGAACCACTTTGGTATACTGCACCAGTATTTCGGAAGCCTGCAACTCATGCAGATGGATTATTAGGAGCTGGCAATTGGAAATACAATGTCAAACCCTCGGAGCTTTTTGCTAAGGAGAACGAGGACGACAACACTGTTGCAGATGATACAACGGTTGCATCCAAAGATGTAGCTGCAGGGCTTCTCAGAATGGGCATTCTACTAGAATTCGATATATTCTTGAGGTACGCACATACATACACTCAAGGTGTACATGTATATTTTGTATGCATTTATATGCAAAACTGCAAACTCACACACACACGCACACGCACACACGCAGAGGTAAGTGCATTACAATATATATCGTTACATTTGTACACACATATGTACATACATACACAAATATATCTATATTATTCACAGCGATTTTGCTAAGGTCGATAAGATCACACAAGCTGAAGAGAGCTTGCTGTTGATTATAATAGCTATGGTGAGGCATTCTCCAGCTGGAGCGGACGCTGTCATGAAATGCCCCAGGTTAATCGATACTGTGATCCAACGGTTCCTATTACAAGATGATGACGCTCAGTTGGCTGCTTATGGTGCAGCCATACAGCTAATCAAGGTGTTTGTGTGTGTGGTGTGTGTTTTCATATGTGGGTCAACATATATAACACCAGAATGAACATGTACATTCCATACTGTTAGATTTATGTCTCATAGTTTATATGCATGTGTAGGTGTATGTGCATATAGATGTGTGCAAAAGAACTATTTTCTTTATACATACATAGGTGTATGCTATTCGGACTGTCTTATTGTATACAGTGATATGTATATCATATCTTTTATAGTGACATAAGTGACTTTTTGCATGTGTGAACATATATATATATATATATATGTGTGTGTGTGTGTGTGTGTGTGTGTACACACATAACATATATGTATATGCCTATGTACGTTCTTGTTTTATGTATATATGTATTTTACATTACGGGCAATTTTTATAATCATCATCATGCGTGTAGTGTATGTATGTGTGGTATGTATTGTTTCTTACAGGTGTTATCACAAGCTTCCAAAGCATATTGCATTGAATTTGCGGAGCGAGGAGTATTACAAGCTGCAAGCTCCGAGCTATTCAGAGAGAGTTGCCATTTTATATACTGTCGGAAAAATCCACACGATTCCAGAGACTCTATAGTGATAGAAGTTCTTCGTCTCTGGCGTGCGTGTATACACCATGGCGTTGGTATAGGCCTGTTTCCGGACTTCTATTCGGCTCTGTGTGCCTGGCTTTCTCCTTCATCGGAGATGAACAGCGAAGCTCTCATGTTATCACAGTGTTGTGTGTGTGTGCATACATTACACACTTTATGCATGTACTGATAATTTTTTATTTTGATATACACATAGTCACAGGCACATTAAGACTCATATGTATCTATCGATGAATACATATTACTCATTCAACACGTTATAATTCTATGTAACACTTTACATACACAGGAATCTTACAGCGTGCTCGAAGTATTAGCAAGAAAACCTTCCCATTCTTAAATCTGAACAACAGGGCTCGGAAACAAGCTGGTCATGGACAATGCTATTACTATGGTTGATAACAGCGTAGAATGGCTTGAGGGAGCTCGTGAGACTGCAACGCTTGGATATGTGTTTGCATTTTTCTGGCTACCGTGTGTGAAAGAGTTTCTGAAACAATGACTGGTTACCAGAGTTTGTACCACGCATAGGCCTGGCTTTTATCGAAAACCAACTATTTCCGGGTATGTCCGTGCATGTGCGTGTGCATGTATTTATAATGCGTATATATTATTTTTCTGTAGGTACGATTGTTTTGAACCTGCTCAATGTTAGGGAGAAGGGTGATACACAAGTACTACTTGAACACACGAACTGTTTGCGAGGTGCGATTCGGCTTGCTTCTGCCGTGGAAAGACTCATAAGGTGCAAGAAGAGGAATGTCAATTTAGAGGATTTATCTGAAGAAGAACGTGTTCTTCATTCTGGAATTCTGCTATCTGCAGCTAAGGAACTTATGAAGCTGACTGTGGTAGTAGAAGACATTGAGAAAGGTAGTGTATATGATTGTGTGTGTGTGTGGGTGCATGCTATATTTATTTATATATCCTATTAGTTATATATGAATTACGTTATGTATGGACTATTTGTGTGTTCTCTGTGTGTCTTACTGTATATAGTATATATAATTGTGTATGTACAACAAGTTTATATATCTAATACTGTATATATATAGATACATTCATATACCGTATTGTTACTACGTTTACATACATATGTACTTGCGTATATCTATTGCGTGTTTTTGTATATGTAGGTGGTTAGGATGCCTAAGGAAACCCACAACCGAGGCGGTCCTGCACCAGGAGTCGGAGTCGGATGGGGAGCTCTTGGTAGTGGCATATGGTCCTCCAAGGTACTTCTGGCAGAACTCTACTCCAGTATACTTCTAGACTTGGATACAGCTCTGCGACTCCCGATGAAAACCAAGCTCGAAATGTGTCGACTGTGGGCAGAGCCTTCTGTGATCGGACAAGCACTTTCAGAACACATACTGTGCAATGGTACACAGTCCGACTTCAAGGAGCGTCTTGTACAACACTATACACAGGTTTGGTTACAGAGAAAGACAGAAAACAAGAATAAGAAAGAGGATGAAGGTCTGTCTACTATTCATGAGGATGAAGAAGATGAACAGACTGTTGAGCGGCCTGTTATGAGACAACGGAGAGGGACTCGGACTCCATTACCAAGTCACTGGATACTTAGTCCGTTACATGTTTGTGAGGAAACGGAGACTGTATTAGCCGGATTACGTTTGCTTATCGGGCTAGGTGGTGAGCAAGTTGGGATACCTGTTACACGTATTATTCATGCACTGTCTACGGTCTTTCTTGCTGAGGATATATTCTTGGAGAACGCCATCAGTGATGCTTTGTGGAGACTCCAGGACATGTAAGATGCGTGTGCGTGTGAGAGAGAGAGAGAGAGAGCGGGAATATAATTTGTTCATGTGTGTGCGGCATATAGGGAGTAAAGAGGGCCAATTTGATTTCGAAGGTGTTGTAGATGCAAACTATTCAGTGTTTGCTGAGAAGGTGGCACAACAATATGCATCGGCTTCATATGGAGATCGCAACTTTGGTCGTCAGATAGCGTTTTATATGCGGCCGGACGTGGGAGTTTCTATTCAGCAGGCTGTCTGGAGAACACTGGCGGAGCTAAAGTGTTGAATTTGCTTCCCTCCGTTGAGGACTGTTCTGGTCGTCTTTCGCAATACCTTGATCCTCCCAGGTAACACACACGCACGCACGCACAATGTCAGTTTACAGAGTGTGATACCCTCTTAATCATATATCTAATTTAGATATCTTTACACAGACTATGAATGTACATCCTCCTTATATAAGGCCTCCATATACATAATTAAGCCCACCTTGTCCCTCTGTAGATATTGCCAACAGACTTACATATTTCTTTGTGTGTCCATCTCTCTCTCTCTGTGTATGTGCTAGGCTTAAACATGTAGCTATAACTTCACACACATTATGCATACGTATGTATATATGTGTCCACAACTGTGTAAGTCTACGCACAGGTTTATGTTATGTGTATGCGTATACACACACACACACACACTTGACACACACCTATACATGTATATGTGCAGAAAAATGCTCAGATTTTAGAGATGTACGTTTCGACATGGATAAGCGGGGGCCTAGACAGAGCTTTTGTCCGCAAGTCTCTCCCCTTTCGGTTGGCTGTTCATCACGTTGCACATTTCATGTTTGACAATGACGAAAAATTGCCAGTTTTGCTGAGGAAGAAGTTTGCACGCAATATCATTCGAACCTCAAGGCGTAATGCAACTTCCAAGGTGTGTTTTCTATGTGCGTGTGTATGTGTGTACCCGTTGTACGTATGTATGTCATACACGTATTATATATTGTATATATATAACATATAGGCCAGATGTAATACATGTATATGTCAAGATTCTGGAATTTCTATTATGTTGTAAAAGCTGTTATAAGGATCCTTGCATATTGAGAGAGAGTGAGAGAGATGTTTATATGTAATTGTATGTATGTGTGTTTATATTTAGTTATAACATCTGTGTGTGTTTATCTCTTTCAATGCAAATCAATTTATTTATACATAGATACACACACGTATACACATGTATACATGTACTGTATTACGAAATATATGGTGATAATTATGACAGGATATGCTGTTGGAGTTGTTGAACTACTTTGGAGGCGAGAGCGTGGAAAGCAACAAGAAGTTAATGAAGGAATCGTGCGATGGAGATGCGTCGTTGCAAATCGAATGGCAGAAATTGACCGAGACATTTTGAAAATAGGTCTACTGTGCTCTTCCTCCTCTTTTTGCGTATAATAGATGTAGGTGTAAAAATACGTCTGTGCGCACAGAGATATTATAAGATTTATGTGTTTATATCTACATCTGTATATGTCATTCATATATACGGTAGGTACTCATATTTATACTAGTGTAATATAATGTATATCTATATGATGCGTGTGTCATACGACATACGAGAATATGCCTGATAGCTATGAGGTGGCGAAAGTTTAAATTAAAAGAGGTGAGAGGAGATCAACGGCTCGAAAGTTTAAATTAAAAGAGGTGGGAGGAGATCAACGGGCGCGAAATTTATTTGGCGCCAAGATGCTAATTTCAAATTGACCGCCAAAACGTAATAAAAAGATCTTGCATCGTTTAAGATGCCCTATTTAGGGTTTCAGTAGACGAAGGGTAGGGTTTATTGTCTTCTTACAGCGATGGGCGCCTGCGTTCTCCCAGTTGATGGCGACTCCTCGGAGCCGATTCTAGCCGATAATCCACAGCGCTTCTGTATGTTCCCCATCAAATACCCTGCTGTCTGGGAAATGTACAAAAAGGCCGAAGCGAGCTTCTGGACAGGTGAAATTTATTGCATTGCTTCAAAATCCGGTGTCTATACATGTATTATGTAAAAGTCCCTGTTTTCTGTTAATGCCCCTGTTTTTTCCGTGAAAATCCCTATCTTATAGAGATGTCTGTCTTTCCGTGTGTCCTTTGTATGTCGAAAATTCGTTAATTCTGTGCTAATGCCTCTGATGCTGAAAATCCTCGAAAATTGAGTAGAGTTGTTAGTCTCATGCTGTAATAATGTGCTCCAGATATGTGGGTTTTATGTATTTCTCCTTGTTTTGCAGCTGAGGAGGTCGATCTTTCTCAAGATTCGAAGCATTGGGAGAATTTAACCTCGGACGAGAAGCATTTTGTGAGTCATGTGTTGGCATTCTTTGCAGCATCAGACGGAATTGTGCTAGAGAATCTTGCTGTACGATTTATGAAGGAGGTGCAGCTTCCCGAGGTAATATGCATACATATTTGTTAGTTTTACTTTTATTTTTTATTAGGCTCGCGCGTTTTATGGGTTCCAAATTGCTATTGAGAACATACATTCAGGTAAGCCTTTTGCAGTTTTGAAATGCACGTGCACGTACGTTCACACAAAAGACCTCATCCATTATGTATAGCATTACGACATTATCAGAATATAAATCTGCATGTGTATGTAGTTTAATTATATTTTGATTGAGTTAACTAAAGCTTCTTCCTGTGACAGAGATGTACAGTCTTCTCCTCGAAACATACATCAAAGACAATGAGGAGAAGGCAAGGCTTTTTAACGCAATTGAGACCATTCCATGTGTTACGAGTAAAGCAGAATGGGCCCTTCGCTGGATTCAAGGGTAGGCTGTTTTTCATGCATATATATGGCATACGTCAGATAACCAACACAACTAAAAATATTATTAATTGTCTATGAGGAGAGAATAATATCACTATTGTAGCAGAGGTGAGTCCTTTGCGGAGAGAGTTCTGGCCTTTGCATGCGTCGAAGGCATTTTCTTTTCTGGAAGGTAAAGATACACTCATTGGGTGACTTATATATTTATTACGATATTGATAAATATTCTTGCACTTTGTGCGATATTTCTGGCTTAAAAAAGAGAGGTCTAATGCCCGGTCTTACTTTCTCCAACGAGCTCATATCACGGGATGAAGGCCTGCATTGTGACTTTGCTTGCCTCTTATACAGGTGGGAGCAATATGTATACATGTATGCGTGTATGTTGTACATATGTGTACATATGTATACACATACACATACATATTGATGAGGCTATTTGCAGCTTGCTAAACAATAAGCTGGACGAAGAGAAGGTGTTTCAGATTGTCTCTGATGCTGTGGAGATTGAGAGGCAGTTTGTTTGTGAAGCCCTGTCTTGTGACTTGGTGGGCATGAATTCGAGGCTCATGAGTCAGTACATAGACTTTGTAGCTGATCGTTTACTTGTAAGTCCTCAATATCTGGTTCATGTGTGCGTGCGGCATGTGAACTATAAGCTATTATATATCATCTTCTTCATACTTAGTAGCGAAACTATCCCTTCCAGGTTGCGTTGGGTTACCACAAGCTGTACAATGCCACAAATCCGTTTGATTGGATGGAGCTGATATCACTACAGTAAGTGTATCGTCCTATATTTAACACATAGCATATTGACTTTACAGATATTTCACAAGGATACTAGTTTAATCATGTATATATTACATTATATAGTATTGCTTTATTACATGTATACGTCAATATAGTCTTATATGTTTGTATATATATGTAGGGGGAAGACTAACTTCTTTGAGAAGCGAGTTGGGGAGTATCAAAAGGCGTCCGTGATGGCAAACTTGGCTAGCTCTGATTCAGGGCACCACGTGTTTAAGCTCGATGAAGACTTTTAAATCGAATTCAAGACGCTGGTATGTATACTATAATAACAGATTAACTTAATTAAGCCATGCTTAAACATGTGCGTGTGGTATTGTGTAATAAGCATAGGCCCAAATGCTTAACATGTGCGTGTGGTATTGTGTAATAAGCATATTTTGGGCCTAGTATATATTTTGAGCATTTTCTATTTTGAATCCCAATTAAAGTATCAAAAATATTAATATACATCAAAGATTAACACTTTCGATTAATTAGTTATTATTATAGTATAATAATAATAGTTATCTAATAGTTAATAATTATAGTTATCTAACCTAATGTCTAAAACCATAAAAAGCACATTCTTAGCATATACTCGGAACAGTTAAAATCAGAAATGAAAATTAACATGGTGAAACAATTACTATAACAAATTAATATTAATCATCATTCCGACCAAACAAGTACTTAGATACGACATATGTATAAGAAATATTTAACACTGTTTAAAATGAATGAAATATATTTTATTTATTCGTGTTGAAAGTTAGAATGAATAATAAAATATAAAATTAATTAACTGCATATGTTTAATTTTTAGGAAATTGGATAACATTAACTAAATAGATAATTTAATTTAGGGAAAACTGGAATAAATTATATATCTATATAGTTTAAAACAAATTGGAATGAATAAATAAATAAATAAATATTAGTAAATATCATAAATTTGTCATATAGTAAGTATATATATATTATCTCTAATTAACTTTATTTTAGAGTTAAATAATTTAAATTATATACTAATTAAGATTTTTAGGATATGATTATTGAAATTAAATCAGATCTAGATCGTCAAGTCTATCAAATTTTTTTTATTCAGCTTAAAAATCTCATTATTATTTTATTTAGTGTTATTTAAATTTTCATAATGCTTATATATATCTAGTCTCTATCTGATTTTGTAAATATGAAGTTGCGTGAGATATTTATAACTCATTCTAATAAACAAAATCATAAAATAAAATTATAGTTTTATGTGTCTTAGGACTATAAAAGATGTAATTGCATGGACTCGATAAATAAATAAGTAAATAAGAATTTGTATTTTAGAAGTTGAGAATCTCTATTTTTCAGCTATTTATTTTTTAATTTTGAATTTTAACAAAGAGAACGAAGTTGTGCCTTGCTTTAGATTTTCTTTATTTGTTCAATAAATTAATTGGTAATTTTTTAATTTAAGTTGAAAATCTGCATTCTTTAATAGTTTATTCTTTTTGTTTTTAACCATAATAAGGAGAAGTGGAAACAAATGTTGTACAACTACATTCTATTCATTATAATTAAAATTAAAAAAATAAAATTGAAGAATATAAATTTTTAATTTTTATTAATTAATTTATTAAACTTATAAAGGAAACTTATGGTATCACACATTTCCTTTACAAGTTTTAAATCCATGAGTAAACAAGAATCTCTCTCTTACAAGTAAGAATTTGTATTATTTGTAAATACGGTACTTTGTTTATTTATGTCATTCATCAGGTAAATTCATTTCTCACATAATAAATTAATTAAATTGTGTTTTGTAAATGTCATTAATTTATTTATGTTTTTATTTTTATACTAGTTCGAAAAGAGAAAATTTATTCTTAAATTTGTAAGAGAATTTACAAGTAGATTTTTTGTCCGTGCTAAAGTTTACAAGTTACTTGGGAAGAATTAAAAAACAGAATATTAAAAAAAACATTAAAAAATGATTGATAAGTTGTATAAACTTCATTATAAAGAATTCTTTATTGATTAATCATAATAAAAAAATTGATTAAATAAAAACATTCATGTGTGTGTCTGTATATTCATGCACATGTTAACCTTACTAAATGAAAATTGAAGTATAATAAAAATTCACTATTACATAAATTTTAAATAAAATTATATACACAAAGAAAGCATTTCAAATTAAAGCAAAGGGTCTTAAGTTTGTAACTACTTCTCGATATGTAAGAGCTGCAACTTCAATTTTCAATTTTAATTTTTTAAATGTGCTCCTTATATTATTTTTTTTAGTATATGTTTCATTACGATTGACACATATTTTAAAATTTTAATTTTCATATAGAAACAATCAAATGTGCATAAGTATGTTCTTTATTTGTGTACGAAAGATGTGTGTGTGTAAGAGAACGTTAGAGGTGTGTGAAAGAGAGAGAAAATGAGAAAGATGTGTGTGTGAGAGATATAGAGAGATGTGTGTGTGTGAGAGAAAGAGTTGTGTTTGTGTGGGAGAGAGAAAGAAAGATGGTTGTGTGTGAGAGGGGTTCTACACACATATATATACTTCTTTCTTTCACACACACCTCTCTTTTTTACACATACACCTCTTTTTTTTTCACACATGCACATCCATTTTTCTCATTCTCTTTCTCACACATCTCTCCCTCTCTCATCTCTCGCATACACCTCTCACTTTATCTTGCTCTCACACACACACCTCTCACTTTATCTTGCTCTCTCACACACACACCTCTCACTTTATCTTGCTCTTTCACACACATAGCTCTCACTTTATCTTACTCTTTCATACACACACCTCTCACTCTATCTTTCTCTCTCTTACACACACCTCTCACTCTCTCACATATCTCACTCTCATACACACACTTCTCACACTCTTTCTCTCTCTTTCTCACTTTTTCTCTCACATTTCTCCCTTTTTCACAAACACACACACACCTCTCATTTTCTCTCACACACACACCTCTTTCTTTCACATACACACACGTTTCACTCTCTCTTACACACACCTCTCTTTATTTCACACACACACACACATCTCTCTTTCTCACACACACACATCTCTCTTTCTCACACACACACATTCTCTCTTTCTTTCTCTCTCACACACACCTCTCTCCCACGCACACACACACACCGTCTCTCTTTTTCATGCATCTCTCTCTTTTCACACATCACACCCACCTCTCTTTATGTCCCACGCACACACACATCTCTCTCTCTTACACATACAAACATAATTTATTATTTAATTCAACGGTTCTTTTTTAAAATTTTAGTGAAGAGAATAAATACATAAGAGTTTGTTTTTTAAAAGTTAAAAATTTTTATTATTCAATTATTTATTTATTTTTATTTCTAACCTTAATAAAGATAATGTCGTTATATTATGCCTTTGTGTTTTCAAATAAGAATTTGTTTCTTAAAGTTAAAAATTTATATTCTTCAATTGTTTATTCTTTTTCTTTATAATCTTAATAAGAAAAAGTGGAAACTGAATGTAATTGTATTATGTCATGCAATTACATTTATTCACTATAGTTAAAAATTAATTTCTTAATTTTTAAGGAACGAATTCTTATTTATTAATTAATTTGTTAAACTTATAAAGAAAATCCATGATACCACAGGTTTCCTTTACGAGTTCAACTAATCGATTATTAAACAAGAATTTTAACTTGATGCTCTGTACATTTACGTAATGGTAAAAAGCTCATCAAGTAAGTTCATTTATCACATAATTGAATTAATTGAATTGTGTTTTGTAAATGTCATTAGTTTATTTATGTTTTATTTTTATACTCATTAAAAAAAAAAGAAAACTTATTCTTATATTCACAAGAGAAAACCTATTTTTATATCCCTAAAAGAATTTAATGTAAATTTTTATATGTGTTAAAGTTATAAGTTACTTATGAAAAACCAAAAAACAAAATTGATAAGTTGTATGAACTTCGTTATAGAGAATTCCTTATTAATTAATTATAATAAAAGAATTGATTTAATTTTTCTCAATTTATAAGAACATCCATTTATGTGTGTGTACATTCATGCACATGTGTGTTACATGTTATCCTTACTAAAGGAAAAATCAAATATAATAAAAATTTACCACTATATAAATTTTGAATAAAATCATATATGTAAAAAGCATTTCAAATTAAAACAAAAAATATTAAGTTTATGAATACCCTTTAATATACAAGAGTTACAGTTTCAATTTTTTAAATATGCTCATCACATTATTACCTTTTTAATATGTATTTGATTATAATGATCGACATATACTTTAAAATTTTAATTTTTGTATAAAGATAACAAATATTTACAAGTATGTTTTTTATTTGTATGTGAGAAATATGTGTGTATAAGAGTGTGTGAAAAAGAGAGAAAGTGAAAAAGAAGTGTGTGTATGAGATAGAGAAAGATGTGTGTGTGAAAGAGAAATAGATGTGTGTGAAAGAGGGAGAGAGATCCGCATAAGAGGGAGCATTAAGTGTGTGTGTGAGAGAGAGAGAGGAAGAAAAATGAGTGTGTGCAAGGGTTTTACACACACACACACCTCTCTCTCTTTTAGACACACCTCTTTCGTTTTCACACACACACACACACATCTCCCATTCTCTCTCCCTTTCACACACACACACCTCTTTCTTTCTCCCACTCACACACACCTCTCTCGTATTTCACACACACACATCCCTCTCTTTCTCATTCTCTCTCTCACACATCTCTCTCTCCCACAAACACACATACAACTCTCTCTTTCACACACACATACCTCTCACTCTCATACACACTTCTCACTCTCTCTCACACACACTTCTTACTCTCTCTCTCCCACACACACACACATCTTTCTATCACACACATGCCTGTCCCTTTCTCACTTTTTTTCTCTCACATCTCTCCCTTTTGCACACACATGCACATCTTTCTCTCTCTTCTACACACACACCTCTTTCTCTCACATACACACACATCTTTCTCTCCCTCTCGCACACACACACACTTGTCCCTTTCTCACTTTTTCTCTCTCACATCTCTCTCTTTTGCACACACATGCACATCTCTCTCTCTCTCCTACACACACACACACACCTCTCACTCTCTCACACACACCTCTTTCTCTCACATACACACACATCTTTCTCTCTCTCTCCCTCTCTCACACACACACACACCTCTCACTCTCTATTTCACACACACATCTCTTACACACATACCTCTCACTCTTGTACACACACTTCTCACACTCTCTCACACACACTTCTCACTCTCTCTCCCCCTCCACACACACACCTCTTTCTCTCACATGCACACACATCTCTATATTTCTCACATACACACACTTCTCTTTTTTTTCTTTCTCTCACACACACACACACCTCTCTATCTCTCTCACACACACCTTCCTCTCTTCCTATCTCACACACCTCTCATTCACCCCCCCCCCCACACATCTCTCTCTCACACACATACACACCTCTCACTCTCTCTCTTACTCACACATACCTTATACTCTCATACACACTTTTCACTCTTTCACACACACTTCTCACTCTCTCCCAAACACACATACACATATCTCTATGTTGCACACACACACACACATTTCTCTCTTTCTCACTTTTCTCTCTCACATCTCTCCTCTCACACACACATAACTTTTTATTTCACATACACACACATCTCTCACTCTCTCACACACACCTCTTTCTTTCACATACACACACATCTCACTCTCTCTCTCTTTCACACACACACACACACCTCTCTTTTTCTCTCTCTCTCAAACACACATCTCTATATCTCTCTCACACACACACTCTCTCTCTCCTTATCCCACACACCTCTTGCTCCCACACACACACACACACACCTCTCTCTCCCACATATACACACACACCTATATCTCTCTCCCACTCACATACACACCTCTCTCTCCCTCACACACATATACCTCTTTCTTTCTCACTCTCTCTTCTCACACATCATGCCCACCTCTCTTTATGTTTCACACACACACATCTTTCTCTCTCTCTTACACACACACCTTTCCTTCTCTCTCTCACTCACACATACCTCTCACTCTCTCTTACACACACCTCTCACTCTCTCTCACACACACCGCTCTCTCTCTTTCATACACAAACATAATTTATTATTTAATTCAACGGTCATAAAATCATATTTTATTTTTAATCCTAATAAGAAAAAAATGTAACTTTACAAATTAATAAATAAACAAGAATCTGTCTTTTAAAAGTTAAGAATTTACATTATTTAACGTTTATTTTTTTAATTTTTAATTCTAATAGTAATTGCGATGTGCATTGTGTTTCCTTTACATAAGAATTCATTCCTTAAAGTTAAAAATTTGCATTCTTAAATTATTTATTCTTTTTATTTTTAACCTTTGGATGCAAAATGTAATTACATTATGTTGTGCAACTACATTTTATTTATTAGGATTAAAAATCAGCTTTTCAACTTTTAAGGGATGGATTGTTATTTATTAATCGATTTATTATTTTGTAAAGAAATTCGTGACACCACACATTTTCTTTACGAGTTCAGCAAATCGATTAATAAATAAGAATCCGTTCCTTAAAAATAAGAATATGCATTCTTTGTAAACTTAATTTATTTAATCACGTTATGTCAGAGGTTCATCAACTAAGTCCATTTGTTACACAATTGAACTAATTGAATTGTATTTTGTAAATATAGTTAATTTATTTATGTTTTTATTTTTATATTAAGACCCACTTTCCACTAGGGGTGTTTATTTGGCCCCTGGTAAATTAAAAAAATGACACATCATTAATAATAACTATCACTATGGTTTTCCATTAGGAGTGGTTAATTAAATTAAAAATTAAATTACCAGTGAGCAATTTCCATTTAACTGTGGTTAATGGTTATTTTTTTTTATTAATTAAGGTTTTTGGGCTTGAAGATATAAATACGTGCTGTGTCATATATTGTAAAGACTTGAGAATAAATTATATAAAAAGATAAAATATAAATATATTAATGAGTAGCCTTTGTCAATATATAAGTCAATATATTGTGTTCATATATATGATACAAAAGTATATATATGTATTAATTGTATCAAATGGTACAGTGATTCATGTGTATATTAAATAATTAACCTATAAACATAAATTATAATTTTCAATTAAAGCTATACATTTTTGTTTATATATATAAAATTATATATTTTTCTAGGCATTCTTGTTTTCAAGACTTATGTGTACATGTTAAACAAATGCATCTACATACATAAAACATATTAATACACACACACATATATATATATACATATGTTTATATATGCATATATACATGCATAGAGAGAGAGATTACATGCATAATTATATGCATGCATACATATGGGGCAAGTATTATGCATGGAGAGAGAGATTATATGCACACATGGAAAGAAAAACATGCACACATGCAAAGAGAGAGATATTACATGTATAACTATAAACACTCATACGTATAAATATTTTTATAATTCTAATATTTAGGCTTTCCTCTTCATAATGCAAAAATGAATGTAATTAGAATATATATGAGTTACATAAATACATACATACATAACTATAATATATGTTGTAGTATATATTTATGTATTTTATAATATAAAAACACAGATTAAAGATGCATAAGTATCTCACAAATCTTTATTTGCCTTAATCAACCTTTTTTCAGCATTGAGAAGCTTACTGCATCTTTATTTAATGGATTTAAATTAGGAAAAAAAAAGTAATAAAAATAAAAAAGAGATCACTTGCACATTAAATTGATTAATAACAAGTAATAAAAAGATTGATTGGTAGTTGCCACAGGCCATGGCGCCTTGCTGTCTTATAACCCCAAATAAGTCCTCCATCGGCTCATGCAAAGAAATAAAAGAAAAGCTTAATAATAACCTAAATTATATATATACATGTCACTATTTTATGCATAGTAGCCATATAATCGGGCAAAATTGCCCGGTTGTTTGACTACCACTAAAAAAGCCATATATGTGCCACGTAGGTGCCATGTAGATGTTAAATTTTAAATAATCAGCAAGTGGAAAAAACAAATTGCTAATAGAATAAATAATTTGTTAAAATTTGAATGGTTTAAACAGTTAACCACCTGTTAGTGGAAAGTGAGCTTAATTAGAAGAGAAAACTTATTCTTATGTTCGCAAAAGAATTCACATGTAGATTCTTTATTTGCATCAAAGTGTATAAATTACTTGAGAAGGACCAAAAATTAAATGTAAAATAAAAACAAAAGAAAGTGCATAATAAATTATATAAATTTTGTTATAAATTTTTTTTATTAATTGACCAAAATAAAAGAATCGATCAAATCTTTCTCAATTTTATTAAAGAAAAAATCAAAGTACAAAAAATTCACCTTTACATAAGTTTTAAATTTAATTATCTACACAAAGAGAACATTTCAAATTAAGGCAAAAGGTTTTAAATTTGTGGTTACTCTTTAATATGTAAGAGCTGTAGCTTTAATTCTTAATTTTAATTTTTTAAACGCATTCCTCGTATTATTAACTTTTTAATTTATGTTTCATTATAACAATCGACAAATACTTTAAAAATTTAATTTTCATATAAAAACAATCAAATGTTTACAAATATGTTCTTTATTTGTGTGAAAGATATGTGTGTACGAGAAAGAGAGAGAGTGTGAGAAAGATGTGTGTGCATAAGATAAAAAGAAGTGTATGTGTGAAATAGAGAAAATGTGTGTGTGAGAGAGGGAAAGAGATTCATGTGAAAGAGCATGAGAGGTGCGTGAGAGAGGGTTTTACACATAGACACTTCTCTCTCTTTCACACACATACCTCTCACTCTCTTTTACATACCTCACTCTCTTTACACACACACCTCTCTCTCCCTCTCTCACACACCTCTCTCTCTCCCTCTCTCACACACTTCTCTTTATCTCTCTCACACACACACCTCTTTCTTTCTGCACCTCTTTTCCATACACATATACACCTCTCTCTCTCACACACACACATCTCTCCCTCTTCCACACACACGCACACCCACCTCTCTTTCTTTCTCTCTCCACACACACACCTTTCACTCTTTTTTTCTTTCCTCTCATCTCTCACCCTCTCTCTCTCTCACACCTCTCACCCTCTATCACACACACCTCTCTCTCCACACACACACACACATTTCTCTCTTTCTCACTCTTTCTCTCTCACATCTCTCCCTCTCCTACCACACACCTCTTTCTCTCACAGATACACGTCTCTCTTTTTTTTCTTTCACACATACACACATCTCTTTTTTTCTCTCTCTCACATACACATCTCTATTTCTCTTTCTCACGCACACACCTTTCTCTCCCCCTATCTCACATACCTCTCTCCCCTGCACACACACACCTCTCTTCCACACGCACACACACCTCTCACTCCCACACACATATTTCTCATCCTCTCTCTCTCACACACACACATATTTCTCATCCTCTCTCTCTCACACACACACATCTTTCTCTTTTTCATTCTTTCTCTCACACATCTCTCCCTCTCCCACACACATGCACACCCACCTATCTTTCTTTCTTTCTCTTTTCCACACACACACCTCTCCCACAAGCACACATCTCTCTCTTTTTCACTTTTTCTCTCTTACACTTCTCCCGCACACACCTCTCACTCTCTTACACACACCTCTTTTTCTCACATATACACATCTCCCTCCCTCTCTCTCTCTCTTTCACACATATACACATCTCACTCTTTCTCTTTCTCTCTTTCACACATATACACATCTCACTCTCTCTCTCTCTCTCTCTCTCTCTCTTTCACACACACACACACACCTCTCTCTCCACATGCACACACACCTCTCTTTCTCCCACTCACATACACACCTCTCTCTTTCTCACTCTCTCTTCTTACACATCACACCCACTTCTCTCTATGTCCCACACACACACATCTCTCCCACTCTCTCTCACACACATCTCTCCCTCTCTCTCTCACACACACCTCTCTGTCTCTCACTCACACACACACACCTCCCTCTTTCTTTCACACACACATACCTCTCTCTCTTACACACACATTTCTCACTCTCTCTCTTACACACACACATCTCCCTCTTTCTCACACACACACACCTCTCACACACACACATATCTCTTACACATACATTTCTCTCACACATGAAAAGAACATACATGCAAGCATTTTATTATTTTTGTATGAAAATTAAATTTTCAAAGTACGTGTCCATCTTTATAATGAAACACATGCTAAAGAATAATAATGTGAGAAACTCATTTAAAAATTTAAAATTAAAAACTTAAATATCTAACTTTTATATATTGAGAGAGATAACCACAAACTTGAAACACTTTGCATTAGTTTAAAATATTCTCCTTGTATATATGATCTTGTTTAAAACTCAACTTTAATGATGAATTTTCATTGTATTTCAATTTTTTCTTTCAATAGTAAACAATAAAATTAATACATTTGTAACATATAATACCACACATACCTAGATGTTACTGCATATTAAGGAAGATTTAATTGATACTTTTGTTATGACCAATTAATAAAAAATTCTTTATAACATAATATATACAACTCATTAATCACCTTCTCTTATTCTTGTTTATACAATGTTGTTGAATTAAATAATAAATCATGTCTATCAATCTAGTAAATCCAGTATGTATGTGTGCCTATGAGAGTGTGTAGAGAGAAGAGAGAGTAAATAAATCATAATTACAAGCCACTCCTAGATATTCAAATCGAAAGTACACAAAATCCCCCCCCAACATACATTAAATCTACATTTCCTATAGGATGTTACCTCTAACATGCATTGCTAATATATGTAAAATCAAGGAAGTATCATTTCTTTCATATGTTATCACTTCACTGGTGTTAATATACACATTCTTATCATTTTGATACCCATTGGCACTTACAAGTACAATTTTTCACGATTGTAAATATCATACCACTAACCTTACAAATAAGATAATTTTTAAGAAAAGATTATTTTTTAATTTGATGGGCAATAAAATCATGAAAGGTTTTTCTATCTCTTTATCTAGTGCAAAGATCTAATGTTAAGAATGGTAGTTACTGTGTAAGTGAAATGACACTATCTATCCTAAGAGGGCATTTGTTTGGTAAATGCTAAATCATATTGATACTAAAGAGACATCATCAACATCTACATGCCTTTCCCAATAACATGTAATGCTAATAACATGTTTCACCCTCACAAATCCCATGGGCTCTCTCCTTTCTTCTTGTAGCAACGACACTGTTGGAGATATGAGATATATCCAAGTCAACTGTTGAGATACATTGAGCGTGTATATATGTAACCCATTAGCAAGCTGTAGATATATTGTGTGTGACTGAGTGAGTCCTTGTTTTGTTACTTCCTCTGCGCACTTTTTATATTCCCAGCCATGAGTTCTTCTAGCAAGATTGCTATGGTTGTCTTGCAAGGAACACCCATGTTTGATTGTGCGCACAAAATTACTCGAAAGCTGGAGGAATCTGGGACTTAGTGTAGTCGCCAGCATCGACAAGGTCTTCTATGGGACTCACTGGAGCTCGCTAGTCCAGGTGAACTAGTGGAGGAAGGATCCACCACAGTTGGAGCCAAAAGACCAAGAAGCATAGACACAAATGAAGGTGAAAGTCAGGAGATGAGAGAAGAAAGAGCACAAAACCTCATTTTTTCCAAGCTAGGAGATAGTATTCTGATACATGTTTGCAGCTCATCTACTAGTCAAATCAGAAGCACCTGAAGGACAGGTATGGAGTTCACGAATGAACGCCAACCATTCAAGCTCTTCACTTCCACATCGGAGACAACTTTGAGGAGCTCATCACCACACTTCAAGAAAGCTTTGCTACATTGGAAGGAACCCAATAGTCTTACACAAAGTCCAAAAAGATTCTTGCTCTGTGCAATTGCTTTGCTAAACCATGTTTTGACACCATAGCCATGATGATCCAAAACACAACGGAGATTCTTCAGCAAGCGAAAGACATGCTTCGTGCAAAACTGACAATACGTGGATTAATGTTAGCGACATTTATTGGAGGAGCCAAGAACGCCAATACACTTGCAACCGTGGCCAAAGGTGAAGAAGGTGAAGAAGGTGAAGAAGGTGAAGTGCACTTTGGTGGCCGTGCAAACAGCCATGGTCATGGGCGAGGCTGAGGAAGAGGTTGTAGAGGGGTGGAAGAACTAGCGGAACTAGTGGTGCTTGTGGTGGTGACAACATGTGTTTTGCATGTGGTTTGGAAGGGCACTTCCAAAAGAACTGCCCGAAGATGAAGTGGTTGGAGAACTTTTGAATCAACACAAGTGCAGCTATGAGCACAGAGACATGATCAACTTTCGGATCGACAGAAGAACATGGGGTAAGTGCTCTCAACTACAACACAAACTTACAACTAGGATGTAAGGAGCACATGATTCAGTCTAGGAAAGGATTCAAGAAACTACAACAGACAGAGGGAAGTTGTGTCAAGGTTGGAAATGGCACACTCTTGAAAGTCATAGGGAAAGGAGATGTAGCAGTTTCGATTCCTAATAAAAAAACCCTTGAGACTTAAACAAGCTTGGTTTATGATTGGTTTAGTAAAGAATTTGTTGTCAATGGCCAAATTGACAAATGAAGGCTACAAAGTTCTCTTCTCGCAAGATAGGTGTAATCTTCTTCACAATGGCCAGCTTGTATGTATCTTTCCTAGAATAGGGAATCTCTATGAATTTAGCTCCTCAATCCAGGAATCCATTCGATGCCTCCTAAGTGGATCCGTTGACACTACAACTTGGCATGAACGACTTGGACATGTCCATGAAGGAGCTCTGAAGCGGATGAGGTCTCTCAAACTAGTTGAGGGTTTGCCTGAGCAGCTAGATGCCATGCATGGAGTTTGTCATGGTTGTGCTCTTCGCAAAATGACTCAATGACACTATGGTAGCTCCTCATCCACCAGCTTGGAACCACTCTAGCTGGTATGGTAGCTCCTCATCCACCAGCTTGGAACCACTCTAGCTGGTACACTCAAATATATGCGGTCCTATGTGCATCCACAGCATAACGGGGAAGCTTTACTTCATGACTTTCATTGATGACTATAGCCGTTGCTGTCGAGTCTATTTTCTTCGCTACAAAGGTCAAGCTTTGGAAGCGTTCAAGGACTTCAAAGAACCAAATAGGAAAGTCCCTCAAGGTTTTACGTTCTAACTTAGGTGGTGAATATCTCTCTACAGCTTTTCAAAGCTTCTGTAGTTTTAAAGGTATCATCCATCAACTAACATGTCCATACACTCCTCAACAAAATGGCATTGCTGAGAGAAAGAACAAGTCAATTATAAACACAATATGTTGTTTCCTATACACCTCAGGTCTTCCTCAGTTTCTATGGGCTAAAGCAAGGTTCATGTTCAGAATCTATCCCAACCTTTGCCAAGTCGAATACAATTCCTAAAGCTATGGACAAGAAAACGTCAAAGTGTCACCCAGTTGCACAAATTTGGAGCTTTTAGTCTTTGTCCTCAGGAAAGATGAAGATCTCAGCAACTTGACGCACGCAACTCCGCCTTGTTTCTAGTAGGCTATGAAGAAAACTCAAAGGGATATCGTTTCTATGATCCCTCCCCATGCAAAATCATTGTTAGCGATGATGTCATTTTCGATGAGGAAGTTCTCTACAAGGATAGAGAAACACAATGTCTAGAAGTCAAACAGAAGTGGGAACCAATTACATGGGATTGGGAATTTTTGGAAGATGAAGGGTCAACAGAATCAAGGAGCGTGGATGCCGTGGAGCAGCTTGAATCGCCATCCCATCCAACAATGGTTGAAGACTCCATTTCATTCGTTGGAGAGACACCAAGCAACGTCCATAGTCCGCTCCAAACCATCACCCAGGTTCCTGAAACTGAATGACTGATCCGAGACCTTCCGTTCAATCTGTAGCTTTTTGGACGCACCACCTTTGGAAAAACAACTCGACTGAGACAACCAAAGATACTCATGGCCACCTTAGAAGATGTTCCATGTACGTACTTTGATGTTGTTAATTCTCAAGAGGCTGACTAGTGGCTAAGTGCAATGAGGGATGAGTTGCAATCTCATTAGCTCAACCATACCTATGATCTGGTGCCAAAACAACTTGAACACGACATCATTGGTGGGTGCTAGGTGTTCAAGAAGGTGTTAAATTCTGACAGCACTGTAAAACGCTTCAAGGCCAGATTTGTAGCTCAAGGTTACTCACAAGTGCTAGGGGTGCATTTCCATGAAACGTTTTCTCCAATTATCAAGATGACAAGCATATGCACTCTTCTAGCTTTTGTAGCTCAATTTGATTTACATGCGCACCACCTTGACGTCAAAACGGCATTTCTCAATGCACCACTCAATGAACGTATCTTCATGCGACAACCTCCAGGGCATGAAGTCTGTGGCCCATGTGGAGAAGAACTCATGTGTCAGTTGCACAAAGCCGTTTACGAACTCAAACAAGCCTCCAGGTAGTGGTACCAGTGTATTGACACCTTTTTACGAGAGAAAGTTTTCACTCGACTGTAGTCAGATGGCAACCTTTATCAACTGGAAACAACTTAGGGTTTTCTTGTGGTTGCAGTATATGTGGATGATTGCCTTCTCGTTGGCAACAACTTGGAGCTCATCAACAAGTAAAAACAAACCTACATGCAAGGTACCAAATGTCTAACCTTGGTCCAGTCACCAAACTCCTTGGCATGGAGATCACTTGCGACAAAGAACAAGGGTACATCCATGTCACTCCGTCTCAGTATGTTCAACAACTACTCGACAACTTTGGCATGCATGCGTGCAAGCCTGCACCAACACCCATGGTTGTTGGTCATAAGGCAGATGATGAGACATCAACACCATTCTTGACCATCACTCTATCGCTCATTAGTTGGCGATTTGTTATACCTGGCCAACTCGACTCGTCCAGACATTGCTCATGCCATAGGAGTCCTTAGCCACTACAATGCTAACTCAACCTTTGCATATTGGATCACTGCCAAGCGCATCCTTCAATACTTAAAAGGCAGTCAAATGTTTGGACTTCTTTAAGGTGAGCCTTGGGTTTAGGAATGGTTCTTCAGGCCTTCACTAATGCTGACTAGGTGGGTGATCAAGACACACATCGTTCGACTTTCATTGTTTGTTGCTTGCTCAATGGAGCTCCCATCTCTTGGTTCAGCAAGCGACAGAATTCAATCACACTCTCCAGTGCAGAAGCAGAGTATGTCTCTACTACTTAGTGGTCAAGGAGATAATCTAGTTGTGGCACATGCTAGTTGAGCTACATCAACAACATGTCTTTGCCATACCACTCTACTGTGACAACCGCAGCACCATTGGCATGACAAAGAATCCGGTTTTCCATTCACACATAGAGCTAAGACATCATTCGTGAAAAAGTCGCTGATGGAGAGCTCGTATTGGAATATGTTCCATCTCATTGACAGCTTGCTAACATATTTACCAAACCACTGGTTGAGAGAGTATTTTCCAAGCTTCGACTACAACTTGGCGTCTCAACTTGAGGGGGGAGTGTTGGAGATATGAGATATATCCAAGTCAGACCGTTGAGATACGAGTCAGACCACTGAGATAACTGAGCATGTATATATGTAACCCGTTAGCAAGCTATAGATATATTGTGTGTGACTGAGCGAGTCCTTGTTTTGTTATCTATATATATACATCTATATCCATCTCCAAACCCTCTCAAAAATGCCCTAGCCCCAAGCTATACATACGGAACTACTAGCCTCTAAATAATATCCACTCTATTGTATGTATGCCTATGGAAAAAAAATAAATAAACAGAAACGTACATGCTTCTAGTGATGTACAAATGAGTGGCTCACATGGGAAACACTACCAATAATATGACATTTCTAAGCAATAATTTTTAATGACTAACGATGTGTCTCTGTTGTTTAATGATTGCTAAACACAACTAGACTTTTTTTACTTTTTAAAAGTGTATTGTTTTCCAATTGTACTTTATGTGTTATTAACTTAGGGAGTTTGAGTTTGAATTGCTGCAAAATGCAAGTCTCAAAATTTATAAAATTTTGTAACTATGTTAAATAATTTATGGCTTAAATTAATTTCTTCAAGACTTTATATATGAGCTTAAAATTTAATATACGAAAAGAAAATTATGATAAATTTATTATTTCTTTTTACGTGAAAAGGAAGAGTCCAAATTATTATTTGTGAGATCCAATTTTACTTACCCATGTCTCCTTAACACTACAAATAGCTAAGTGAATAAGTAAATAAATATGTGCTTCTTAAATTAGAAATAGTGCATAAGAATATATTATTTCATTAATATAGATTCATTACACTATATAGGAGTTTTACGGTGCAACAAACATGTTTTATAAATTAAATAATAAGCACTAATTCATTATCATATAAAAAAATAGTTTATATTGGATCTAGCAAGTTACCCCAAATAGGAAATCATGATCCTACTATTCAAACTTTTACTTTATTAGTTTTTTTTTCTTACTTCCTTGAAGTAAGGCTCTTATGAATCTTCATAAAATACACCACCTAGTCATCCATATTCACATTAAATAACATCAATAGTGTTATGTTGATTCATCTTTGTGAATGTAGTAATGCACCCATTAACCATTGAATTGATATGTTATTGACTCATCAAGGTGAGTGTAGTGATGCACCCAACAATTTTGGATTGATTCATACATAGTGGCAATTATTAAAGAGGGGTTAAGATGCTACAATTGAAATTGAGCACCAATATGCAAATTAATATTCATAATTAAATTACACTTGATTTGGCTTGAGTTCCATGGGCTACCTACAAGGGATGCTAAGGCTCAATACCACATTTGGAGAATATCTATATATGGGATTAAACCAATTTGTAAGTTCACAAGGCTATGGCTAGGGTTTCTAACTTCAACTTCCGCAAGGTAGGTAGAAATTTGAGCTCTCTTAGTTCTTATAATAGTTCTTAAATCTTATGAGCATCTAATCTAGGAGTTACATGTGCATGAGTATTAATCCATCTACTGTTGAATTTGCTTAGAACATGAGCAAGCATGAATCCATATGTGCCGTTGGATCATTAAAAAAAAAAAATCACATGGGATTCTGCTACTACATTTTGGATTTTTTTTTTCATGAATTAACTCCTTTCTCTCTTCATCTATATTTGGGATTAGGACAATTTGTAAGTTTATTAAGAGTGATCTCAACTATCTCTAGGGTTTTTGGTTTTAGCTTCTCTCAAGCAAGGCAAGCCAAGGCGGTTTCAGTTTCAAAGGCAAGGCACAACACAAATTTGAGCTCGCTTACTGCTGTGTTCTCACAATTCTTTAGTGGTAAGTTGTGGCAACATTAATTTAATTTGATTTGTTTTCCCCTTTTTTTGATTGAGCACCAATTTGTGAGGTTCTATATATTAAATTTTCCCTCTCTCATTCTCCCTCCCTCTCCCTCCTCAAACATTTTTGTGTGGATCAATCACACTAGGTTATTGTCTTTGCACATGCTAGGCACCACATGTAATAAAGTGTTGTATTTTGTCTAAAACTTGAAGGTTCACTATGAAATTAATTTTGTAGGTCTAGAAAATGACTTCTGGAGAAATATCCACTAGTGATCTCATTACAACTGAAGCCTTTGATGCAAGAGATGAATTTGAAGTGTTACTAAAGACACTAACAAGATCAAAACACCGTATTCATAATGCCACATCAAAAGCTTTGAATGTGCTAAGCATGGTCTAGCTGAGGGAGGTATGTGGAACTTGTAAGTATATGCATGTACATGTTAGGAAAATTCAAAATATTATATACATATACATGTATATTGTGTGAACCTACATATATACATATACAATGATGAAACATATATGTATTCATATTTCTCTCTATGTTTTATAAATGTGTACATATTGTATTATATTGTGTTGCGGCAAGTATATGTGTTACATGTTAGGTCAAATCAAATTCCAATACATAATGCTATATAAAAACAATCCATAAACTACAATTATTATACATGTTTCTTTTTATTAGGTGATTGATATTATAGCAAGAAAAATGGAAATGAAACCAAAATATCCTAGGCGTCTTGATCTCTTTCTATTGGTGGATTCTATTACCAGATCCTCACATCAATCAAGTACGTACTAAGTATAAACACATTATTTATGTTGATAGTGAAGTTTACTTTTATTAAAGTACACACACACATATAATAATATAAAATCAAGAAGGTGTTCACATGTATATACTAATACTTATTTAACACTTTCAGAAACATTTGCTAGGATGTACCTTCCCATCGTACAAAATGCCTTACCTAGGCTTTTAACTGCTACTGCACCACAAGGTCCTTCTGCACAAGACAATCGCAATGAATGTTTGGTGGTAAGGTCTACTACATTTATTTATTAGCTCTCTTACTATTGTTAGAATTTATTATTATAGGCATTTAGAGTATGGAGCACCTCAAACATTTTCCCATAAAATGTTCTTGAGCACTTTATTAGGAAGATCAAATAACATAATGAGCCAATATCTAACACTCCTAATACATTGGGGGAGATGGAGATGGCAATGGAAGAAATCGATCAATATGGAAGGTAATACACATGAACATAAAATGAATAAGGTGTATATACATCCACATATACAAATTCCATAAATACACATTATGTCTTGCATGCACTCAAACATAATAATAATAATATGTTCTTACATTTATTATTATGTTCTTACATGTACATAAATTATATAAATCTTATGTGTAGCCTTGCAGCAATATGAATTGGTTTCTTTCTAGAGATTTCAAGGAAAGTCAAACAGGTATATGGTTGTTTTTATCTATTGGAGAATTAACTATTAAATGCATAGTAAATGATATATACATTGTAGTGTAGTTTCATTTTATATGTTTTATTTTCATCACACCTTACACATATGTACACCATGCTGATTAACATGCTCTTTTATTTTAATGTATTTGTCCATATGAATTTTAGTGCATGCTTATTACTATATTACATGTATTGTGCATGAATTTTGATCTTATTTTAATGAGAGATTGTGTTTGTGGTGACAACATGCTGCATAATGACATACATATGATTTAATATGTTTTGAATATAGAAGGTGAAGTGAAGACTGAGGGTAAGTATGATTGTAGTCATGATACCTATGATCAAGGTGGACTTTTCCATGAGAAATATTATTACAAAGAGGACTCTAACAAGCGGGGTATAAGGCAGACTCCAATTAGGAACACGCAAGCTCGTGTTGCAGACGTAGAGGTGATAGCTAAGCAAGTTACAAAAGCAACAATGTTCGCAAGAAGATGATATCGAGATGAACACAACTATTGTTGAGACTATGGCAACCACTACAAAGACTACCCTCAAGGAGGTGATTGCAGGGGATCCAATGATCAGTATCACCAAGACATGAGAAGAGATGGCAAAAGGTATCATCCAAAACCAGGGTTTGGTAGAAGGGTTTAAGGTTTGTATTATTATGTATCAGAACAAAATTGAAAATATAAATTAAAAATGAATTATATTTTTTAATTATTTCAGACTTGGCTATCTAATAACGCAATTTACTGTAAGCATATGCTTTAATTGAATGGTTTTAAATTTGATATGCATCTGTGTAATGTGTGTGTGTCTCTCTCTATATATGAGTGTGAGTATTATTGATATATAGAGTGTGTGAGAGAGTGTGTGTTAGAAGTTCTTGAATTTATGATGTTTTGCAGAAAGGTTAACCATATGTACACACACAACATACCATACTAATTGTATGTGTGATCAAGTTATGTGTTTTATATGCAAAAGGGGAACTAAACTATAGTATAACAACGGCTGTTGTACCTCAGTATGATGATGCAATAAGGTTACATATACAGAAAAAATAGAAGGGTAACCTAGTAAGCCCTTTATCGAGATGTGAGCACAAAAATATATAATCACTTCCAATCTTTTCATTATAGTTTTTCTTCACTTTTAAAGGTTTTTTTTTTTGGATTATCTTTTAGAGTTTTGTTTGGATAAAATAATGTGTGTGGGAGAGATAAAGAGATTGTTAAAATAACTCGTACTGTATTACTCAACATAAACTCTGCATGAACAGTATATCTGATAGTTTTCTCTATTAAATTTTATGTATACAAGTCATTTATATTTCAGAAAATTTATAATTTGAGCTCTCACACAAATCTTGTGTGTGTGTGTGTGTGAAGTGTATATATAGCAAGGATAATTTTTTTAATAATAAATTTGAATGTGTTATTAACATTGGTAGATTTAATTAATACTAAATTATAAATTTCACATAATTGATTAAGATATTTAGTTAAACTTTGTTTTGATCACAATTTAAAAGTTGAATTGAAGGTTTGAGTAATATTAAATAGGAAAATAATAATATATTTAACTATTTATATTAATTACTAGCCTCCTGAGAAAATTAATATATATTATGATAATATATTTAAAATTATATTAATAATTAATACTAAATATAAACTTAAATTATGTATATGTAATTGATAAGATTAAATAAAGTAATGACATTGTATTATAAAGTAATGACGTTTTTAAGAAGAAACAGATTGTTCTAATAAAAACTTTTTAATAATGAATAGTCTTTTTAAATTATGTTTTATATGTGTTACACACATACATTTACTAGCACATGGGTTCTCATTTTGACAATACAAGTGAAAGTGTTAGTTTATAGACATAAATAAATTACTAATAAAAAAATGTTTATATGATGTATTATACGTATAAGTTTGAGATTATAATTATAAAGCTCAAGGTTAAATGAAGATTTAAAAAGTATAAGTTAATAATATGTATTAATTTCTTATCTATTTAATTATAAAGAAACTATATAAACTTGATCCATTTTTAACCATGTGACAATCTTTCATCCATTTTGAATCATTCATCCATAAATATGGATTGAATAAGACACCATGTTGATTAAGTTGTTAAGTTAAGCTTAGTAATCATCTTTTTATACACTTTTTCCTTGATTATCTCAATTAGTTCTATCCTGAATGCTTATGATTCAAACTAGTCAAGGATGGATCATTTCTAAATTAATTTATAATTAACAAGTTAACTTGTCAAAATCATCTATCAAAAATGATAAACTTTAGAAGTTTCACAACAAATTAAATGGTCGACACTAGTCAATGAGTCACGTCGACCACAACAATACATGTTTACCAAAACTTAATTCAATCATGACATTTTAACACAAGTCAATTAAAAATTAACAACAATGAACATGAACCTTAAGACTACATATTGGCCATTTGCATTTTCAATCAAATCAAACAAGGCAAGAACAAATAAAATGTGGCGAACATGTTGTGGTCACCCATGGGTTCTACCAAGCGAGTTTAAGGTATTCTCCATTAAGCTCTTCCTAACTAATTAACAGTTGAAAGCTGTGTTTTCTTGTTTCTTATTGTAAAGTGAGACTTCATTTGATTAAAAAGATTTTCATGAAGAATTAAATTACAAACAATGAAAATAAAAAACATAAAAGTCATCAATAATGTTAAAGAAGTGACTAAATTATTAGAAAATCAACTTTGAAAAAAATTATTTTATAAAAAGATTTAATAAAAAAGAATTGATATGGAAATTAACATTAATTTCTACTGAAGTCATGTTTATATGCTTAAAAAGTATATGAAAAGATTCTTTGAGCTATCCTTCAAAAAATATATTGGCATCCACCACAAAAATTTGTAATAACTTAACTAAATCGCAAAAGAATAATTTAAAATTTCTATAAGTAAAATATTATTAATAAAATTTATCGATTCTCTATGTGCTCCCAAGTGCAATCGTGTAAAAATAATCAATTTGATTAACATGATAATACATGTTATGTTACAAGATCTCTGAGTTCATAGTAATAATTTCATATCAAACTTAATAGTGGTACTATATATTTAAAATGATATTGATTACAAATTAAGACTTCATAAAAAAAACATAATTTTGTTTCAATTTCTTCATAATATTCATTTTTTGCAACTGACTTTGTACTCTTTAATAACACCCACCAGTTCAGGGAATATATATAAGTTAACATACCTTTCTATCAACCTAATGTGGAAACTAGAAAACTCAATTTATATCTAGTGTCTCAATCAACGATCTCTAAATATCGCAAGTCTTAAATAACATATTCTTATTATATTCATTCTCCAAAAATCACAACAACTAGGTGAATTCAATAATTTCTAACTCTTATCTTATTGAGTTCAAATATTAAATTTTAAAATTTAGTTTCCACGATAAGAATCTCCCTGAACTCATAATATTGTATGCCTTTGTAACATTATATCTACTCCCAACTTTTAAACTAATTATGTAAATGCCCCCCAACACTATACCAAAGTATAGCATTTTCATTAATTCAAGCAATTAATGTTTTTGACAAGTATCTTTTAAACTAATTCTTATTCTATAAACAATTGCATTTATACTTTTGAATTGATAACAATCGTCTTAATGTTCAAATCTCAAGTTTATTAACTAATTATTACATTAGTAAAACCTTACAATTATATTAATTTATCAAAATGCTATAACTAGAATATAGACACGATTTTAGTTTATATGAACAAGCTTTAATTTTGAGATAGAAATATAATGCTACTTTAGTATTCCTAAGAACCATTCAAAGACTAAGAAAAATTATGAACTAGTGTTTAATTCATGTAACTGATTTAATAAAATATTATTTCCACACTAATGTTATCATGACACCGAAGCGCCACATTAACTTCATGTTTTAATTATATTTCATAATTCAATAGATTTCATCAAATAGTTCAATACATTGAACTCGTTTCGAGGAGGGTGATGTATTTGTTGACGGAGACGTGCCTATGGTTGGGAAGGTCTACGAGGGGATGAACCAGATGAGCGAGAACTCCATCAACTAGAGGAAGATGATCTTAGGTACAACGAGCTGAACTAACTGATTTCAAATAAGTGGTAGGATTATCATAGCACCTTTCACTTTGCCGCATACATGCGTGATCCAAAGTTTCAAGGGCAAAGACAGGAAAAATCTAGGGAAGTTACTAAGGATTGGAATACATATTTGGATATGTAGTTCCCTGATTATCAACAGAGGTCAATTATAAAAAACCAGTTTTACCAGTACATGAAATTGAGGGTAGTTTTGACATCGAGGACTCCCATATGGATTGTACAACAAAGGGTTCTGTGTAATGGTGGGAGGACAACAGCCACTCTAGTTCAAATTTGCAAAGGTTGACAATTCGAGTGCTTAGTCAGACAAGTTCTTCCTCATTTATGGAGCGATTATTCAGCATCTTTGCACGTCGCTTCAAAGAAGAGGAATTGCTTGGTAATAAGCCAGACCACAAACTTAATATTTGTGGCTAGTAATACCAAGTTAGTAACCAGCCACATTTCCTATAACAAGTTCATGGAATTGAGCTAGGCAGGAAGTATTCCTCGTATTGGTGACGCTAATATTAAGGCTATTAAATAATATGAAGATAATTATGATGCTAACGAGGAGCTTCTAGATAAGATGAGTATGAATAAAATACTCTAAGAATATTTGTGTTTTTATCCGTGTTTCGTGTTTGTGTCCAAAAAATTGAATGCCGTGTTCATGTTCATGTTCGTGTATTGAAGCTACTCTTAGTGCATACCTATCTCCTCTTATTACCCATTCCGGCAACTTTGGGATCCCATCAACAACTTGCTTAGGCTCTGAAAATAAGTCATATGCACGTATATACACACATGTCTTCCATCTTATAGTCCAAAAGCGTAAAATGGACCACGAAATCTCCAAGACCCTTGTTCTTTCAAAGGGATCCCTCTTTCAGCAAATACTTTTAAGTATATGTCACTAAGAGATGCAGATAATTGCAGTGATAGAGGATGAAACGAATTGACGTTGGAGATGAACATCTTTGACAATATTATATTTATATGTATACAGAACACACACACCACAATCCACTTATGATAATCCATTTCTAAAATAATTGTTTGTGTGTGTGTGCACATACAAGTTATTCGACACTATATATATATATATATATATATATATATATATATATAGAGAGAGAGAGAGAGAGAGAGAGAGAGAGCATATAGTTATACATCTCTCTCTCTCAAGTCTATATTATAATTGTGTATTTATGTGTATATATGTTTTGTAATTTTGACTAATTATATATGATGTATTTAAATACATGTACTTGTTCACATAAGGAAAAAATGTTTAAAGCTTGCTAGACAACGAGCTAAGGATTTTCATTAAATTTGCTACTCACTAATTTATATTCAAAAAAGATCAAATGTTTTATGGAAAAAAATTTATATATTAAATTATTATTTTAGTGTTAATTTCATTTTATTTTTGTAACTATTTAAAAAATAATTGGACTTTGAAATGCATAAGATGAAAACTATATGTCAGAATTCTGTAACACTTTTTCATAAGAAACAAATTGAGATAAAAACAGTAAATTAAATGATCGTTATAATCATATGCTTGACCATATTATCAATTATTTTAGATTTCATATTATAAAAAATTAATTTGTATACAATACATACATAAAAGTAAGCATTATATACATTGTTTCATATGTACGTCATATGTACAGTATGTGTAATAGTATGGCGTCGTTAAACCCTATAACAGAGGAAGCCTAGGTTACACTAAGATTTTATGGGAAGTATATACACACTAGTGCTTCAAACTATATATAATTTATAATATGTTCGAATGTGTATGTGGTATATATATAATGTGCGTGTGTGTATGTGTGTGCATGCGGGTGTGTTTGTAAAGACTGTCTCTGTACATTTTTGTTGTTAAATCGTATGCATACGGCCTGGCTGTTTCATATATATAGAGAGAGAAAGATAAAGAGCATCATATACAATTACATACAATTTCTCTCTCTCCATTACGTACAGGCATGTCATATTCTTATTCTTTCTTACCACGGGGAGGAGAGACACACACACCTTGTTTCTATAATGTAATTCATTTAGTTCATTTAAACAATAGTAACAATATTAGAATACATCGACAGTTACCTGATATGCAATATGCACATATATATATATATATATATATATATATATATATATATATATATAGCGAGAGAGAGAGAGAGAGAGAGAGAGAGAGAGAGAGAGAGATAGATATTCATATGTGTGCGTGCGTTTGAGTGTGAAATAATACATGCACAGAACATATGCACGTGTATACACGCAACTGGCACACACACGCATGTACATGTATGTATATGATGATAAGGAGGTTTTACAACAAGAAAGAAAGAACTTGGGAGTTGGCATTTAACAACAGTTAAGAAGTCAGAAGTTCTATAAGTTTGATATTCACTTTATGAAGAAGTTTCTAACACTAAGAGCATGTTATTAGCGATAATGAATATATCTTATGCGTAAATTATATAGCTTAATATTTCTTATATGAAAAACATACAATCCAGTGGAGATGATATTTCATTTATTATTTTTCAGTTTCATATTAAATTTTTACGTTTTATTTCTTGATTTTCTGCCCTATAGATCATTATATTAATTTAAAAGGATGAATTAGAATACTTATTCTACATTTTATTATTTGTTACCAAAATGCTATATATTATTTGGAGTTATTAGAAGCAAAAAGTTGAAATTCTCCATAAGTCAAATTTAGTCAAAGTCAAGACAAAACTTTCAATGCTATACACACACGTGTATGTGTTAATAAATTACTCGATAAATATTTATATTATACACATTATTTTTCAGCTATTAGTTTAAATTTAAACAAGGAAAAAAGGACAAACAAATTTAAAGTGAGGTCTTAATATTAAAGGCAAATTTTGTATACAATTGATCTCTTAAGGAGATGGTTTAAATTTTGTTTTAGCATTAACCTTGTTTAAAATTATAATTAATAAATAATAAAAAAATTAAAATATATTAGTAATGTTGTATAAATAGAATAATGGAACTTAAATAATATATTTTTCTAGAAGATACGTTTTTAAGATGATTTTATATGGATTTATTAATGGATGAAAATTATGTGGAGCAAAATAAAATAAAACTTCACTTTAATATGAATGTTTTTTATATAAAATGTGAAACTAAGTTAATTGAAACTAAAATATGAATATGTCTGTGTGCACGCTTTTTCGGTCTTATGATTTCCGGGTAAACACCACGTTGTATAGCTCGTGCACGTGGCGTGCACGTGGTAAACCAGTATAAGAGCCGGTTGGTTGCCCTAGCGTTCTCATTTTCTTTCTTCCTTTTCGGGTGTTCAAAGTTGACCGAGTATATGCTAAGAATATACTTGTAATTTAGGCTATATAAAGTAGGGTTAAGGTTATAGAAATTAGGGTTCGTCATCAGGTTGTGTTAATGAGCAATTACGCGTCCGAACCTCATCGCTTAGAAGTAGGGAAAACAGTTCCCAATCCAACTTTGCCTCAACGGATTCTCGAACGCGAGAGGTTAGTATTATGCAATTATATATTATGATATTAATTTTTATTATGTATTTCAGTTTACAGGTGATTGGGAGGCGAGGAATTAGTCCGAGCTTGAATTATTGTCCGGGGGTACGAGTTTTCATTTACTACCCAGACTTTACTGAGATTCCAACAAAAATTGTCGCGAGAAATGCTACAGGATTACAAATGTAAGGCAATTCTCTCTCTATAAACACACACAAATATATAAATACATCTTTTTATAGTATTTCTATCTAGTGATTAAATTCGTAGTCGAAAAATACTATGGAAATATTTAATTATTAGTTTACTAATTATTAATTTAATTTAATTACTAATCCGTAGCATTTTTTCTATATATCATGTTTCTATCATTTCTATTTTTATTTCGTGATCAGGTGAACAATATACCTGAAAAGTTTTACGAGCGAAATATTCAAACTTGGTACACGTTAGGTGCCATTAGGTTGGTGTTTCACGAATGGGAGGACTTTCTTGATAACAGCATCTTTAAGTCTACAATGCAGAACGCATTGGTAAGTACACACAAGCATAGAACTAGTTAGACAGATTGTTTTATTTTATTTGTTCTCTAGAGTATGAGTTGTAAACTCATAGTTCTTTTAATATACACAACAATATAAGTAAACATGTATTTAAAGAACACTTTATTACAACGTAAGTCATACAATTTTGTGTTTATAGTTATTTTTTGCTTGTCATTGGTACGACGAGCAAGTTGTTGGAGAGATGATGCATGGTGAAGGATTTGACATTAACAAAGATGTATTAGAGTTTTCATTACTCGAAGAGGAACAAGACAAGTGTGAGAAGAGTAAGTTGTGTATACATGTGTAGATGTGTACTTGTGTTTAAATTCTAAGTTATATATATATATATATATAAGAGAGAGAGAGAGAGAGAGAGAGAGAATATATAACAAGTGTTTTATATATAAAATAGAAGATTCGTTTTTATTTGTTAATTGCTATTTATTTATTTATAATATAATATTTGTTTGAATCTCATTAAACACAGGAAAATGAAGCCCTAGGTTACAAAGGAATGGGAGGAGAACGCACATGTTCTTAGTTCTTGCAACTTTCATGTAGATTATATATCAAGCTCTTTTAATATTACTGCAATATTCAGGGTCAATTTAGAAGCCTTTATTATCCTATATGTATAAAAAGTAAAGCGCTATATACAGGTATGCATCCATACATACATACATAATATATACAAATATGTGTACGTTATATATACTTATACTAATTAAAATGTTAAATTTTCTTATATATATATATTCTCTACATAGATCTTGCCTCTTAAATTGGAAAAGCCATTTTTACCCTAAATACCCTTTTATCAAATTTCATATTTAATACATTAAAATATAAACAAATAAATTTATTACCATTTAAACTTTAACTATAAATCTAAAATCTTATTTATATTAAACATATGAAATTCTTAAGTCAATCTTGTCTCATTTAAATTATTTTTCTTTAGCCACTCTATTTAAAATGAATGAAATATACTATTTTTTTGTTGGAAGTTAGAATGAAATAATAAATTAATTAACTGCATATATCTAATTTATAGCAAATTGCTTAACATAATTAAATAGATATATTTAATTTATGAAAAATTGGAATGACATTTGTGTGTGTGTGCGTGCGTGTGTGTGTAGTTTAAAATAATGTGGATGAATAAATAAAATAAACAAATATTAGTAAATGCCATAATTTTGAAGTATATTATATTATCAAATTATGTCTAAATGGATTTTTTTAGAATTGAATTATCTATACTAAATAATTGAGATCTTCAGGGTAAAAATGTAATTTTAAAAATTTCATAACTACATTTCAGGAATATATAATACACAAGTATAAAGAAATTTAAATTTTTCTTAACATGTATACATGTGTCTTTTATATATATAAAAGCAAGTGTGAAACATAAAGCCCATGTTTAATTGTAAAGTATTATATAA
Source organism: Selaginella tamariscina (assembly GCA_003024785.1). Taxonomy (NCBI): domain Eukaryota; kingdom Viridiplantae; phylum Streptophyta; class Lycopodiopsida; order Selaginellales; family Selaginellaceae; genus Selaginella; species Selaginella tamariscina. Next base: position 42,823 of record PUQB01001002.1, read on the forward strand.
TAATCTTCATACACCTTTCTTATAATACTTACATGTAGATTAACACATCAATATGAAAATTAAAACATGAATAATGATTATACTTATTTAATTAATTTTAACACCTCATTTCATATTATGGTATCTAGCATAAATATACTTAAGGTTTAATAATTTTAAGACAATCTACAAAACATTTTAAAAATAAGAAAAGAGCATTAAAAAAACAATAAAATAGAATTTTACAAAATTTTAAAATGTTAGGTTTTGAAAATAAAATTATTAAGTGAATAATATAATTTTTGGAAAATGTTTAAAATTTACAAAGTGTATTTTTTTCTTGTCTTTTTAACAATTTTTTTTCTTTTATTAAAAATTAATTAATTAATAATAATTAAAGATAAAAAATAATTAATTAATAAATGACGTTATTAAAGTTTCTTGGATATCAAGGTATAACATTATGCATTTAAAATGTATTTACCTAAGTTAAATGATGTATTTGCACTTTCTAGTTAAATGAATTTTAAAAGTCAAAGTAAAACATTATGCAATTAAAATATATTTATTTCATTCACAATTATAAGGTTAAATAATGTATTTGTACTTTCTAATTAAATGGGTTTAAAAGTAAAAGTAAAACATTATACAATAAAAATATGTTTATCTCATCCATGTTCTTTTTTTAACAATTTGAACTTATATTTTTAACAATGCTGGAACTAATATAATGTTATATTAAATTTTTAAATTTTAAATTAATAACTTATTATTATTAAATATTGTGTTTTCATTATGATAAATAGCTTTAAAATACTTTTTTAAAAAGATATTACTTTATTATATTCTTAAATATAATTAGTATGTCTTTATAATTTAAGGGAAAATTATATTTATACTTTAAAATTTATTATATTTACATTTATATTCCTAATAAATATTCATGAATATAATATATATTTTATAGTGTTTATGTTTATTTCTTTAATGTTTCAGATAAGATGGATTAACTATGTTGTTGCCATTCAATCATTTATTGTAAAAAATAAAAGCAAATGTTAATTATCCTTAATAAAATCAACATATATGTATGTATTTGTTAAAATAATAATTCTACCCTAATATAATTATAATGTAGGGTTGTACAATAATATAATTATAATGTTAATCATCAAATACATATGTATGTATGTATTTACTAAAATATAATTAATACATTTTGTGTTCAAATCTAATTAAGGATTCTACTCTAATATAATTATGCTATCTCAATTAGTTATAATATTACAATAATAATTAATATATCTTGTGTTCAAATATATTCAAATTAAGGGTTTTTTCATTATGATGAAATAATAATTTACTCAGCAGAATAAAATGTTAAATATATAATAAAAGATGAAACAAGACTTTAAGTATATCAAAAAAACAAAACAAGAAGTTAAGATATATTTCTACTATAATAATTTGGGGAAGGGAGGAACAAGACATTAAATATATAATTATATTATAGTGATAGTTGAGTGAATAATAATTGAGTGAAATAAAATGTTAAATAAGTTTTACTATAATAATAGTTAATAATCAAGTAAAAAAGATGTTAAATATATAGTTTTACTACAATATTAATAATGTAAATATATAGTTGTGAAGGGTGGAACAAGATGTTAAATATACAAAAGATATACCTTTAATTTGAGCCGTTGATGTCATCTACAATATAAGCGCATGTATATGAAATTACGGTGTCATTTACAATATAAGAGCATGTATATCAAATTAACACCGCACATCAAAAATAGTGATGTTATGCATTTATTTAGCTTATTTTCATAATTTTTTATTAAAAGATATTTCACACTCACAACCATGTTAAATAATTTAACATTAAATTTGAACATATTCATATAATCTTAAGCATCAAATTTTTCTTAAATCAAATTTATAGAACTCTGTGTATGTGTGTGTTGGCACAAATTCTAATTCTCTTAAATTATAAAAATATTTATTTTACCTTAATTAAATTAAAAAAACACTTTATTTTATAATTTTACACATTTTATAATTAATATAAGTAGTTATATACTTATACACACATAATGTAATTAGACATTTTTATATAAAGAATAGTAAAGTTATATACTCGTACTTATGTAAAGTTATGTAAATCTATATAATAAAATTATATATATAGTTATATAATTATGATATAACTAGAAATAATAAATAATGATAGAGTAAAATTTCATGTTTATTTACAATGTTAACATGTATGCTAAATATTATTAATTGTTAGTTATTAATTCTATTGTATTATTACTATTAATAAAGCAATTTTAAAACTTTAATACATATTTTTTATAACATATTAAAATACAAGGCAAATTCACATGGACACTATTTTTAAATTCAATCAAAATATTATATGTATAATAATTAATATATTATTTTGATTTTATATAAAATCAAAAGCCTAGAGTTTAAATAACTAAGTGTTTTTATATCTAAACACATTTTTCTTAAAATTTTACTTTAATGAATTAAGAATTTGATATGCTCTCACTTAAATCTTAAAAATAAAATAAAGAGTTAGTGTTATAAAATTTGGTGTAAACATAATTCACTCTTTAACTCTTATTACACTTGTAAATGTGAATGGCCCATGTGTGTACATATTATGTTAATAATGAATATGAAATGATTATTAAACACCAGCTTTTAAAGTGTGAGAAAAGATTTGATTAATGGTTTATTATTATAATACATTAGGGTTTTAAAATGTATTTCTAATGATTGTGTTAAAACTTAATCAATCACCATATTATCGTAATTATATCTAAAATTATTATACTAAATATAATATCAAAAAACATAAAGAAAGCATGTTTTTATATATTAATTATTAAGATGAAAAAAAAAGGTTTTGTATTAGGGTTTAGGGTTTTGTATATAATCTACCCTAAACCTTAGGTTTGTGGGATGAGGACAGGGATAGAAGAGATTGGAGAGACAGGGATAGTGAAGAGGACGTTCTTTGTGGAAACGGGTTTTGACGACACGGCATGGCGATTCAAGCAAATAATTGAAGAACAGGAAGGCATCCCGGCTGGGCGACAGACTCTGTACGGTAACGGGAAGGTGGAGGATACTTGGATGCCGTGGCACGATTGCGGGCTCTGCTATGGACACAAACTCCAGATGCGCCAGCGCCCTCCAAAGCAGAAAGGTATCATTGTTTAAAACAAGAAAAGAAGATAATTCTTGGTTTGTTTGTTCAGCTCCACCGTCTCCCACGCAGATATCAGTCAATGTCGTCGGGAGGGAGGAAGATATATCTGTTTGGATGCGAGTAACATGGACGCCATCGGCATAATCAAACAGAAAACCCGCACAAGAAGCACACCTTCCGTTGGAGAGCCTCCAATTAACCTCATTTGATGGCAAGCTGCTCCAGGACGACTCTTCACTGGCAGATTACAACATTGGCGATGGGTGTACGGTCTACCTTCAGTCCGAGCACGCTACAGACATGTACGTGTGTGTGTGTGTGTGTGTGTGTGTGTGTGTGTGTTTACATGTATGTGCACAGGGGACGTTGGAAGAAGCAAGAGGAAGTCGAAATACGTCTCAAGGCAGACCTTGAGATGGACGTGCGAGTGGGTGTCCTTGACACCGTTTGTTACGTTAAGAAATTGATAAAGAAGCAAGCGGGCATCCCGGAAGAGGATACTCTCCGTCTCTTCTTTGCACACAAGAACCTGGACGACAGCCACAACCTAACTACTACAACATTCGGGTCAGTTTTACACTTACATATCTAAGTCTAAACTTCTTACGATTCTCAACTGTGCAGGATGGATCCATATTGTATGCTCGCCGGCAGCGAGCAAAGGCTCCAAGGAAGGTTAAGGTACTCACACACACAACACATACAGAACATTCAACATGTAAATATGTTTGCAGGAGAACAAAAAGATACGGATAATTGTGGTGATAGAGGATGAAGAAGAACTGACATTGGAGATGAACATCTTTGACAAAATTTGTGACTTATACATAAAAATATTTGCCGAAAGAGGGATCCCTGTGGAAGATCAGGGTCTTGGAGATTTCATGGTTCATCTTACGCTTTCGGACTATGACATGGAAGACGGGCGCGTTTTAAACTTACACTACCCAAACGGGAGAGTCCGTGTTCCGGTGTCTCTTGCACGAAGTATGTATAAGTGTTTCACTCTCGATATACGTTCATATGACGGGTTTGTTTATTTTCAGAGCCTACGCAAGTTCTCGATGGGATCCCAAAGTTGCCGGAATGGGTAACAGGAGGAGATAGGTATGTACTAAGGCCGGACCATAGCATTTGTTAACTTGTTGTGTTTCAGGCTTCCCACTTCGAGGCCGGGAATTTTGAAATGGAGTGAAGTGGAAGGATACCAATACTTCCTTGATTTTACAGATTTGCCAACACATATACCAATGCCTGGTAGAGATTACATGCACAAAGGAAATGTAAATTGGTTGTTTTATGTGGGGGAGTTTTATTGCCGAAATTATCTCTACTGGTACTCCTCGGGCGCATTCAAGTGCACTTTCAAAAGCCAGAATGAACTGGAGAATGACGAGATTTATAGCAGCGTGTCTAAGAAAATGCTGGTGCGTGTGTGTGTGTGCGTGCGTGCGTGCGTGCACGGTGGGCTTATTCTGTGTGTGTTTCTAGATGTTCCATGCGTGTCGCTGGTTTGACGAGCAGGTTCGTGGGGAGCAACAACATGGTAAGGACTTTGACATTAATAAGTATGTGGAAGGGTTTGCACGACAGGAGTCTAAGGAGCCATACTGGACTATACAGGACACACCCGTTGAAGGATAAACCTTGTATATTTATATTTAAATTAAAATATTTATGAAAGTTTAACCATTGATTATCAAAGAGAAAGAGTACATCATCGTATTCATTTGCTCTTATGAGAAATGAAATTTTATAAATATCTTTTAAACTTAAATGTTGACACAGAATCGTCCAATTATTTGAGACATGCAACTTCATATATGAAAACTTTGAAGAATCACAAATAAATATAAGCGTTATGAAAATTTAAAATTACAACTTCATATACGAAAACTTTGAAGAATCACAAATAAATATAAGCGTTATGAAAATTTAAAATTACATTAAATAAAATATTAATGAGATTTTTAAGCTGAATCAAAATTTTTTGGCAGACTTAATATGATACAACTTGTTTAGCCCATGTAAGCGTGTGTGTGGGCGTGCGTGTGTGTGTGACGTACTAGTAATGGAACGCTTTCACAGCCCAGCTCCCTTTTTATTACTGATAATTAATTAAAATTTAATTAACTAGCAAATATTAAAAACTAAAGAAAAACATGTATTTATATATATATAGCATATAATCATTTAAATAATTAAGTTAATTAACTGTGATCAAGGAAAGAGGGCTGGATTGTGAAAACTAACCTTAGTTAATTTCAATAATTTTACATGATAATTATATATATATATATATATATATATATGCTTCTTCCTAAAACTTAATTGTCAAATCAGTTAACAATTGCTTTGTGCTTATTATCATAGTATATATGCATGAAATGATGGTTATACATACACAAATATATAACATAATTTATTAAATATATTTTGTGTATATGTATTTAATATATTTCAAAAGATGGATAATGTCTCTACATGTACATAAAATAATACTATTAATTATTTATGTTTTTAAAAGTTTACACTTGTTCAACGGAGTTTTTAACTATTTGTGAATAAATTGCAAAACAAACTAAGTGTATAGTGTATGTATAGATATAGTGTCATGCATTTTCATGTAGATTATAGATACCCTAATAAATGCTAGAATATGTTGTGAATATACAAGAATATCCAGGGTTATTCTTTATCAAATAATATTAGAAGAAATGAATCTTTATTTTAATTTATATAATGTATTAACGTATCTTAAATAAAAGAATATATAAACATCATTATTTAATAAATAGTATTTGCATTATAATAATTAAAAAGTAAAGCAATACATATACATAGTGATACACCAGGGTGGTCTTCTGAAGGTGTCATGTAGATTGGGCTAACATGTGCTTTACACAGAGAGCTCTCCCTTATACACACACACACACATATATATTATATATGTGTGTGTGTATTTTGTATATACATATGCTACTTGTATGTATAATTAAAATGTTAAATTTTTTTCTCTCGCACACACAAACACACACACATATATTCTCGTATTAAATTAACCCTCTGAATTTTAAATCATGAATTTTTACCCTTAAAAAAGTTAAATACCCTTATCAAGTTTAATAAATCAAATATAACAATATAAAACATAAACGACTTTAATTTCAGCATTATATTAAAAATTTAACTATAGATTTACAAATCTGAAATAATTTAAATGAGACAAGATTTACTTGAAAAATTTCATATAATATTTTATGTTTAATATAATTTTTAATATTTGGCCACTTTGTTTAAAATGAATGAAATATATTTTATTTATTCGTGTTGGAAGCTAGAATGAAATAATAAATTAATTAGCTGCATATATTTAATTTATAGCAAATTGGATAACATTAATTAAATAATTTATGGAAAACTGGAACAAATTATATGTGTGTGTGTGTGTATGTAATAGTTTAAAACAAATTGGAATAAATAAATCAAATAAATAAATATTAGTAAATGCCATGCATGAAATGATGGTTATACCTACACAAAATATATAATATATAGGAATATATATTATTAATTATTTGATTTATATGTATTTAATATATTTCAAAAGATGGATAATGTGTCTACATGTACATAAAATAATATTATTAATATATTTGTGTTTTCAAAAGTTTACACTTGTTCAACGGAGTTTTTAATTACTTGTGAATAAATTGCAAAACAAATTAAGTGTATACGTATGTACACATGTGTCTGTGTATGTATAGATATAGTGTCATGCATTTTCATGTAAATTATATCAAGCTGTAGATATTTAAATGCTAGAATATGCTATGAATATACAAGAATATCCAGGGTTATTCTTTATAAAATAATATTTGAAGAAATGAATCTTTATTTTAATTTAAGTAATTAACATATCTTATATGTATAAAAGAATATATAAACATCACTCTTTAATAATAAATAGTATTTGCATTATAAGTAATTAGAAAGTAAAGCCATACATACGTATATTCTGTGTGTGTATTTTATATATTCATATACTACTTGTATGTACTAATTAAAATGTTAAAATTTCATATATATATATATTCTCCTGAAATCAAAATTTTATAATAATAAATCAAAATATAACAATTCAAAACACAAATGACTTTAATTTCAGCATAAATTTAACTACAGATTTACAAATCTGAAATAATTTAAATGAGACAAGATTTACTTGAAAACATTCATATAATATTTTATGTTTAATATAATTTTTAATATTTATCCACTTTGTTAAAATGAATGAAATATATTTTATTTATTCGTGCTGGAAGTTAGAACGAAATAATAAATTAATTAACTAAATATTTAATGTATAGCAAATTGGATAACATTAATTAAGTAGATATTTTAATTTATGGAAAATGGTATAAATTATATATATATATATAGTTTAAAACAAATTGGAATGAATAAATCAAATAAATTAATATTAGTAAATGCCATAATTTATCAGATAGTAAGTATTATATTATGGTATGTCTAATTAATTTTTTTAGAGTTAAATAATTTAAGTTACGTATTAATTAAGATGTTGAGGGTAAAATGTTAATTTTAAACTATACATGTGAATATCGCATTCATGGATATATAATACTCAAGTATAAAGAAACTAATTTTTTTCTTTAAGAACTCTTGAATATATATATATATATATATATATAATATTATATATATATGTTTAACCTTAAAGTATTGTATATTAACCTGTCTTACGAAGTATATGACAGATTAATACATAAAAGTAACACATAAATAGTGATTATATACATGCATGTATTTATATATATCATATATACATCTGAGCCACATATTATTTTATTAATTTTTAACTGAATATACTTAAGGGCTAATGATTTTAAGATAATAAAAAACGAGTAGTAAGAAATTATAAAATAAAATTTTGTAACTTTTTAAAATGTTTGGTTTTGAAAGTAAAATTAGTAAGTGATTAATATAATTTTTAATAAGCATATAAAATTTGCAAAATATATTTCTTTCCTTGTCTTTCTAATTGTTTTCCCTTTTAATGAGAACATATTATTTAACAATAGTAAGTTATTAATTTAAAATTTTTAAAATCTAGTACAATGTTAGGAATGAATGAAATATATTTAAAATACTTTCTTAAAAAGATATTATTTTGTTATTTAGTTTATTATATTCTTAAATATTGTTAGTATATCTTTATAATTTAAGAAAATAATATTAAATGTATATTTATAATATTTATATTTGTTTATTCCATTTTTATTGTAAATGATTGAACCGCAGCAACATGAATAATCCATCTTATTTAAAACATTAAAGAAAGTGATAATGTTATTATTACTATTTATAAATGATTATTTATTGAAAAGGATGATTGATTAAGTTTTAACAATTGTTAAATAAAACACATAAATACATTTTTATAATAGTAAATCATTAATAAGAAATGTTTACTCACAATTTAAGAAAAATGTTTAATAAACATCTCATCTTTCATTATTAATATAATATGTAGCATACATGTGTGTTGTAACATGACTACATTTCACTGAATATCTTATGTTAAGTAGAATATATTATGTATATACGATTATCCATTAACATATACATAAATTTCACACATCAGATATATAGGAACCAAACGCATACACATGCATATTTTATATTATAATTTTATTTCTTTCTTCTCCCTCAGACTGATACTTAGTTCTGCAAATTTGATTATTGTAAACTTTGATGTTTAAGAATATGAATCCAATGTTAAAGTATTAAGTGATCTAGGTATGTAATAAGATCAACGGCTTAAAAATCGTGTACATGTGTATGAATCATATATCTATATATATATACCTATGGTAGACACATATATGTGTGCTGATTCTATTATTGGAACATATATGGAGCACCAATGAATATTAAATGCTAGTGTTGTATACTTTTATCAAAAATAGAAATTCAATGTAACAATATTATTATTATTATAACTATATCTAGAATTATTATAGAAAATTTTAATAGTTAATAATATTATCAATTGTAGCACCTAACGAACATTAAATAATACTCTTGTAATACTTTTATCAAAAGTAGAAATTTTAGTGTAACAATATTTATTATCATAACCATATTATACAAATTTTTAACTAAATACATAAGCTCATTCCTAACCTATGCATTTTTATGTTACATAGTTATTTACCAATATATTAAACATAAAATAAATTAATAACCAAAATATAAAGACAGTAAATTATGAATCTTTACATAAATTAGCATGCAATTTGTTTTAATTACATTGAATAAAGTATTAATAAGATTGATAAATTGAATAAAAAAGTTTTAAGCTACTAAAATTATTACAATTTACATATACAAATCGTGAAGAGATTGTGCTTATAAAATATATATCTTCACACTTTTTATTTTTAATAAATAAGAACAACATATGTTACATTATATAATTTTACTCATTAATTTGTAGTTTAATTGCCACATATACAAGGACAAAAAAATTAAATAAATTTAACTTTGTCCATGCATTGGAATCACCTCATGACTAGTATTGAAGTGAGGTTAACTTAAAATCGTTATATAAAAAGTAAAATAGGAATTTCATTAGCACTCACTAAGGATATTATAACAATGTTGTAAATATAATCAAGAAGCACTGGTCATTTGCTTAAATCAAGAACAAGATGAGCATTTTTTGTCTTAATCATGAGCTTTGCAAGGGTGGTGATATTTTAAGTGTAAAATATGGTATCAATGTTTGACCTTAGCTCACTTGTTGTGATGCAACCACAAAGCAAGCCAAAAGAAGATGATTGTTAGGGATGTAATTTAAAACACAATAGCAATCAAGAGGAAAACAACCATGAAGGATCTTACGATAGGGTTAAACAAGTAGTGTCATTATTTTTTATTATGACTCCTTTAACTTTGGATGGTTGTCTGTCCCTAGATACCTTTCCCTCTCCCCTTATGCCAACTTGGCAAAGGGCCAATTGATGTTTATGAAAGGGCCCATGGTCATGATGACTTAGTTACGTTTGAGTCTTTTTGCCCACATATTTACATATCCCACAATTTTTACCCAGATAATCAACTCACCAGGTTAAAACTATGACATACCTCGAGAAACTTTAAGCGAAAACTTTTTAGAAAACTCTTACCCTTTTCTGTGTTTTGATTGAGTTATTGGTTAGTTTCGGTGAGTTGACATGTCGTAAACACCCCTAAGGTTGAGCTAACCATAAGGTTGCCCTAACCCATAGAGGAATACTGTGTTAATGAGCAATTACGTGTCCAAGCCTCATCACTTAGAAGCAAGGAAAATAGTTCCCAATCCGACTTTGCCTCGATGGATTCTCAAACGCAAGAGGTTAGTATTATGTAGTATGTATTATGATATTAATTTTTATTATGTATTTTAGTTTATATGTGATTGGCAAGTGAGATATTGTCAGTCAAGCTTGAATTATTGTCCAGGGGCATGAGTTTTCATTTACTACGTAGCCTTCACTGAGATTCCAACAAAGTTGTTACGAGAAATGCTACATGACTACATACGTAAGGTAATTCTCTCTTCACACACACCCACCCATCTCTTTATAATATTTTTATCATTTCTATTTATCTCATGTAATTAGGTAAAACAATACATGTGGAAAAGTTTTACAAGTGAAATATTCAAACTTGGTACATGAGAACTTTCTGGGCAATGACATATGTAAGTCTACAATGTAGAACACATTGGTAAGTACACACAAGTTTAGAGCTAGTTAGATAATTTGTATTACTTTATTTGTTCTCTAGAGTATGAGTTGAATTAGTCATAGTTCTTTTAATATATACAACAATATAAGTAGACATGCATCTAGAGAACACTTTATTATAAAGTAAATCATACAATTTTGTGTTCATAATTGGTTTTTTGCTTGTTATTAGCATGAGGAACAAGTCATTGAAGAGATGATGCATGACAAAGAGTTTGACATTAACAAAGATTTATTAAAGTTTTTATTATTCAAAGAAGAACGAGACAAGTGTGAAAAGAGTAAGTTGTGTATACATGTGTAGATGTGTACTTGTATTTAAGTATATATATTATATATATAATATACAATAAATGTTTTATATATAAATAAAATATTTGTTTTTGTTTGTTAATTGCTGTTTATTTATTTATAATATAATGTTTGTCTGAATCTTATTAAACACAAGAAATCCTGGGACAAAGGAAGCTTTAAGTTACAGAGAAATGGGGAGTATACAAGGAATTAGTAGAGCGTGTGGAGGTATTACAAGAAGGCGATGAGCAAGGAGCTACAAAGCTTCTTAAGATATAGTGTAGAAAATGTAAATTGAATAGGGTGCTAATGCAAATCCCTCATTTACAGTTTAAATGTTGGATTTAGCTATGCTTTATAACCATTAAAACTTGTCGATCAAGGTCGATTCCCTTTATAACTCCGCAATTGCCATTCGTAACAAGGTTAAACAACTCTCTATAAGCATAAGTAACATGTAAGTACTGTTAGAATGTGCATATATATAAAATACATAGAGGTACCAAATCTGTGTATATAATGCCATTTATAAGACCATGTGCTATATATATCCCTTAAATAATATTGTTATATCAAATATAAAAGTATTATGAATGTGTATAGCATGGTGTGTGTGCATACTTCATGTTAGAATAACAACCTCTCTATCTCTGTTTTTAAAAAGTATTAAACAAAGTATATACATTTTTTAAACCATATATAATCTACAATATTTTGAATGTGTTTGCAAAGACCGTCTCTATAATATAGTCAGGCCATATAGATACAATTTAACAACTTATACAAAATATAAAATTAAAACTTAAGGTACACTTAATGGATTAGCCATGTACATAACGCACATAAAGTTATATGATTGCAATTATCAATTTATTTTATGCTCCATAAATTTTAATAATCTGTAATACCACTTTCTAAACACAACTCATGTCACTAATATCGTACATAGTGATAACTACGTTAAAATCATTTTAATAAAAAAAAAGATTATAAATGATACTAGAAATGTTTGTTGATAAATTTGACAAAACGAACCTAATTTTACAAATAAAAAAAAAATTGAGACAATATATTTAACATATAATATACAAGAAAATACCTTATATAAAATAAAGGTAACATATTTACATATTATAAAGACAGTTTCAAACACATTATATACGTATCACATACACTCCAAAATATTATAAATTATATATAATTTGAGGCATATTTTGCATAATACCTTACGTACTAATTAAATTTCTGGCTCAGTGTTTTTAATACTTTTTCTTTAAAATAGAAATAGAAGGGTTATTATTCTAACATGGAATATGCACACACACCATACATATACACATGCGTAATACTTTATGGTTTGATAACAATGTTACTTAAGGGGAATATAATAACATATAGTCAAATAAATGACATCATATACACAAATTTGGTGTCTCTTATGTATCTATATATATTAACACATCATTTTAATAATACTTACATGCTACTTGTGCTTGTGGAAAAGCTGCTCTATCTTGTGACATATGACAATTGCGGAGATTGATAAGTGCTAATGGTCATAGAGTACGATTAAATCCAGCATTCAGACCACAAAAGAGGAATTTGCATCAACGTCCTGCTCAATTTGCATCATTTGCACTATATCTTTAAAAAACTTTGTAATTCCTTGCTCATCACCTTTTTATAATACCTTCTTTACACGGTCTGGCCAGTTCCTAATTTGCTCCCCAATTCCTTTATAACCTAGAACTTCTTTTTGTCCCAGAACTTTTTGTGTTTAATGAAATTTAAACACATCTATACAACTTACTTCTCACACTTGTGTCGTTCCTATTTGAATAATGAAACTCCAATACAATTTTGTTAATGTCAAACTTTTTGTCATGCATCATCTCTTTAATCACTTATTCATCGTATCAATAACAACAAAAACAAATTATGAACATAAAACTGTATGATTTACGTTGTAATAAAGTATTCTCTAGATGCATGTCTACTTTATGTGTATTAAAGAACTATGAAACAATATACAACTTATACTCTAGAGATAAATAAAGTAAACAAATAATCTACTAGCTCTAAGATTGTGTTAGCTCTAAGATTGTACGTACTTACCAATGCATTTTGCATTGTAGACCTAAAAGATGCTGTAATAAAGAGAGTCCCCATTTCGTAAAATACCCTTGTGTATTCCAACGCTCAGGAAGTGGTGAATTCTCATTGTGTTTGCTTTCTCCTCCCTGCAGTGAGATTAAGTAACACGCGCGCGCACACACACACACACGTACACATACACATACCTGGATGCTGCTGCAGATTGGGGAAGATCCGATTGGTTTTCTTGTTATGGCCAGTCAGCAAGGAATTCTCTACAACGGAGTGAATACATCTCATCAGTCAACTTCTCCTGCTTTTCTTCCACATTCTGTTTCCGGTCTTTCCCCAGTAGCTTGTACATTTTAACACGGCAAAAATCTTCCTACAGATTCTCTTGGGATTTTCACAATACGTCTTCGTTTTTTCAGCTGGTATAAACATAAAACGTAAATAAACTAACTACATTTATAAAGCACAGTTTATATGCTTACCTGATGAACCCCTGCCATGGCATAGACGAACAGAGCAAAGGTTTAACGAAAAAATGCAGATTTTCAGCTTCTAGAGGTGCTTACTGATGATTTATTGAGCTTGTAGAGCGCGGCGCGGCGCGGCGCAGCTACATTCTGCCACTTCTCCTCCCCAGGGTTAGGGTTAGAAGGAGAGGAGAATATTCTTGATTCTATGGACCGTTAAATTCAAATGAAAAATTATGAGTATGTCTGTGGAATTTAAATAATAAATTATGATTATGTGTTTATGAGAGAGAGAGAGTGATCGGCAATAACTTGTTTAGTTTGTACAATAGGTATATATATTGCTCAAATAAGTGTGTGTGACATATTAGTAACTTAAATAATTATACATGATAATTTATATAATTATATATCTTCCTAAAACTTAATTGTCAAATCAATTAAGCGTTGCTTTGTGCTTATTATCATATTAGTATATGAACGGATACATTTGAATCGATGTTATACATACACAAAATATATTTAATATATGAATATATATTACTAAATATATTTGGTGCATATGTATTTAATATATTTCAAAGATGGATGCACATAAAATAATATTATTCATATATTTTTGTGTTTTTAAAAGCTTACATTTAGTTTAAAACTATTTGTGAATAAATTGCAAAACAAACTGAGTATATACGTATGTATACATGTGTCTATGTACATGTATAAATACAGTGTCGTGCAATTTTCATGTAGAGTTTTTATGAACCCTAATGAAGACTAGAATATGTTATTATACAAGAATATCCAGAATCTTTATTTTAATTTAATCATGTATTAACATATCTTATATGTATAAAATATTATAAACATCATTATTTAATATAGTAATTGCATTATACATAATTACAACGTAAAGCCATACATACATATATCTGTGTTATTTTATATATTTATATACTAGTATGTACTAATTAAAATTTTAAATTTTTTTTACACACACACATATATTCTGGAGTGGACACAAGTCTTTTAATATTTAATTTAATTTAACCCTGAAATCTTTTAAATTATGCCTCTGAAAGTTAAAAATGCATTTTCACTCTTAAAAGAAGTTAATTACCCTAATTAGATATCATATTTAATAAATTTAAAATATAACAATTTAAAACACAAATAACTTTAATTTCATCATTTGTATTTCAAAATTTAACTATAGATTTACAAATCTGAAATAATTTAAATGAGACAAGATTTACTTTAAAAAAATTCATATAATATTTTATGTTTAATATTTTTTTATTAAGCAAATCCAAATGTTTAGCCACTTTGTTTAAAATGAATGAAATATTTTTATTTATTCATGTTGGATGCATATATTTAATTTATAACAAATTGGATAACATTAATAAATGATATTTTAGTTTATGGAAAACTGGAACAAATTATATATATATAATTTAAACAAATTGGAATGAATAAATCAAATAATAAATATTAGTAAATGCCATAAATTTATCATATAGTAAATAAATTATATGATAAATCGTTTAATTTACGTGCTAATTAAGATTTTGAGGGTAAAATGTAAATTTTAAAAATTTCAAAACTATACATGTGAACGTCACAGTTAAGGATATATAATACACAAGTATAAAGAAATTAAATTTTTTTTTTTAAGAACTCTTAAATATATATATAAGACACATGTACTTGTATATGTATCTTACGTATACATACACATATACATGTATGTATAAGCTCATGTTTAATCATAAAGTATTGTATAATAATCTTTCTTATAAAGTATATTCCTATTACAGATTGATTAATACCTAAAAATGAAATTAAAACATAAATAATGTATATTTATATATATTATTATACACTTGAGCCACATATTATTTAATCGATTTTAACAGTTCATTTCATATTATGACATCTAACATATACTTAATGTCTAATGATTTTAAAATAATAAAAGACAAGAATAAGAAATTATAAAATAAATTTTGCAAATGTTTAAATATTTGATTTTGAAAGTAAAATTATTAAGTGAATAATATAATTTTTAATCAACTTATAAACTTTGGAAAGTGTATTTCTCTTCTTGTCTTTTTGATAGTTTTTCCGTGTAGACTACACAATTATAAAATCAATGATATATTTACACTTTTCAATTAATTAGGTTTAAAAGTAAAGGTAAAACATTATGCAATTAAAATAAATTTATTTATCACGACAAAAACATATTATTTAACAATTAAGTTTAAATTATTAAGTTTTAAGAAAACAACATAAATGAGATAGCTTCAAAACTTTCTTAAAAACATATTAATTATTAATAAGATTTTCAGGGAAAAAGTATAAATTTTAATCAAACTTACATATGAATACCACATTTCAAGGATATATAATACACACATATAAAGAAATTAATTTTTTTCCCTTGAAAACTCCATGTGTGTGTAACATAAAGCCTGTTTAACCATAAAGTATTGTACAGTAGCATTTTTTATGAAGTATATAAGATTAATACATAAACCAAAAATTAAACATAATAATAATATACACATGCATGTATTTATATATTATTATATATACACTTGAGCCACATATTATTTAATTGATTTTAACAATTCATTTCATATTATGGCATTTAACATAATATACCTAAGTTTAATCATTTTAAAATAATTTACATAAGTATTTTTCAAAAATAAAAAACAAGTGTAAAAAATTGTAAATAATATTTTTTAATAAGCATGTAAAAATAATATATTTAAACTTTCTAGTTAAATGGGTTTAAATGTAGAGGTAAAAACATTACATAATTAAAATATATTTATTTATCACAACGAAAACATAGTAAATTATTAATTTAAATTTTCAAAAATATACTACAACCTTGCCAACAACATTGTTAAACATAAGTTTTAATTATTAAATAAAAGGATGCAGATGAAATAGTTTTAATTTATTTTTTTTAAAAAATATTATTTATTAATGAAAATTTCAAGAAAAATATAAATTTTAATATTTTAGAATTATATATGTGAATGTCATATTTTAAGGATATATAAGGACCATGGGTTATTTTTGCATTTCATGTGTCATGCAATTTCATGTAGATTATATATCAACCTGTAAAGTTTTATGAACCGTAATGAAGACTAGAATATATTACGAATATACAGAATATTCAGAATCTTTATTTTAATTTAATCATGTATTAACATATCTTATATGTATAGAATAATATATAAACATCATTATTTAATAATAAATAGTAATTGCATTATAATCCATAATTTATAAAGAAGATGCAGTAGTCCTTATTTATATTTAAAATTTGTAAAGTGTTGGTGAGAATGCCTCATTGAGTTAAAATTTTAACTATACAAAAGGGCTTCATTATGACATATACTTAAAAATATTTGCTGAAAGAGGGATCCCTGTGGAAGATCAGGGTCTTGGAGATTTCATGGTTCATCTTACGCTTTCGGACTATGACATGGAAGACGGGCGCGTTTTAAACTTACGCTACCCAAACGGGAGAGTCCGTGTTCCGGTGTCTCTTGCACGAAGTATGTATAAGTGTTTCACTCTCGATATACGTTCATATGACGGGTTTATTTATTTTCAGAGCCTACGCAAGTTCTCGATGGGATCCCAAAGTTGCCGGAATGGGTAACAGGAGGAGATAGGTATGTACTAAGGCCGTGACCATAGCATTTGTTAACTTGTTGTGTTTCAGGCTTCCCACTTCGAGGCCGGGAATTTTGAAATGGAGTGAAGTGGAAGGATACCAATACTTCCTTGATTTTACAGATTTGCCAACTGTAAGCTCCTAACACACGTGTATAGACACGCACACAAGATCTGCCAACTCAAACCTCCCAACCAAAGAACACGTGGTGTTCTCCCCCGAGCAATACGCAGACTTGCAATATCGTGTGCTTAACACACTAGTACAGTACTTTTCGCTAGTACCCAGCTCGTCCTAAGGACCGTGATCACCCTAAACACTTTGTCCCTTTTTATATCATAGGCCTATATCCTTTTTATTTATGGACTCTCTATTTATGGACTGTGTACCTTTATGGGACTTCCAGATCTATGTACACATGTCATTAGTATATTCTTGAATATTCCACCTAGCAGTTATGAGTCCTTTACGTAAGTCTACTTCCTTACATTCCTCCCCCTTTTACAAAGATCTTTGTCCTCAAAGATCGAAGAACCAAATTTCAGTGTGCACACATTAACTCATATTACCACGTCGACGTTTTGGAGGAGCATCATCAACTTGCTCTGGAAGTTGATCAACTGCTTGGGCATCTTTAAGAATATCAATCCAATATTCACCTCGGATTAAAGCATTTTTCAATTGGCTAACATGAAAAACAGGGTGTATACGCACCCCAGCAGGTAGCTGTAATTTATATGCAACATTATTGATTTTCTCAATAATCTCAAATGGACCAGCATACCTAGGAGCCAATTTATCACATTTACCTTTGCGTAGTGCTTCAATAGAAGATCTTTTATAAGTCGAAGGAAATATCACTCGAACATAGACTTTATCACCCACATGAAAGTGACGAAAAGAACGATGCTTATTAGCATACTTGGCTTGACGATCACGAGCTTTAAAAATATTACATCTACAGTCTTGAAGAATATTCTCCAAGTGTGTTGTTAACTCACAAGCCTCGTTATCAGCCATACGTTCTTTCCAATCTATACCAATATCCAAAGAAGTACGAGGATGTCGTCCAAACATTGCATAATAAGGACTCATAGAGGTAGAATCATGCTTACTATTATTATAAGCAAACTCTATTAAGGGAATATATTTATCCCATTTACCTGGGTGATTACCCACAGTAGCTCGTAACATATCCTCAAGAACTTGATTAACTCTTTCAGTTTGGCCATCTGTTTGTGGATGATCACCACTACTAAGTTA